>CAJQUW010008148.1:0-500455 GCA_907163375.1 Prostheceraeus crozeri
GCCGTGTCGGGAGGCGTAGTGTGGGTTTTGATTAGAAGTATGGACGCTCGAAAAAGGGCGTGAGGCCGAAGGTAGGGCGATAGTATGTGGTAGATGGTAGGGTGGTTTGTGGTTTGAGGAATAGCGAGGGTGAGTGATGCGAAGAAGCTATTCGATTTTAATTGGTTATTTGGAACGATATCGAATATGATTCGACATGGGTGAGTTTGGTGTGATTATGCGGGAATGTTTTTTTTGAGGGGTTGATTATAATTCTCGATATTTCTTGTTTTATTTTTTTGGGTGTTGGTGTTTAAGATTCGAAGGTTTTGTGAGTGTTTATCGGATGTGTATTAGTCATTAATGTGGATTCGATAATTCGAAAGGATACGATGATACATTAGGTATTGTATTGTGCATTATAAAATTGTAATTATATTTGGGATTGTATCGGTGAATTTCTGGTTGGAATACAGTATTCGAATACTCAAATTAGTTATAGCTGTAACAGTCGCCTACTTTAAAATCATAAAATTGATGTACAATTTTTGTGACTGAAAGGTGATTGCATGGAGAAACGGTAAGAAAAATTAGACTATTCGCCCAGATTTCCCCCTAATTCGTTTGGGGATGCACTAACGCTCATTCTCAGTCTTTCGTTTGACTATTCTGCATCACCTCAGGCGCCACAGTCCTCCAACTCTTGACAGAGAAATTCTCGCCAGTAGACTTCAGAAAGGGCCTTCGATTCGTGGGAGTCACCATATCTGTTCTGAAACACCCTTGTGATCTGTTTTTTCAATGCAATCCTTATATCGTTTCTATGATTCAGTCCTTTTTGAAAGATCGTTTTCAGAGGGTCGCTACCAATGAGTGTACAAGCTTCGTGGAAAGCTGTTTCCAGCGGGAGTCCCTCAAGGTTTCATATCTTTGGGGCCTCTGTTGTTTGTCATGTAACATTAATGATCTTCTCTCATCTGACAAATACAGAAAATCACTAGCTTACGCGGACGCCATATCTCTCGTTCACCTGTCAGGAATCGTCTTCCTCTTCTGTCTTTCAAGATGGACATTGCTATTAGTTTGTCGAGTGGGGCTCAGAAATACGAAACTCGCATCAATGAAGCAAAAAACACAAGGGAGGTCTCACTATTTTCAGGCAGGACCGACCTCTTCCTCTCCCACTCAATAATCATGTGAATGGCACTGTGCATTGTAAGATGTTCCTTCTCTCAAAATTTTGGGATATGTATTTTCTCCTCCGATATATACAAATGGGGAGACGGATCCAATTTGTTTTCCTGTTGTACGCCAAAAAAATTCGTTGCCGGCAGATGCCCTATCATTAGTTAGACGGATTTGGTTATAACTGTGGGCAAGGCGATATGATTGTTTGGCAGGCCTACGTTGGTATTTTTTTACCCATATTTCTTTCTGCTGGCCCGTTATTTGCGACCTAAAGAAGTCCCATGTGAAAAACCTTGATACGACTTGATTCGCTGTTGCTCGTCGTTGGGGCCAATATCAATTGTTAAAATGTGGATTTTACATCTAAATGCTTGGATAAGCATGAATAGAGTACACGACCTGATTCGTAAAGTTTATAGGTTTTCTGCATTGCCATCCTGTTAGTCTGAAATTTTCTCATTGTCAGATCCACTGATTCCAAAATCAGATCTCGCGAGGAAAATTGTTATTTCGTCTTTGTCAACGGAGATCCGTCTGTTTACAACAATTCATTTATAAAGTATTCGAAATTTTCATGATTTGTGAACCATGCCATATACCGCTCGTTGTATTGGTGAATAAAGTCTCTTTATTATTATATTATTATATATACCGACTCGGTATTTAGAGTAGTAGCCGCAGCCAAGAATGACAGCTATTCGAGTATGTTATACACTACTGCATGAATCATCAACTCGCCTTGTTCAAGACTTTGAATGTATTTCTCAATTCAACTTAAATATTTGTCGTCAATCATTGACTTTTCCTGACCATTCAAAAATTTATCTCTTTCTGATACTTCAGAAGCATAAATTGGTTTAATCCTTCTTCTCTTCAGATTGCACACAATATTGGAGCGCTTCGAAACAAATTGAATGATTCATTACAACTCTTATGACAGTTAGTTTATGAAGGCGAGAATTTCCTAGAATACATTCGAATGCTGATCGAATAAACATTTCCCTCTCAGGGCGTTCCGAAATTACAGCTACATTCCTGTTATCTCAGACTACACATGCTGATGCCTGAAATTTTGGATTCAAACGGAGATACTGTGCTCCGTGGTTAAACCTATCAACTGCATAACCATTTATTTGCACAGGCGGTCGCTGTTTAGCTCACAATATATAATTGACACAGTTCTTGAGAGAGTGACCAGCAAACTAGCCTAATGTCAAATCTGAATCTAGAGAAATGTGAAGCAACTCAGAAGAATTTTCTCAAAGAGGATTCATTAAGTCACATACTCATCCAGTAAACCAACAAATAATTGCAACAGACAATTTCGTTCTTTATGACCAAAAAGTTTATCCTGGAATATGTATTTCTGAGACACTTGTTTCTTAATGCTTATGTTTATTTTAGACATAAAGAGTATATTAGGTAAATCGCAGGGAAATTGATATTAAGGAATCGCCTACATTTATGCCAAAAAACTTCAATGATATGAAGACCATATAAACATGATGATCACAGAAACACTATGTGGAAGTATTTGATGGAAAATTCGGCTATCTCTATCGGGGTTCAATCAGACTGAACTTACCATTCTCAACCGATAGTGTAAATATGATGGCATTCACGCAAAATCTTCTCATTTATACTCAAAGTAGAGGATTCTAACAGAAGAAGTCTGGCGCGCAGATCTAACTCGACCCAGGACATTCACGCACAGCTGATAATACTAACAACCGATACTGCGTCGTTCCGGGTTGCGTCGCAGTTTTACACGTATAATTGAGGTCAGTAAGTTGCCGCTAGCTTCCCCAACGAGTGGCTGATCAAACATCAAAATTTTTCAAAGATATAGTATTAAAAATAGTATTTTATTATTTCCAACAATGCAGGAAAATGAAAATATTGGTCAATATTTATTATTTAATTGGTGAAAATTTACAGAACTACAACATATGATTATCAGCTGATAAATTAACTAGGTCAGCATATTTTTAGCTCACTAAAATGAACACAATAAAAATTAATAAATTTAATTATCTATATAATTATGCACTTATTATTACTCAGTATGCTTAATATTCATTTGTTTAAATATAGTAATGCAAGTGCTCTATTCAAATTAGTTTCTGAAAAAAATCACGTGGTTAAAATGTCTTTTAAAGGTTTTTAGCTTATGCAGACAGTTCTCTAGTTCCTGGAAAACAAAACACAAGCGAGGAAACTGATACAACACGTGGATGACCCACAGACGGGCAGAATACCCAAATTTGCGAATTCTATTGTACGTTTAGCGCATGTTCTGTCAGAAAATTATTTAATTATTAACACGTTTGATATTGCAATTTTTTACCGTTCAAAAAAGATTACAACAATTGTTCTTATCCATTGTTTTCAGGGCGAGAGTATTGCATTTCTACATTTAATCTTCCATCCCATAACTACTGCCTTCACTGAGTGTCCTGGTGGCATTTGGTTATTTATTTGTTGACAAGCTAGACGTTTCTGCATCATGAGTCAAACTGGATTTTTGCTCTCATAAAACGCGGTGCAGGTCAGTGGCCTGACCTCACTTTTTCTAATTAAGTCGTTTGTAATTGGTTAGGTATGAACGTGTTTGATCTTTTCCACTTGTCAGTTGAAGTTCTTGGGTAGGACGTGATGCACATCAACATAAGTAGGAGATATTGCTCTACTGCTAGACTTATTTTCTTGGAAACAACTTTTGTCTCATTCTTGCATGCTAACTATAATTCACCGTGAAAAATTCGAAAATTTGTTCGATTGTAGTTCTATGTCGCCATTCCTTCTACTCGCTTCAGCATTCGAAACCAAATGATTTTTTGCTGCAAAATTGAATGCTGATGATATCAAATCGAAAAGCGTTCATTCCATGCAGGTTGTTGAAAACTTTCGATAGATGGATGATTGAAAAATGGCTGTCGGTGATTTTTGGGATCATCCTGATTACTACTGTCATAGCTCGTTTATGTTTTTTACGTAAAGACATCATTTGCAATAGGTCGCATATCCGGAGTGTAAGAATGAGACAATTCTTTCCAGTATGTTGGTATTTTGGTGAGCAAAGTGACAGAGATCATGAAGGACCAAGAGAACGATATAGTTTAAGGAAGGAAGTACAAGCTCACCTTTATTTAAACATTGACTTGAAGATAAGTGAATGATTGGACACCCCTGCTCCTTCAACGATCAATGGAAACCGAAACGTAGGAGGACCAAGATTCTTATTGGTCGCAAAAAAACCCCCGAAAATAAGGTAGATGTCAAAATTCAGCTCCGTTGTTGGATTGGTAATTGTCTGACGGTTGAAACCTGAGAAATGGTTGACTGATTAGAATTTCCTCTGAGCTTAAGGATTTCATTTGCTTGTAAAGTACTGTTTAGAATGAAATTCACCAAAAGTTTCGATCATGTGTCTTGACCGGTGTGAAGCTCTGTCGTTCATGTAATATAATTCATCAATCCTTTAGCATTTTCAGCTTAACGGGTTGTTTGTTTTTAGGGACTTCATAATCGATTGCTCGTATACGATGAAGGTATATCCATGTGGAAGCAAAGTACTGGCACATCTATCGCGAGGAATGAAAATTGTTCCGCGGATCGCGGTAAGAGATCCTCGGGGACCCGATTAGCAATAAGTCTGCCCTAGTGTACCGGTATTATTTTGCTTTTCTATTTCTATGTGTGGCATGAGATAATCTATATGGTATGTCGATACCATTAATAAGAGCGTGTCAAGGAGAAAAAACTTGGTCTGAGAAGTTTTCTTGTCATTCAAACTGAACTAAGCAAAGCACTCAAGTGGACTTCTGGTTTACTTCTGGATAATTTATTACTTCATAGCTAGCCTTATTATCATGATCCAGCTCAGTAATAGAATATTGAAGTGAAGTATTTTAGTGATTTATGTCAGCAGTCTAACCAGAAGAGATTCCGCACTTTTGATTGCTGTTTCGATGATCTATGATTGCATTCTTTGAATGCGTCTCACATTATTTGTTCTGTATTGGATATAATGCTTTTGTGGATACAACATTTCAGTATTAATTGTCATGATTGTCTCATTCGTCTGAGGATGAGTAGCTTGTGTCGATCGGAAAGGGAGCCTTGTCAGAATAGAGAAGGAACTCTTTACTCGCATCATCACAGCTTTCGGCGCTTCGTTTCAATATATGAAAAGCGTTTTAATAAATAATGCCTGTCAGAGCAAGAAAGCGAGCATCAGCATAGGGGGGGGCTGGCAAAAAAAATGTATCTACTCACCTGCATTCCCAAACTTACTTGCATAGCAAATTTGTCCTACACATGTGTCGGAATAATGCTACAGAATTGTAATTTTACTTTTTGCAAGCACAGCGTTCGCAGGACAGTCTATGTACTGAATTACCAGAATATGTATATTTCACCCTGACGCAATTGGACGGATGATATTTTCTGATTAGTTGTGTATTTATTTAAACTCTACTTGTTCGCAATGTTATTTGTTCATTTCATTTGTTTCTATTCATTTACTTATTTATGGATTTTATATAATGTCAATTTTGTATTATTTTGAGCACATTAATTTCACGGAATATTGACTCGCTGTAGACTATTTTGATCTCTGGAGCACTATAGAGAAGTAAAATTATGTTGTTTTATTTTCATTTAAAAAAATTTTCTTTCTAGTGGTTCTATTTCATACATTCATTTCATTGATCACCTAAGAGATATACCTATGGTATACGAACACTTGTTCGACACGAACATTTGTTCGACAAATTTTCGAACACTGTCTTCGGACACTCGACATTTGTTCGACACGAACACTTCTTCGACACGACATTTGTTCGACACGAACACTTCTTCGATACGACATTTGTTCGACACGGACACTTCTTCGACACGACGTTTGTTTGACTAAAAAAATATAATTTCTTGCCATCGCCATAAGATTGAAACTAGAGCGTATTTTGTAATTTAAGATATTACCCTAAAGACGAACCAGATAGCCAAGCACCTAAAATTTCTATTCATGTTAAACAATCGCATAAAGCATATTATTTCATTTATAAAATGAGAAGAAACCATTTCAATTCACAATTCCTATAATCTTCTATTAACTAGCAAAACATAATAACACAAAAACTCTAAATCAAGTCACTTCTTAAGGAGATATGTCTATTGCAATTCCTTGCAAATAGTATGCAAATAGTCCATGGTAATATGTAGCTATTGAGAGATGAAATTCGATATCTGAGGTCGGGCGTTAGCGTTAAACGGATTACCATAGTTTCCCAATAGAGTTTACTCACTTACAATTTCCGGGCGCATCCCCCTAAAAACGAGAAAAAACATCATTACATTTCACACCCACCAAGTAGATTAGTATACAAATAAGATATCTAAGGAGAGTCCATGGGAAGACTACTTAGGATTCCATCTTAGACATCCAGTGTACAAGATGGTCACAGTCCATGGGTCTGGTCATCTCTGGACTGTGTCAGTCCTTTTATAGTAATCCAGCTATGGTGCTGTGAATAAACTGACCTGGTGTTGGCCACATATAAAGTGATACATGATAGCAATCATTGATGCAAGATTATTTCCGATCAATCAATGCTAGATAAAAGCATTATTCATGCAGAACTTGTCGAAGAAGTGTTCGTGTCGAACAAATGTCTTGTCGAAGAAGTGTCCATGTCGAACAAATGTCTTGTCGAAGAAGTGTCTGTGTCGAAGAAGTGTACCAGATCCATACCTATAAGTCTTTCAGCAGCCTGACTTGCATCTCCTAAGTTATCAAATGCTGGATCATGTTGCTTAAAGTCAATTGCCAATTAATCATTTCACTCATGTGACTTGTGCATTCTATTTATTGGTGGAATTATTTACTGTCTGTCAATTGATGCCTAAAGCTCATCTCTCAAATAATTTCCATCTCTTTCCCATTGACTTCACTGTGCACGTTGAATAATGCTGACAAAATGCATCGGTGAAAATTGATATATAGATGAAAAGTACTCTTCAGAAAAACCGACTAAATAATAGCATCTCCCTTCATGAGCTAGACAGCAATACTACAGTGATGCTATATTTACAACATGTCCGACATCTTAGTTGCTATGTTTCTTTTTCCTCTCTTATTCGACGGCAAAACTAGATAAAAACATATATGTAGTACTAGGGATTGAGCTACGCTATGCGTTTCTTTCATGCTTGTGCAACACCGCAATAATATATAAACAACTATCCACAACTAAGGAAAGCATATATTACTGAAAACATACTCTAATCTCTATGTATTTCGGATGTGACAATCATTGAATTTTATCGATAACTTTTTAGATTTTTTTCAATCATAACTTTACCAGCGTTTAATAAAGGTAACCGCTTTCCTGGTCCCATACATGAGAATTTTCCGGCCAATGGCCGGATTTCCGGCCATCAGACGGAATTTTGGTCACCTCTCGGGATTCGTGTAAAAATGCAATAAAAATTAAGGGGTGGGGTGGTCTACGGTAGTGAAAAATCAGTCAACGAAATTTTTGATGTCATGTCTTTCGCATTTCCATGTTAATGCACATGCACGCAGCGTGATGCTGTCATTTCGAAATTGAGTTGTACATATACAAGCTGCACGTTTGTCTTTGTATTTTGTACTTGCTCAGCTTGATTATTCTTTCCTGATTAATATCTATTACGGTTGATATAACTTTATTTTCAGTTATTGCGAATCGGGAAGCATGCGGCAAATCGCTGGTGGTCTTACAATCGCACATTAACCATCCATAAAAGATATGGTAAATGTAGTTAGGAGAAGCACACGTATGCGATTGTATGATCAACATAGAAGATCAATAGATTCCGATCGATGTTTTGACGGCAAATTCAGATGCAATATTTGACTTTCTCACTTAAGGATTTCAACAGATAGGGACTTAGATTGAATTGCGAGACTATCCAATACTGGCTATTTGTTCATCACTTTATTGATCTGCTCGTTGGAATAAACAGACAATGTACTTAATTTCTGCATGTTTATTTTTGTCTTTAACACTGCAGAAATTGCATCTTTCGCGTGTCCGTTTCGTGCGTGTCTTGCATTTTGATTTTATGTACTTCAAGGAGATATATGAAGACAGCTCATTTCTACGCGAATCATGGAGTAAGATTTGCATTTATTTGATTCATTCATGTATTTGTCCAGTTGGTGATGTATGAGTTGCAGATGCGCTATGTAAAATTCTGCGTTTGTATGTTGTTGTAAGTTGAATTTCTACTAGTGATTGGTTTACGACCACAAATGTCAATGTTTATTTCTAACTATCTCTAATTGTTTAATTCTGGATTAATGTTTTACTATAGCATAGAAAATTTGATGAAAATCACCACATTTTTAGCATTCTCGTTAATTTGTTTTTGTTATAACATGTAATTGTTTTAGTTGATTTTGTGTGACATAACTAATTTCCATTCATTTTACGAATTTAATGATAGAGCTATTCCTAGTATCGTGTAATTAGATTTTTTCATGTTTCACTTCCATTGGTCAATTTTTTACCATTTTCAACCAACCGATAAGAAATTCTTCACGAGTAGCCTCACATTTGTGTCACAAAGGTAAAATGCAATGGTAGTGAAAGATGCATAGTTTTCATCAGACCGATGTAGTAGACTTCTTGCGCATTATCGTGGAATTAGTATGGAATTATCTTGGAATCACTTTTGCAATCAGAATTTTCTGCGAATTGTTTTAACCAAATTAAAATAGTTTCCTAGTATACGAAATACATGTACCTAAAATTGCAATATCCTAAATTCACCACTAAAAAATAAGATCTTGCTTACTTTAAGGAGATATTTGAAAAAATTGAAGTATCGCGGAATTACAATAAGGAATTTAAAGTAAAATATTATAATAACGTTGCAAAATAGCCTGTCTAGCCACTGCATTTTATTTGTAGACTGGTCTTTCAAGGTTATGATTATTGTCCAATTGTTAGAGCAGTGCATTTATTAATTCTCCTTTTATGAAAATAGAACGAAAGTTAATTCACAAAACTCGTGTTTTGACAGTACTGATTTCTTGCGTATGGGCCTAATTAAGATCCGACTCGTTCATATGCATATAGACTCAGCCTCAGCGTGTTCATAGTAACGGAAACCTAGTCAGTCAACCTTGTTTTTATAGCAACGGCAATGTTAGATGTGACACGTACCTTTATTGAAAGAATGTTTACTGGCATGAGAGACAGCATGTGACTTCTATATAGTTAGGCACTATATCGTAACTTTCCTCCCATAATGCAACTCCACGATGACATCGTGGAATTACAAAATTGCGAGCGGTCTGACAAAGCGTTCAGAGTAATTTTGTGGGTGCTGTGTGTATGAATGAATTGCTATTTTACCGTAGTAAAAAGAAACAAAACGATTATTCAATAATCAAAGTAATTTTTCCTCTATGATAAAATTGCGTGTTTTTTCAACGGAGAATTGCATAAAAATTCCCATGTTTGGAAAAGCCTATTATTAGTGTTATACAAAAAATTACAAATTCTTATTCAAATGATTAGGCTTTCTAGTTATGCTTTCAAATCAAGATATCACATGTTGTAAATCATACTTAACCCATTACATGTATTCACCACAAACTATCCTTTTTTGAGTAATACGGCAAAAAAATGAGCAACATCCTGTAAAAAGTATTGGGGCTCATTTAAAATGCACAAAATTAAGCACAAACAAATTTGCTTGAATAGAAGCATATATTTCATAGATTCTGGATATTTCGTTAGAAATGAAAGAAGCATATAATTGAATAGACTAGCGAGATTGATAGTTCAAGTATGACCCATATGAATATATACTTCGTAGTGTACTGTGTACTTGAATAGTGTAATGAATGAGTGTTGTCTGATGGAAGATACATGTATTATCGCATAATTGTCTCTATGAATTGCCGTTTGAGCATGTGTGAAATGAGTCTCTTATTTCAGATTATACATTATATGAAGTTCATCACTTCCGAAGAAGCTCGTGAAATAGACAGCAAATGTAAATTGAAGAATAAATAATCAGCTGCTTGGTTGTCTGAGAATGACGATGATGGACAGGTCATATCCTCCTGGGCTAGGCCAATCGATACTCCAGGTGAAGCGTTTTGTCTTGTTTGCAACAGCAGCATTACCTACGGCTCTTCCGGAAAAATGATCTAAAACGCCATGGTCTTCGAGATGGACATAGGTCAAAATTGAAAAGCTTGAAAGACCATGATGTCTGGTGGCTCTGATGGGTGTAGATTAGGTATTGTGCCATTACAAGACCGTGTCCAGCACCAGTTGGCTATTGTTTGTGCTACATTACTACAATGCGGTATAGCCTATGCATCTGCACCACACATAATACAGCTCGCTAAAGAACTTTCTCGAGATAAACAGGCATTATCGTTACTTCCCTGTCATCGAACAACTTATTCCTATAAAACAGAATTTGGTCTTTCAAAAACACTTCATGAGGAATTGATCCAAAAACTGCAGTCAGAAGCTTTCAGTTTGAATATTGACGAAAGTGTCTCGAAAGCAGGTGATAGGATTTTGAGTGTTCTTGTTCATTTATTCGATGAGGAAGCACGAACTGTCAAACTTATTTATCCTATTGATGGATTCTTGCAGTGTGATGCGTGGCCACAAAAATGGTGTAGAAAGCAAAGTGAGAGACATGAATCCATATCTAGTGAACGTTGACGGGGATACCTGTCATACTGTTAACAACGCTGCCAGCAAGTTTAAAGCAGTTGTCGATCCAGGATTTGAAGATCTAAGTCGTCTGGTATACACTGATGTCAAAATCAGTTCACAGGAGATGCTAGAAAGTTTGGAAATTAGCTTTGTTAAACCACGTCGTGTTCTTGACCATCGATTCCTCTACATAGAAGAGGTTGCGCGTAGGATTGCACAAATGTTGACTCCATATACATGTACATTGTTCTATTCTCTTTTCTCTGAGGGAAGAATAAGTGACGACATAGTAGAAAAGTGTTTGAAGGATTTCAGCCCCGCTGTTCAGCAAAAAGCTAAAATGTGCTTATCAAATTTGAAGAAAATGAAATTCACTGATGCTGGTTTAACTAGAAAGAAATGCATTGCCCACCACTTGTTCATAGATAGACACACAACGATCTTGACCATGTTCTTTTACATAGATTCCTTCGAATATCTTCGGAAGTATATCAAACTTTTCGAAAGCAATGAGCCGAAACAGCACTTACTCCATGACCGAATGTGGGATCTTACATCAACATTTCTAGCTTTTTTTCTTAAATCTGAAGCACTCACAGAGAAAAATATTGACGATCTTATTAATTGCATCAAACAGGAAAGCAAATTTTTGTCACAAGATATGATATATGTCGGCCAAAATGTGAGCAGATATCTTCAGCAGCACACAATAGGGAATTTCACAAGGCAAACTTTCTTGCACAAGGTCAGCCAAGCGTATGCCTTGGCAGCACAACATCTACTTCGTAGGTTGCCATTGCAGAACAAATTCATTTGCAGTCTCTGTAGCCTCGTTCCAAGAAAACGGATGAATGCTGATACTCTCGCTGGGTTGAAGCAACTTGCCGATTCCGTTCTGACTGTTCCCGAGGATAAAAACACGGCAGATTTTGAAATTCGCAGATACATTGGTTGTCTGAGGTCGAGATGCCGATAGTTGAGAGGGTAGATACGTTTTGGTACATGGTTTGTTGTGGAAAAGAGGAGAAGCTAACTTTTCTTTGGAAGGTTGTCAAGTCTTGTGTTTAAACAGGTTTTCCACCTACGGGTCCAGTTGTAGAGGTTTCATTCAACATTTGTGGCCAATTAATTCGACATGATCGCCAAAGGCTTGACGTTAGAAATCTTTCAGCGCAACTGACGATCCGATATTACCTGTTGGCCAAGAACGAGAATGGCCCAAAGTTGTTTAGGCGTTCAGACCCGTTGAAGACTCCAGTCAACTCAAGACTACTAAAAAACATGCTACAAGCAAGACAAAATGTCAATGACTCACGGGATTCTTCCGAACGAAGACCCGTTGTTGGTTGTAGAAAGCGCCAAAGGAAAAAGAAGAACGCGAAGAAGCGTTAAAAGCTCTTGTTGAGAAGCGAAATTTTGCGAAGCTTAGCCAGCTCAATGCTTTCAGGTGTAGAAGGAGCTCAACAAAGCGACCTGGACCAAGAGACTCCAAGCTGACTGACCCACGTGATCTCAGTGACTCAAAGCGATCAAACCAATCTACCCACATCGAGTGTTTCCAAACCGTCTGACCCAACCAACCGAACCGCAGCGAGTGTTTTCAAACCGTCTGACCCAACCAACCGAACCGCAGCGAGTGTTTTCAAACCGTCTGACCCAAGGAGCTCCAAGCGTCCTGCATCGAGTGACTCCTTTTAAGCATGTGGAAAGCAAACGCGTTTGCAAGTAGCCAAGTGTACAAAAAACTTCGTTTCATTTTTTCAAATAGAAAAGTTGTTGTACCAATGATAGAAATTATCTTAGATTTGCATGTATAAACTAGATTGCATTTACGTTGGGATGGGATAAAAACATTATTACAGACAAGTTAGCGATGTCACGGCCGGTATTTTTTATTATCACTCGCTTATTTGCATTTACAGTACGCCTACTACAGAGGCCATAATCAAGTAAATAATGTGTTTGTTAAAAATGAAATGTTTTTCTATATGGAAATCATGTTTCAAGAATTTTAGTAGTCTTGAATTTCTTAAATTGAAATTTTATTCAATAATACATCATCAAAGTTTCCAACGGAACCATCTATTTGTCGTAGTATAGAGCTCTAGAATTTATACACATGCATTATTTCTCGGTCGTAAAATTCTCCGATTTATCTGAATCCCAGAGCTTCAAGAACATCCTGACGTGGAATGCCACTGCCGAAGTTCGATATTTCGATTTTTCAACGTTTTCTGGTGGTAGAACGAACATAGGCTCCAACGCCTACTTGTTGGTGAGCGGCACTGCGACAAAAAATGCGTTTCCATGCATGCCAAGAACCTTGTTTACTTTTATTTACTATTTAGAAACAGCAAATGGAGAAGGTGATCAGTCTCGAAAATAATGCAAAATGTTGATTATTTGGCAGTGCAAATAGCTGATAAACGATTTCGATGGATTTCTTGGCGTGAAGAAGGGCTTCTTCACTTAAGTGCAGATAATTGCAATAAATTGTGTGGATATTTCTCCATAAATCCAGTGTCGCTTTGATATCTGACCAAGACCTGTCCAACCTCTAGCTTTTGCGATATTGTAAGAACGAAAAATGAAAGAAGCTTATGCAGTTAGCTTACTTATGATAGGCGAATTAAGCTTACAATGATGACAGATATGAACCATGACAGCAGATGTAAGTTATTAAGGATTTGTTATTGGCATCTAGCGGATGCATGAATGGTGAAGACATTTCAAAGTTCATTTTTATGCTCTTTATTCCCATTTTCCGCACCGCTAATTTTCTGGAGTTCTCCTGTAACATAATTTTGACCCATGACTACATGCAGCATCGATCGGAATCTATGTCAGTTTTCATATGGTATGCATCGATTTGCCGCATAATCATAGCTTCCTTTACAACTATTTAGTCCGGCAGCCAGAGCGAGTTTCTGCAGGGAACGAGGCCGAAAGTGAGACTTTCACAAAATGATGTATACCCTATGCCTAATACGAATCTACGCGTCTGCCGAGTTCCAGTGAGTTCCTCTTCTTGTCAGACAGGATCAAAGAAAAACATATGTAAATCCAATGGGACGCAGATAGTAGTTTTTGACAAAAATGGAATTTTCTATGTTTTCTCTGATTAAACGAAAAGTACTTAACCCAGAGTTATAATTTTTGGCATGGAATGTCTATTTTCTATTATGTGCATGCGCTATTGTCATGTATCTGATCGGCAATGTATGTGAGAATGTGGTTCAATGTGGATGAAGTGGGCCAACATGTTGGTATTTGCCTTAAACAAGAGGCTCGCCAAATCCGAATGTGTTTAGCTTTATACACAGGGGTGTATGAACATGAAAGGAAATGACCTGAAGAAATTCCATGCCAAAAATTATGACCCTGGGCTTAGTATATTTCGTTTAATCAGAGAAAACATAGAAAATTCCATTTTTGCCAAAAACTACTATCTGCGTCCCATTGGATTTAAATGTGTTTTTCTTTGATCCTGTCTGACAAGAATAGGAACTCACTGGAACTCGGCAGACGCGTAGATTCGTATTAGGCATAGGGTATACATCATTTTGTGAAAGTCTCACTTTCGGCCTCGTTCCCTGCAGAAATTCGCTCTGGCTGCCGGACTAATTTGCAGGCCTGTATGGGTGTGTTTCAGTGTATTCAATGGGCATGTATTAGCCCCAACATGCGCATCATATGCATATTTTCAGTGATATTTTCCGGCCACGGAAAGTGGCCTGTGTCTCATGCGTGCCTGGTCCATCTTTTGATATACAGGGTTGATTATTGGAAAACGACCGCACATCGGAAATATCATGTCAGCGTAGCACTACTATGTGCCTGTGTTCCATACATGATGAGAGGATGATAAGTAGGCCTATGTGCTTAATGAACAGAAAAATTGCCCATAGCTTTTGCAATAGGTTTCTCTGCTCCAAATGCTCAACATGGTAGATTTTTTTCGAAATTCTACTCCAAGGACAATTTTGCCACCACGGCTGCAGACGCGGTCTATTCTTTGACAGAGATCAATTCTGGCTTGTAGCCGAGTCTAAGTCTAGGTTCAATTCTAAATTATGCTTTTCTCTGAACAGAATATAGTCGGTCGTATAGACAGCCCATAAGTTTGACAGTGTCTCGTGACCTGCAAAATCGTGCTGTTTTTGAATATTTGAAAGAGTTTAGAGATATGCGTTTTCGATTCATTATTCTTTACTTGAATGCATAATAGATACAAAGAAATTCTATTGATGATGAATTTGCGAACTTGCGTGCAATGTTATCGACGCAATTCCATAAAACAATTGACCAGGCACCTTCCTTCTTCACTGACCTTTTGCATTAGAGTCTGGCAGTTAGAACGATTATCTGCAGAGCCTAAAATCAGACTTTAACAGAATGATGCACACCCTGTGGCTACTACTCGTATGAATCTGCCCGTCTGCCGAGTTTTACCTAGTTCCTCTTCTTGTTAGAAGGATCAAAGAAAAATACAGAAATCCAATGGTAGGCAGACTGACGTTTTTGGTAAAAATGAGTTTTCTATGTTTTCATTGATTAAGGAGAAGTACTAAGTCTAGATCCATACTTTATGACATGGAATATCTTCAAGTCATTTGTTTTCATGTTCATGCCCTTTGTCCATGAATTCAGATTTTGTGAACATCCAAATAGTGGAAAACACAACATAGCAGCAAATTATTGCCGCATGTAGCCACATTCTCGCATGCATTATTGATCAGAAGCATGGTAATGACATGCATTATAGGAAATTACTTGAAGAAATTTCACGTCAAACATTATGGCTATGGGCTTATTCCTTATCGCTTTATCAGAAAAAACACAGATAGTCTCATTTTTACCGGAAACTTTAATCCGCTTCTCATTGGACTTGCCGGTTACAGGAACCGGATGAAACTCAGCAAACACGCAGATTTTTTGAAGCCATACATGGTATGTATAATTTTGTGAAAGTCTCATTTTTAACGTCGTTCCTGAAGGATCTCGGTCTGGCAGCTGGGCCATTATGCGATAGCAGACATAATCCTGAAAATTCAATAACTTCCATTCGTATTATGTTGCCTGTGCCTCGTTGCCTATTGTCAGCCCTGTATTGTTCGTGTTAGGATCACAGTTATTGTGCCATCTTAAGCGGATGGCAAATATTTTAGAAGGCTTTGGAATGCTTCGAAAACGACGCATTCTTCGGATGGTCTGTCGGTCTCTCTTTCTCTTCTTTTCTTCCTCCATTTTCTTCTCGTTTTTCTTAAAGTTTTGCAGCGACAAAGCAATGTGATGCTGGCAGGCATGGTAACTTCGAAGCCGGTAGCTGGATCTCTGCACATAAGTTACTACAGTATGATGGTCGCACTACGGAGTGGGGGATTTTCAGTAGTGAAGTACTGTTGTAGCGACAAGGCGACCTTGTTTAGTAGGCGCCTGCCTTTAGTTATGAAGGGACCTAGAAAAAGTGGTCTAAAAAGGCAATTCTACATTTCGTCTGATGTCGAAATCGTTATAGTGTTTAGTTTTCAACATATGCGTGGCGTGACCTTAACGCTGATCTTAGCTCAGTTCATCAGTCTTCAGGCTAGTCTGACCAGTACTTTAGCACTCACAGAAGCGCATATTCGCGACCATCAAGACGGTGAGTCGTTTAAACTGTTCTGGATATATTCTTCCCACTATGTTTCGCGGTAAATCTGGGGCTTGTGTTTTTTCTGAGTAGGCCTACATATCTGCATGTTTTTTAAGTTCTTTCATTCGGTATCGATTGTACCAACTACCGGATTTTGTGGCTCCGATTTGATATTGATGGTCGAGTTATCTTCTTTGCAGCGTTGTACAGGTCTCCAAACTGTAATGATGATGAAGGCTTCTTTGCTCAACTTGATTCTTTGGTAGAAAGTGTATCTTCTGCTATTCCTCTGCAGAAGCTATTTTACCCGGTGATTACAACGTCTACAATCCTAACTTGTTGACTTCTTATCACTGCGACTCTGGTGGCGTCGAGCTAGAAGCCTTCTCCATTTTAGATGAATTGGAGGCAATTATTTCTTTCTCCAACCCGAGTTGCAGGTCGCTACGGAGACTTTGTCAGTAGGCCTACACTTGACCTTTTTCTCACAATGAACTCAGACTACTTACTATATTCAGATCGAAGCGCCTTTGGGCTTTCTGACCACTGTTTGATTACCATGACGTCCACGACCATTTAGACTGCTTCTCAAAAGCCTGATTTCTTTAATCACTTTCCTTGGCTGATATGTTCAATTCGCTCAACAGCTGTTATTTGGATGACATTTGTTCTTCCGCTACCGAAGTAGTTATTTGTGGTGTGTCTGCTTACGTACCTTACCAGCATCTCCGAAATGGTTCAACCAGGGGTCTACAGCAGCAATAGCCTAGAAAAATAGGCATTTTCAGGTCTTCAAGTGTTTTCCCACCAAAGAGAACCACACCGTCTGTCGTTGCGCTCGCAAATTTCATAAAACAGTAATTGAGAGTTGCCAAAATTAGATGTATTGAGTGCGCTTCTGCGAAGTTGCTGGCATGACCAGCTGGTAGCCGCGCGTTCTTGTATATACCTACTTGTTTGCTAATTATTTCGCCACTAATTCTGCTCTTGATCCATACACTTTGGTATTTCCACAGCCTGTGTCCAGCGATGCTCAGATGCCAGTCTTCAGCATCTGTGAGAGGAAAGTTTTGAAGGTATTTAGGAAGTTGAACTCTTTGAATAGTACTGGGCAGGCCGATATTCCAGCGACTGTGCTTAAGTGTGTTCCGGAGTTGGCTCCAGTACTAAGTCTACTCTTCCAACTATCTATGGCAGCGGATAGATTCACTTCTTCTTTGAAAGTTGCCCACGTGGTCCCTATTCCAAAGAAGGAAGATAGAAGTGATCTGTACAAATATAGTCCTTTAGGAGTCACTTCTAGTATAAGCAATATGTTTGAATCTTTGATGTCTGACGCCTTGATTTCACATCTACAATCCCATGGTTTGTTAAGTGATCATCAGTTTGTGTTCAAAAAGGCTCGTTCCACGGATGACCTTTTATTATGTGTGATTCATCTTTGATCATCATCGCTTGACAAATTTGAAGAGTCCACAGCAGTATCCCTTGGCATGTGTTAGAGTCTGGCACCCGACTCTTTTCAATAAACTCCTATCTTACGGAATCCATGCGGAATTCGTGATATGGATAGAGGACTTCCTAACTAACCGTTCTATTGTAATAAGTGTCGATGGATTCCTCTCTGATTGTTTCACAATGAATGCTGATGTCCCTCAGGGTTATGTTCACTCACCTATTATCTTTCTTGTGTTATTGAATGACATATGTCTAACAAGAAATCCTTTCACTTATATTTTCCCTCTTCATGCATCCCTTTCCTTCTCCAATTAGAGGGTGACAGAACTCATCTACTGAGTCTAAATAACAGAATTCTGTCATAGGGTATCTACAACCGAATCATTTTTGACGAAAGCAAGACGCAGTCAATTCGTTTTCTCACAAGCATGTCCAATTCAGTCCCACCATCTATATGACAGGTGATTACCTTTCAGTGGAGAACAGTATTTATTTTCTTGGTGTGTCACTGTCTGAGTGACTCTTCAGGTTGTATAAATATGTAGTGTCGACTCAAACAAGTATCTGTATAGTGAAAATTTTTATATCAAAAGATTCAGTTTTTTTTGCGGAGATTACGTTCCTGCTGTCCAAAAAATTATTTAAGCAGTTTTTTAAAAGCTAGAATTTTTCAAATTATTCCTGTATTTATATACTACCGAGATGACGTCCCCTTTACAAGTAGTGTGAAACAAGTTGGATATCAAAGGAATGAATATTTTCTAACAAGCATAATTATTAAGTGAATTTAAGCTGATGATGAGGAAATCTCATGAGCCGCATGCAAGTTACCGAAAGTTTTCAAGGAAAAGTTGAGATCTTATTAAAAGCTTCTTGGCTGAGATGTCATGCTTTTAATTCAATTTTCAGCGGTATGATTTTATGATTCACAAGGCGTCTTTTCTTGAATCTGAATAGTGCTGAATAGTGATGTTGGCCCATTTGCAGCTTTTAAAGATCATTTTCTTTATAATGATGCTTTTGCTTTCAGTGGCAAGTAGTTTGTGACATGATCACGCCTAAGAAAATAATCCTATTATTGTAAGGCATGAAGTTTAAAGCAATGGTAAGCCATCGAATTGCTGATATAATAAACCATATAAACTCTCAAGGTTGTCATGATATGGAGGATTTGTAAACTATTTTTCTTTCTTCTGTATTGCTGTCAGAATAAGTCAAATTCGTGTACATTTCTCCAAAAGTGCAAAAATTCGTATATCCAACATGTGGTTCTGGGTTTCGTGTCAAGTTCATTTTATGAAATCGAAAGTGTATTCACATTGGGTATTTAATAAATGCTGAGTTACCACTCTACATAAGTATACTTACTCCATGATCAGGTCCTCATAGCAGTTTAGATATGCTTGATCGTGTTCAGCTCAATGCAGTTCGTCTGATAGATGATGCTAGTGTTACTTCAAATTTGGCATCACTCGAACACCGTAGAGCAGCCTCTTATCTTTCTCTCTTCTATTGTTATTATCACGGTCTCTTCTGATGAACTTGCTTCTGTTACTGTCCTCGCTCTTTTGCCAGATGAATAAAAGGAAGTGACTACGCAAATACATAACTTGTCACTATTCCTCGTTGTTGTACAGAACATTTAAGAGATTATTCTTTCATAGGGACAGTAAAGTTGTGGAATAAGCCACGGTGTGTTTTTTAGGGGTTATACCTCAAGTTTCATGCCTACTCTGGAAACCAAATGGAGGTTGTTCCACATGTCGTAGGAAGTGTAAAAAAACAAATTTGAAAAAAATCTATCGAGCCCTTTTTTTCTGCAGCTTTTTTACACTTTTTTGCTTTCATGTTATAATAGACTTTCCTTGAAATTATGCGCCCACTCTAGAAACTAAATGGAGATTGCTTAATATATCATAGGGAGTATAAAAAAGTAAATTTGAGAAATGTCCGTCGAGCCCTTTTCTTTCAGCAGCTTTTTTGCACTTTTTTGCTTTTTCACATAATTGTTCTAATACATTTTCCTTGAAGTAATGTGCCCACTCTACAAACCAAATGCAGATTGCTTCACATGTCACAGGAAAAACTTTAAATGCAAATTGAAAATAATCTGTCGAGCCCTTTTCTTTCAGCAGCTGGTTTCCACTTTTTCGCTTTTTTGCATAATTGTCATAGCACGCTTTCCTCGAAATTATATGACCTTGTCCACATCTCTGACAAAACTCTAAATAGTTGCTGAAATGCATACAGTTGCTTATATGATTATAGAGATCAGATAAATGTATTTTTATCTGGTAAGCTATACTGATGATATTGAAGCTGTTTTACTCTTTTTGCATGCATGCCTAATCAATTCTCTAGCACGTCTTCTCTCGAATCCTTCCATTACACCTAGCTAAAAAGTGAAAAAGTAACATTTTCATAAAATGAGAGTGATGGTGGCGCTTTTTGACAATCATCATTTGAATGATATCCGTGGAAATTTCTCGATGAGATGGACTGTAAGCCTTTGTATGGACTGTATGGCAAAAAGGATGTGTGAAGATACTTCGCTTATTGGCAATTATTACAAACAGAAAATTAGAATAAGGCAGTAATTCTTCTTAATCTCTACAAATTTTGTATGATGTTAAAAGAAAGTCTCATGTATAATGCACGAGTTGCACATGTGTCTGACGCATCTGACAACTCGGCTACATCCTACAGTTATGGTAATTGTATTGACATTTCACCTTTTGTATATTACTTTATTCATTTATCTATTTATCCAAATTTGCTTCCTGAAAATTATTTGTCTGACTGACATTTTAACTAAGCTTCGATAAGTACTTAATCTGTCAAATCCATATACTTGATTTTTTGAGAGAGCATTGATGAGAAAAAACAGCTTATAATAATGCAGTATTATCATCATTTTTAATGAATGATGTTCTTCTCTTTATTTTGACATTTGAATTGATAGATGCAATTTGCCTCGGTCATTCATTTTTTCTTTGTGTGAGGATGAGGGAGCATTGCGTGTTGGAGACAGGTCAGTCAAACTTCTTTGTTATCGTAGACAGTGTCAACACAGACTCTACATTCGCGTTGAGGCAATATCTTAAATGAGAACGTGTCCCCGCTGACGTCATCACGAAATTTTAAGACGCTCCCGTGCTTCAACGTTGAGGTATTAGATGAAAACATGTGGCGAACAGGACTCAGCGATGTAGCTAGCATTGATTGAGCGAATAAAATTGATGTGCAAAGTTTAGCCGAACTACACCCAGCTCCAAATTAAATGTAATAGACATGTGTGTTATGCATACACAGCATTCAAAGCAAATGTAAATTAACAATTGTATGTGGTTAGGAATTCACCATACTGCTAAAAATTAGTCAAATTTACAGATGGTGCGTAGTTCGCACATGAAATCATATGATCACTAATTAATTATTCTCATTGATTCGTTGTGCGATTACTATTGATGCTTTCATTATGGAATGTCAAGTGTACAAAACGATGAAGTTTGTCACCCAAACTCGCATTAAAAATCCACTCAGACGGTCCCGTACTTGATGTTTTGATCAATACGGGCTCGGGCTAAGAGCAGTCATGGACGGTCCGAAAAAGCGACAATGTACAAACTCAGCATATGTAGGACTCTCCAATGACAATTTCCAAAACTCTGTTGCGAAAAAATTGTTAACTCTTTGTGTGAAAATTCTGACTCGCGGAATATTGTGTGATATCGCGTGACCTTATGTGAAGCAGTATGCAGAAAAGATTTACGCAAATTTCAATTCTCCTCGGGACTTACTTAGTTGTTACAAACAATTGTTGCAAATTTGCTAAAAGAATGTTGGTTCTGGCTTTGATAATTGTATTCTTTGTTTAATGTGAACAGTATTGAGAAGCTACTGAATAGTACTGAAAGTAGTATGAATTCATCGTTTTTGTGATTCAGTGTATAAATTATAGACACAGGCGCGCATGTCTTCTGGGCCTGTGCTTTTCACATTTTAAGATTCACATTGGTTAATAAAGATTAAAAAATGAAGGTGTTCTTCATGCCTTTATACAACAATGCAGTATTATACTAGATGACTACTATATATAACTCAGATGCCGTGTTTGTCAAAGATTCCCTGAAAATTTCTGATAGTCAGTTATCAGTGGAAATTACGAGAGATTGACGCATTGCAGCAAGAAATTCATATAATAAATATTCATCAAAATTGAAGCTCTAAGTATCCTTCAGTAAAGAAATAGAGGGCCAATACAGATAAAACAAAGAAGTTTCTGAAGAATGAATAGTTGAAGACAGAAATCATCGATGAGGAACTGACGCAGACTAACTTAATTGATCACGACGTTATTCTTACGGAAGAATAAATATTGAGAGGTGGAAAGTTGATGCGAAAGACCGCCAAATAAAGTAACAAGAATAAGGATGAGCTGCTAAAGAAAAGAACTGAACAGGAGCAGTTCAAAAGACAATTGAGACGAAGAAGAAGCGATTAAGCTTGTGCATCAGCTGCTATCGGCATGTAAGCAGAATTGGTAGCTTTAGCTTGTAAAATCACATGCTCAATTCGACAGGATTATTGAAAATTTATCGGATTTTGATAAGTAGGCGGGAGGAATTTTTTGGCTTGAATAGCAACACTAGTTAAAAGGTAAATGGCAAAAAAGGTTCCCATTTTCGATAATTGCCGTGCTCTACAGGCAGTTTCTCGATTCACAAAAAGTTTGCCACGTATTTGACCTATGCTGGCTGTGAACCAATTGCCTTGAAATCCCATAAGAGTCATTGTCGCTGCAACGATGATGCACCGGTTTAAGTACATCGCATATAATTCTATATTAGAGATGATCTCATGCTGCTTTCCAAACAAAGATATAGTCAACCACTGCATTTTTGCTTATTATTAGTATGCACGTAGATATTTTCATTTATTTTCAGTAATTTCGAATTTCTTGTTTTTGCAATTAGTGAAAAGATACTTAGAGATCTTGGATTATTCTCAGTATGTCAAAAGATACTTTGTAAAACAAAGAATGATCGAATGAGAAATTTTGCATGCTGCGCGATAGTTTAATCAATTATTGTAAAATAATTGCTTTCTTTGTAGCTGGTCAGCCACTGATTCCCCTGCATCTTCTGAAAATGAAGTTGTAGAAGATGAACCTGAATCTCAAACAGAAAGGGCTGATACAACGAAGAGGTTGCCAAACCTACTTCTCACACATAAAGGTCCTGAAGAATCTGTTTTTACAACTAAGTATGACAAAAGAAGTGCTAGTGAACGTGCCGTCCTGGAACAACACGTACAATTAACGGAATATTCGGCAGTAAGTTGGATTTTGTACCGCCATTTTTTATGTTGTCTTAAAAATAATTTGACAAGTGATAAGTTTGCTTTTTTGATGATAATTATCAATGTGGTTAGAAGTCCAGAAATTGCTGGATCAACTGAGTGATTACGACCCCGTTACAGACTAGCTGATGTCTAAAGACAGTGACAGCTATTAAGTCAGTCAATGACGCCAACACTAATTGATTCCCAGGCCTCACTCGCTGGACCATGAAGTCCAGAGCTGGAAGCGGACTGGAATATCTAGTACCAGGGCCGATATCTATTATGTCTAGAATAAGAAATATCTCACTTGATCATTTAAATTCTCTGAATCAATTCATATGATCCTTGTCAACATGGTTCTTAAGCAGTAAGATGAAATAAATGCCGGCATGCGACGGAATAGTTACAAATATGCTTTCTCCATCAGAAACAACAATCGATAGACGATTAGCAAGTAGCATTTCTCTGGAAATTTGTCCAAAAGAGTCGATTGCAGATTTAGTTCAGTTTTTGACTTAATGACTTCACTTTTTCAAATAGGCTATATGTCTTCAGTGATTTCATTTTCCCCGTTTTAATAATCCTAAATGTAACTTACGGCAATGGCAGCTATCTGCCCATCAAATAAGATTCAATTTATTTGTGATAGACAAACGCGTTATACATGTACAATATCTAAAACAAATGAAAATTTACTGTGTCAAATGTTTAAAAATTCACCTTGCTGCTCAACAGTTGTCATTTGCTTACAGATGGTACATCGGCCCTTCAGCATACGATCATGAAATCAACAATTAGATTTTTAGAATGATTCTTAAGGCGATTACACTCAGCTAATGTAATTGATATCCTCATTAAGGATGGTTAAGTGCGCAAAACGATAACATTTCTCACCCGGGCCGGACCCGGGCATAATATTTTGGAGTCGATGCGGGCCCGGGCTGAGGGCATACAGGCCCGGTTCCAGCTCTGCTGAGGTCCACGGTGGAGACGTGCTCGTACCTTCTCCACTAGGTCAAATCGACAGGACAAGAGGAATACGAGTGAATGCAGAAGTCATCGAGGGTTTTGGTGTCTTTTATTGACTTGACAGTTGTCATTCTCTTTGATATCCAATGTTTTACGACAGACCTATGTTGTCACTCTATGCTGTGTGCCGCAGTTGAATGACGTCTTGTGATACATGTTAGACATGTTGTGTTGTTGAATGGGATGGTGGTAGGATAGCTCATTTGGTTAAGGGCCACGTTTCGGTGCAAGAGTGATGAAAGTCCTGGGTTCGAGTCTGTCCCTATCCTGGTAGGTACTGTGCGTGTTTGAAGGCTCTCGCATCCCTAGGTTCCTAGAAAGGCCGTGTGTGGGACATAAATGAATTTAAAACGTAGTCTTCCTACAGAACGAATGCTCTGTATTCTCCTCCTTCCTTGAGATTAATCCTCAAACCATGGTAGATTCTGAGCGTTTAATCTGCTGTTAAATTGAAAATCTACTAGATTCTAGCTTTTGTCTGAACTTATCATTAAAGTATATTTAGAAAAATAAGAAGAAATGAATGTTCGCAATTTTTTTTGAAAAATCAAAAAATGAGCAGAACTTTGAATGTTCCTTCAGGAATACCATAGGGCTTTGTGTTATACTCTGTGTTATTTGCTGTGATCATGGACTGACTTTCAGCTTCACATCCGTCAACCATAGTTGTCTCTGCAGATGATGTAAACCTAATTGAACCGATTTTTGAAAATGATACATCTTGTGATTGTGACAATTTGAATGACACAATCACTTGTATTCGTCGAAGTCATATATAACTCTTTTTTTATTTGCGTGTATTTAAGCAAATCGCATTACAATACACGCGAATTGTAAGCGAAAGCAAGATCATCGCAGTTTGAGAACCTCATCGCTAAAAAATGGCAGGAAGGGATGAAGAGAAGAGGTATGAAAATCAATATGAATAAGACAAAAGTAATTATTACATGAAAAGAAGCAAAGAAACGAATCGAGTCCGGAAGATGGCCATGTGGGTGAGGTGTGGGGTCAAACTCCGTGTTGTGGACACAGTGCATTAATTGGTGTCATTTCCGATGCTCAAGACTCAGATGAATGACGGTGCAGGACAATTTCGTGTGCCCCAGATGTGCGAGAGGAAGTGAGAAAGCGAATGGTGATGATAATGGTGGACTGGAAATCGGCGGAGCCGTTTTGCAGATGTAGTTCTGTTACTTGGGTGATGCGTTGGACTGTGAAGCGGGAGAGGAAAGGACGGTGAGGGCGCGAGTGGCAGCAGCTTGGAATAGATGGAGAAAGATCGCCAGTTTGTTGGTAAATATGTGTATTGATATATCCAGTAGGTTGAAAATGTATGAGGCGCGTGTAAAGTCGGCTTTGTTGTATGGTTCGGAGACGTGGCCACTAACGGATAGGATGGTGAATATTCCACGAAGCTGCGACAGAAGAATGCTGAGAGCTATCGCAGGAGTGAGATGGCAGGATGGAGAGACAAGCGCGGAGGTAGCAGAGAAGTGTCGTACAGTGGACCTAACTGAGAATATCAGGCAGAGAAGACTCCGATGGTTCGGCCATGTTAATAGAATGGAAGAAGCTTGCCTTGTGAAGGAAGTGGATGGAAGGAGACCGAAGAAGACGTGGAGAAGGTGCGTGGAAGAAGATATGGCAAGGCTGAAAATCAGGGAAGAGCGATTGTCGCACATTCAACCCTAAGATAATGGGAAAATAAGGACGCTACACGCTGATGATGATGATGATCGCAGCGTTTCCATACAATACGTTTTTTTGAACCTTTATTATCACAAGTCCGATTGATGAGTGTATGTAACTCCATCATTTTGTCAAAATCACCAAAATCACTTGAAACCTTGAAAAGTTCCATCAACGTTCTCATATCATAATTCGTGAGAAGCATTGTGAATTTGACGACCTTCCTTCGCTTTCCTCACTGTGGGAAATCGTTCAATTTATTACTTCAGAATATGTGAAAATTTCCATGTATATCCAGTGTGCGGCTTTGTACCGTACCGCATGTCTCGTATTGATCATTTATGTTTACCTCTGTAAGTTAGCTCTTTGCATAGACCACTTTCTTTTCCCATGGCTCTCGTTCATGATAAGCAATGGTACGAGGACTTGGAATTTTACACCCAGTCGCTACTCAATGACTTAGAAAACTTTCCTTTTCTTTTTCCCTCTTTGGTATCAATGTCAATAATTCGAGTTTCCTGATTATCATTGATGCAAAAGTACGTTTTCCAAACTGATTCCTGTTCCTATCAAACAGAATCAAAGAACACCCCAATGGGATGCAGATTGAAGATTTCTTTAAAAATGGGAAAAAAAAAAAAAAAATAAAAAAAAATCTTAATATAAATAAAAAAAAAAAAAAAAAAAAATAAATTAAAAAAAAAAATAAGAAAATAAATAAAAAGAAATAAAAATAAAAAAAAATAAAAAAATTGTCAATGTTTTCCGTGATTAAAAGAAATGTACTAAGTCTAGGGTCATAATTTTTGACATGGAGCTTCTTCAGGTCATTTAATAGATATTGACAGCAATTGCTGATAAAAAATTAGATGCAGTGAACTGCTTCTTAGTTGCCGAAAAACGAATGCACGAATAAAATATCCCTTTCCTTCTCATCCAATGCGACTGTGTTTTGGAGTAGCGAATGATTTTTTTGTTATGCTGCACTGCCACAGTGCATGAGCACAACAAGTGATAAGAACACAAATATGGTTTTGGTTGAAACATAAGCGAAAATCACTTAATGCAGAAATTCAGATCCAGTTATCGACAAAAAGTTGCTCAATTACATATTAATAATGCAAAACAGTTCTCCCGCTTAACCCGCATGTGACCGCTAAAAAATAACTACGATTAGTGTCAGAGCGGACACTTTTGTCCGTTTTCATTTTAAACCATTTTGTGATGTGCTTTATAGCCTATATATGTTCTTTTCATCTAAATATGATGTGTAGACGAAAAATACATGTATATCCAAAAGATGTGTATGTTTCCGAGCGAATCAATTCGAACAATGACAGCAAATTTGCGTAAGATGATCTTTGCAAACGAAATGATTGCATTTGTAGTTGCATTTGCGAAATGATTGCATTTGTAGTTGCATTTGCATTCTTTCGTTCACCGCAATCACACCGCACACAGACACCACGTTTTTGGGATATCGGAGATGGTGTCATTCCAACAATAAATGTAGTGTTCCAGGATTGGGTGACCGGCGGTCCAGAATGGTCTTGTAACAGAGAATTGCCAAGTGCCAACAAATACAGCCCGACGGGCGAAATAATTATCGTCGAGTTCCAATTCGGCTCAAAATAGAATGAATGGCATAACCATTGAAAGCACTCAAATCCAAAATATTGGTAACCGTCGACATTTGAATTTGGTGCTATAAGTTTGCCGATGCGCTCACTCTGCGGCGTCGACCCGCCTTCTTGTGTGATTGTAATATTCCACTCACATCATGTTCTTCTTCTCAGAGGAATGATCAATAGTAGCCTTGGCGATGAGTGGTCGAGATAAGGTTGACAACTTGTTCTTCTTCGCCACGTAGATACTAAGAGTGTCGAGCAACCATTGCTTTGATTCACAGCCTGTTTACAGTTGAAAAATTGCTCTCTTCTCTGGTGTGTGCAAGTTTACACTTGGTTGCTCACATCAGGTTGGATCGGCACTGTTCCCACGAGAGGTCATGTCATTCTTCATGAAGCCTTCTGAGCAAGCTGAACCGAAGTGAAGAAGTTATTCACATGTGATGTTTCCTACCGCTTGTCGTAAATGTTCAGTCAGTGATAAAACAACATTGCTGACCAAGCGGTACATCACTATCCGAACGTCGTCCTTGCCGCAATAGAATTGGATTATTGGTGCAATAGTAGTTGTCCGATAATCGCAGCAAACCAAAACTTTAGACAATATTTGTCCGGTATTTAGATGGCATATACTGAATGTAGCGAACAATCATGTCCACGATAACGGATTTAGCCGTTCCATCCACGGGTAACCGATGGGTCCTGGAACATACGCCTGTTGACTGTGACTTACAAAACCATCCATTAAAGACGCACGGCTGGCTGCCAATTTGTCACGAGAAAAGTCGTCCTTGTCTTGTTCCTACAACATTGTCAAATCGCAGAATGGAGCTTATCAATTTGAATCGACGTAAACTTCATTGTCGGCTGAAAATATGTCGGACCGTGTATTGGTGACCACAATTCATCGACACTATTCCCAAGAAGCTCGATATGTACCTCGGAGAATCAGCATATCCAATAAAGGACCTTCATCTCACATTAGATCAATTTCCGTAAAATGGGAGCCACCTTTCCATCCTGTACCTTGTCTATTGGTTTCCTTGACCATCGTTGCAATCATATCCTGAAAAAACAAAAGCGCAATCGATTAGAGATGAGCCAAAAAATTATTGTGCATAAATAAGGCTATTACCTAACCAGTGCTAAAGAAAATTAGGAAAACTAATCCAAAAACCGGATTATCCCGTAGACGTGAAATGCATACGCTGTTAGGCCTGGAGCTGGACGCAGGAATGTTCTCTCTCGATGCTCTCCCAGGAAATACAGCATTTTCGTCTATCAACAGACCATTCTGTATTTATTCCTGCCGATCAAAACTTCAACGGGTTGTAGTGTTTGTTGTCGAGACGCCCATCACCACCAATGTCCGGCTCATCATCTTCACCCACTGATCACTTGTCACATCACCATAGGATCATCGTGAGTAAAGGAACTTCAACTGATAATCATTCATGAAAGTCATCATCAAATCTGCTGTAAAATCATCGTCCTCCTCTGTAATCACTTTCTAGGGCCATTACAGTCTCATGGCAATCTGCTTTTGCAGACGCGTGAATCTTGCGAGCAGCTGTGAGTCCGAAGACAATGATATTATGCGTACAAATGAAACACAAACAAGCGTCGAGTCAGACGGAAAACATTCTTCAAATTGATTTTGACTTTGTCTATCAAATATCATCAAATGGACGAAAACACAGAATTGAATCACACGCTTCGTGCTAAAAAAGTACGCACAACTAACACTCGTTCGTCGTGTTTCTGTCATATCCGATGAATCAACCATAGAGAATCAACTATCTTGGAAAGGATGACGTTATCATCTCTATGAATTAGTTTATTTCACAATGAGACAATAGCTTTGGGTTGTGAAGATGCTTGAATCGAATGAAAATGACTCTATGTATGAACGGACACTTTTGTCCGCCTTGAACCGCGACAGGTTATTCTGCAGCTGATCGCATTCTAATAGATCAAATCGAAAATCCTTTTAGCATGAATATCTACCTCACCATAGGAACAAAGTCACATGATATTACGGATGGATAAGCTATCGATCATGAAAAAGAGCAGTTTGAAAATCGTTAACGGACACTTTTGTCCGCCTGATCACATGCGGGTTAAGCGGAGTGTCTTCCGAAAACTCTACCTCTCAACCGGAGGTTTTTGCATATATTGGAAATGTCTCTTGATTCTTCTCCCACTTGCGGAATTCCCGCTTTTTCGGATTGTACTGCATTATACGGATGTATAATCTCCGAAAAGAAGAATGAAATAATTAAAATAATTGAAAATCTTCCCTCTCATCGCTTATAATAATTGTTGTCATCCTTTTTCAGGATCATTGCGATGCCAAATACCGAAAACCTTGCAAGCCGAAAGAACAAGGTGTGAAGCGGAGAATGGGCCTTCCTCCTGGACTTGTTCCGAGCAAGAAAGCAATCAAGCATTTCGAAAAACTGAATAGCGTTACCAAAAGTAATGAATAGGCCTATATGCAGACTCATTGAAAATGTCGAATACGTTTTTCACTTTGTACATACTGCAGTAATTTGTTAATGTTGCTAACTGAAAAAAATAGATTGTCTCGTGAAACCAGCGTCCTTCTATCTCTGCCATGTTGAAGGGAATCGGATATGATTAGCTCACCAAGCCATGTCAATTGAGGAGGTTCTTCATCGACATTACTTAACAATTTTCTTCCTTGTTGAGTTGCGACTCGAAGTCACGTAAAAAATTTGTTAGATAGGCTGATGGGTAATGCAGTCTATGTAAAATATGTTCAGGATCAGAAAACTTTCCCACAACCGTAGGCTATGTATATCAATCTGAATATTCTGCTTATAGCAACACATATACTAGCTCCCACCCATTTCCAGCAGCTAGACACTTAGACATCAGAATGTGTTAGTAATATTAACTGATATATGTATCAGCTGTTCGTTTGTTTAAATTCATGATTTGTAAAATGCTTGTACGCTGAACAAATTAAAGATACAACTTTCGATACGCTCAAGGCGACATGTCTTCTCCCTCGCAATCGTAACAATGGTGTTCAGAAGCTCCTCAAGAAGCACTAAGAGGTATTTAGAGAATTAATATTAAAACGATTCAGAGTTCTCTAGCCACTCATAGAATTATTGAGCAGTGTTATTTGTTGTCGAAAGTTTCGAATTGTATGTTGCATTTTGGTGTTATATTGGTTCAGTATGGAAACATCTGCTTTTACAGTTAGGAGAAAGCGGAAGAGGGCTAATGTCTAATGCATGGCCTAATCGCATTTGAGGCGATGTTGTAGGAGCAAAAAGCATTCCGGACAAAGCAGGTACTGATGGGAAATTCCTCCAAAAAAAATACAGATTAAGTTTTTAGAAAAATGTGGGCACTAAGGCTCTACTAATAAATCGTTTCTTTAATGCCGGGAAAGATTATTGAAAGTAGAACTCTTCTCAGATATCAAAAAAGTTATCAGATCGTATACAGAACCGACAAAACGTCTTATCATAGCAGATCGAACCAACTTTCTTCTGTTAAAACAGGAACAGAGCGAATCTGAAATTGATTTTTGGTGCGTCTAAACGACGCAAGCACATACTGCAATTGGGATGAACTTAAATTGGGTGAACCAAAGCACTGAACTTATAAAGCTCCGATTTATTGGCAGGACTGAGAGATGAATCTTTGAAAACAAAGATTTTAGAAAAGTTGCATATGAGTTCCCACAGCCTCAATGAACGATATTCTCGAGGATCAGTTGTGTCAAGTCTCAGCACAGTTAAGTGAGTTCATTCAGAGCGATAAAGTTAGTGTGAAAAAGACGGAGATTGCAAATACCTTTTCGTCTGAGAACGGAAAAAAAACCTTTGAATAGGGTATGTTCAAAGTGTAGTACATCACATGCTTACAGAGAATGCCCAGCTTTTCGGCAAGAAATGTAGTTGCGTGTGGTCTGATGAACATTTTGCCAAGTGTTGCACGGGACGCTGCCAGAGGTTCACGTACGGATCGGTTTAGGAATCACACTAACAGTAAGGAAAAGCACGGTACAGAGAAAAAGCCAACAGATCCAACACAATGTTGACATTTTTAATTTCGGGTCCGCTCCTGCCAAATTTGAAGAATTTAGCGTACACGGGATATCATTAAAGTTCCAAATTGATACTGGCGCCGAGATGTCGCTTATGTCAGAAAAGCAATGGGAAAGTATAGGGACACCGCCTGTGAAAGCAGCCGATGTGGTTCCTACAAATTACGATGAATCACAGATGGCTACCATTGGAATGTTGAACTTCGATGTCGAGAAAAATGGGAAGGAAACCATAGCATTGATTTTCTTGTGATAAAATGCAGGAAAGAGTATGGTTTGATTAGGGCGTGATCTTATTGACGATAAGAAAACTAAGGTCGCATGCACATTTATGGTAGAAAATGTCGAAACTGAGTTTTTTCACCCTATTGAAGGCTTTCAGGCTACCATCAAATTGATAAGAGGATGCGGAGCAACCAAAATTATTGGTTTATAAAGGCCACGCATAGTCCCTTTTCATTTGCAAGTAGCAGTTGGATTTGGATGCAGCAGAATTAGAGAAGCTTCAAATGCAAGGTGTAATCGAGCCAGTTGACTTTCAAATATAGCCAGTCCTGTAGTGTGGGTAAAGAAGGCTAATGATTCCTATAGATTGTGCGCCGATTTTAAAGCGACTCTGAATGGGAAAATAAAAACCGTATTCCTATCCTCTTCCCACAACTGAAGAAATTTTTCAAAAGTTGGAAAATCCACTCTTTTTGCCAAGATTGATCTTACAAGCGCTTATCACCAGATAGAGCTAGATTCTGAGTCAAAGAAACTGTCGTTTATAAACACTCATAAGGGTTTATTTCAAATAAATAGATTGCAAATGGGGATGCGCAACTCAAGCGCAATATTTCAAAGATGTTTGGAATTGTATTGCGGGGAATAGAAGGTGGTAGTCGTCTATCAGGACGATGTCATGGTTCATGCAGATTCTAAGAGAAAGTTGAAAAAGCGACTGGGATCTATTTTCCAAAGACTATGTGAATATCGGGTAACTATCAACAAAGATAAGTGTGTCACAGAAACTGAATCGTTGAAAATTTCTTGGATTCTTGTTCACCCAAGATGGTATCAAACCCGACCCAGCGTTGACAGCCAGAATCTCAGATGCGAAACCTCCTAAATCTGCGCAAGAACTAGCCAGCATACTAGGTTTATTCACATATTACGGTAGATTTGTTAGAAATTTTGCTCAACTTTGCTCACCCTTGCATGATGCTAAGAAAGAACCTTTCGAATGGAGCAGTCAATGTGAAAGAAATTTTCAAATTTTGAAGACAAAGCTTATTTCAGCCCCGGTCCTGCAGCCATTTGTCCCCTCGTTAGATTCTACTGTAACAGTTGACGCCTCATCAGATGCAATAGGTACTGTCCTACAACAAGATGATCATCCAATTTTATTTATCTCCAGGAAATTGAGTGAGACCGAGAAGAGGTACAGCAATATAGAGCGTGAAGGTCTTGCAGTTCTTTGGGCTTGCAAGAGGCTTGAACATTTCATTTTGGGAAAGCATTTCACGATAGAGACCGATCACAAACCACTTGTTTACATATTTTCTCCAGATAGTGCGATGAAAGATGATATATCGCCAAGGTTGATGAACTTCGCTGTAAAGTTGATGAGATATGACTTCACGATCAAACACATCAAAGGTGAAATGAATGTAGTTGCTGACGCATTGTCGCGTGTGTTGATTGATAAGCATGATGTAAGCGATGATGTAAATATCTGTGAGATTAACTTTAGCGAACCGTGTGTTGAGGTTGATTTGCTTCAGGATGAGACTCTGAATGATCAATTCCTCTCTGACCTGAAGAAACGTATCCTCGGAGGAAGATGGAGTTCTCTATCTGCACGAGAAAAACCGTTCAAAAAGCTTAGCGTTACAAATGACAGTTGACAAAGACCAACTGATTCGAGTTGGTTCCAAGATTGTTCCACCGCAAGCGTTGTATGAGCGTATTTTTCGGAACGCTCACCAATCTCATTGTGGAACACAAGCAACTACACGGCTGATCGATCGTGAGTTTTTGGTGGCCACAAATGAGAAGTTACGTTAACAATAAAGTTACAGCCTGCGAGACATGCAGAAGTGCGAGATTCCGGACAACCGATACTACACACACCTGGCCGAAGGAGGAGAATCCTTGGACTAGATTACATATCGATTGGGCCCAAACGAAAAGTGTCGGTAACGTTCTTATTGTGATTGACACATTCTCTGGCTGGTTAGAAGCTGCTATATGCCCAGATCGATCGACATCAACGGTTATCAATCGTCTACGTGAAATATTCGCCAGATTCGGTGTGCCAGTGGTGGTTGTCTCTGACAACGCTCCGGAATTTGCGGGAGGTGAACTACGATCGTGGCTTCGGCGCCGATCGGGTGTAGGCTGTTACACTCACCCGAGTATCGACCGTCTTCGAATGGAAGTGCAGAACGCATGGTGCGCGTACTGAAGGACTCTCTCAGATGTTATAATCCATCGAAGTGCTCAGCGACTTCCTTTATTCATCGTATACTCTTTGTACATAGAAATACAGCTCAACGAGAAGGGAAGACTCCTGCGGAGATCCTTATCGGCAGGAATGTCAGATGCCCGATAGCAAGTGAATACAACTCAATGCAAAGTCTGTTGTATCGACCCAATCCGAACCAACAACCGGTGAAAGTGACGTATCTCTACAAGCAGGGATCTAATACATCCGTCGTTGCTCGATCGGACAATCGTACTGTGTTGGCGCAAGACGCGCAACTCTCTTCGCTAGGCGATGACACTTCTGATTCAGAAGATGAAGTCGAACAAGCTACTTGTGTATGATCGTGAGGCGTGATCGCCGAAATCGTGTACCAACCGAATTTTATGGTAACCCTGTTTTTCATTAATCACTCTTCTCGTTGAGGGGGAGATGTTAGTAATATTAACTGATATATGTATCAGCTGTTCGTTTGTTTAAATTCATGATTTGTAAAATGCTTGTACGCTGAACAAATTAAAGATACAACTTTCGATACGCTCAAGGCGACATGTCTTCTCCCTCGCAATCGTAACAGAATGATACTCTTCTGATAGTTGATCCGTGGTTGTGTGCTTTCAATATTGCTTTTTGCATAATTTTGTACTATGACACGCTGTTTCAGGCGGTTATTCTGTTTTATCCTTTGCAAATCAAATAGTGAGATTTGTGTGTGAAATTGAGTTATTGGCTTCTTTTCCTTCCGTGTATAGCATGTAACTCAATTTCAGAGCAGGCAACCTACGGATAGGCCAAGACACAGGCCTATTGCAGGCTTGCGTGTGCTTTCAACATTTTGCATTCACTAGTCGACAGTCTTGGTCTAATCTTGGCAAGATCTTGGTCACCAAGATCATGCCAAGAACACACAAAATCTTAGTAAGATCTTGGTTCTATCAACCAAGATCTTACCAAGAAGGACCAAGCATTCACGAAGATCTTACCAAGACGCGTCAAGCATTCACCAAGATCTTGGTAAGGATGAACAAGATTTTTTCTGTTAGCGCTCGAATCGTAGCTCGGTTTGTACTAACCCTACTGAGTACACCGGTACCCATAATTACGATATTATTATTACACTTCGTATACATCTTATTGAAGGACCCAAAAATAATGAAGAAAAACCAATTGCATACTAAATATATTATCAAAAATTACATTAATCGTTATCACCACTTAGTCGGCGTCTTTTGCAGTCTCTACCAGCCTGTCCTAAACTGGCTTTCACGGCACCCCAATCATAACACTGCCATACATTTGATAATGCACCTGAAAAGAATGAGAAAATCTGGTATAACAATGCACACGAGACTATTAAACTCAAGACATTTTACTTGTCAAACATTCTACAAGTATTAGGGCTTCGCATTCGGTGACTTGAATTATTGATTATACTGATATGAAAATATTCTGCTTAAGTGCATCGATCCAAACCAACGATATGAACGCACAGAGAATTATATTTTTTTAATTAGTTTTCAATTAATTAATTAGTTAATCATCTTTCCACACAACAAAATTCATAATCAATTGATAAGGCCAGACCGGCGGAATGTTTACTTCGATGTAATGCATTATTTTTGAGTGTGCTATTATTCATATAAGGCTGCAAAATTTATTTTTGCACCACTTCGAAACAGGATTTCTTCAGTTTATCGTTGAATAAAGAATCACAATGTTAATTCCATAGCGGCAAAAATTTATAACCGATAAAGAGGAGGTCAAAACGATTGTAATATCAAGCAGGCCCACCCAAATCCCACCGCTCGGCGCACGCACGTGCGCTCCGAACCTTGCAATAGAACGATCGCAAATTGTATTTCTAAAAAAATAACTCAAACTTGGATTTTGAAAACAAATGAAGAATGACAAGGTTAATTTGAGTTCTTCCTTCAGTTTCATCATGTCACTCGAACTGTATGCACTGCAAGTGCAAATATCAATCACAATAAAAGATGATGATGAAACATACAAGATCAAACATGGAGAACGATTAAAGATAGAATCAGCATCTAACTTCTTTGATGAGATGATGATCATATTAACCTTTTGAATCTCGAAGCCTACTTCTGTGACACTGCTCCACATGACGTGAGGTGCGCGTCATGCTCTCATAACTGCGACTCCTCAAATGCTGCGTGAACAATGGGACAAACACAGCGGTAACGTGAAGTGCACGTCCTGGATAGTTGGGCCCTGACTATTCAGATCCAGACAAGGAAATTAGTAAAATCAACTTTGTGAATCATAAAATCATGCAACTATAAAGATTACATCAATCAACATGTAAATATGAATAGCTATTATAATTCTAACCACAGACATGATTCTAACGGGGGCCATCATCTGTGTAGTTTATGCTATGCTTTTCTTTCATGTCGGGGCCACAAAGAAGGTCGCTTGATTCACACTGTTTCAAAAATGCATGACACCCTTGATTAGCGTGCATACAGTAACATCCATGTGAAAGCAAGTGCAATCGTATGTGCTTCTTCAGGGCCGTTTCTTGATATGACACAGTTAACTTCAGTTCCGAAGAGCAAGCAACTAGCTTGATTTGTGGTCAAGCATAACAAAACCAAATGCAGCGATAAAAAATTGGGGAATTCACTTGCAGTTTGAGGTAGAGACATAGGGTACGATTACGAAGTTTCAATTTTCTACTCAAAATCGACAGTTTGACAATTTGTTTAAACACATAGTTTCTAGCAGTGTCACTTATCGACTGGAATGTAAATTTTTCACCCGGTTTTAAAACATGACTTTCGTGCTGAAAACATTCAGAAATCATCCTAAGAAAACTTTGTTTTTTGGTAGTGTCGTAGCATACGGAGTAAATTATGGCATCAAAAAATTTGAAGAAAGAACTTCTCGGAGATCATATTGTGAAGCAGCTGTGCCATTAGGTCAACATGTGTGTAACACCTTCGAAAAACCAAGAAGGATCACTGTCATTCTCAATAAATTTGCCGATAAGAATAGCTCAGCATCTTACTATGAAAAAGATGTTGCACCTCTTCTTCATCTCTCAGGATCCGAAGTGCAGTTGATAAAAACAGAACATGCAGGTCAGGCAAAAGATTTTCTCAGCATTATTGACCCGAAGTCAACGGATTCCATTCTTGTGGCTGGAGGTGATGGAACATTGTTAGAAGTTGTATGTGGTCTATTATCTCGTGAAGATTACAAGAAGTCATTCGCTGATATTCCTGTTGGTGTTGTTCCATTGGGAAAAACAAATTCATTTGTTGCAAAGCTTTTAAATGAACATGGTGTTGAAATAAAGAATAAGACAAAGTTGTTACTTCACATTTGTTCCAAAATTAATGAACAGTTAAAAGAAATCAGACCTGTGTATCAAATAAATACGTTGGATTCGGAACAGCCGAGAACAGTATATGCTGTGTCTGGTTTTGAATGGAGTTTAGACAGTGACATTCGGAAAGAACTACCTCGGAAATGGTACTTCGGTCCATTCAAAAGTACTTGCTCTTACTTGATGTACTTCATAAAAGGGTCGTGGAAGAACTCTAAAAAGGCAACTATTCTCTATAAAAGCGTGTGCCATAATTGTCAAAAATGTGTTGAAGGAAGCCGATCGAATCCACCTCCTCGAAATACCATGTTTACCAAACTTTATGGTGCTCCTATTAGGGAACCCATGAAGACTATTCCTGAAGACAATCCTAATTGTGGAGTTGAACACGAATTAGAGTTCGAAGGTAGAGGGATTCATCTGTCTCAGGATAATGGAACTCTTCTGTTAACTTTATTTAGTGGTGACAGTTCTGCAGCTGATTTTTTTCAAAACAGGAAAAAATTCCAAGCCAACAAGCCTTTTTGTTCAGACATTCAATTCGACGGTTGTGAGCAAATAAAGGCCGACTCTATAGTTATCAAGCCTCACGCGGAATCGGAAGAATTCTTTTGCATTGACAATGAAAGTTACGAAGTTTGCGATGTTCACATTACAGCTTCTGACAAAAAGCTTACTACTTACAAATTGTGATTTTCTCCCTGCAATGTTTCATATGAACAGCAATGAATGTGTATTTGCATATACACGTGATTTGACTACGAATTGATGTTGTTTTCGGCTATAGGGATTTTTGTGAATATCTTCACTTGGGATGTATAACTTCAAAATGGCTCTCATAGCGTGAAAGATCAATTAGGGGCCATCCATATAGTATAAACGATAGAAGCCCGCTTGGAAGCTTCCGGGACAACTGGGCCCGGTAAAACTGGGCCCAAAAAAAAGTACAAAATGACTCTCCTTTTTTGACATAAATGTGTTGCACAGACTCTGCTGTACACATAAATGCCCATTTTCGATACTACAATGTCCTTGTCTATAAAATAAACTCATTTTTATGCCAAAAATCGCATATTTTTGTGTACTTTTTACAAAAGGGCCAAGTGCTTCAATAGGAATAAACTTTTTTCGTACATAATAAACAAGCCATAATAAAGGAAATACATTGTAGTTATCAAGTTAGTACCTTTTTTAGAAGATTTCGACCTACTTACTTTCTAAAAAATTTTTTTATGAAATTTTTTTTTTATTATTTTTTTTAAATGAGTTTATTTTATAGACAAGGACATTGTAGTATCGAAAATGGGCAGTTATGTGTGCAGCAGAGTCTGTGCAACACATGTCAAAAAAGGAGAGTCATTTTGTACTTTTTTTGGGCCCAGTTGTCCCCACCCCGCTTGGAATACCCTTCCCTTGCACTCAACTCCATGCGTTTGCTCGACATTGAGATACTTTCCGCCATACAATTCAGGTGTACTGCAAGTAGGCGTACATTTCAGAGAGCCATATGCACCTAGCAGATATTTAATGCGGTGCAGGTATTACGGACCTGAAGTAAATTCAATACTTCGTGCTTGTATCTACGATGGAGTAGAATTGAATTTTCACATTGTTCCACCATCTCTCAAACTGGACTTATGGAAGGGCTCATGCAGCAGGTCTGCATGCAAGGATCAAGAGAATTCTCAGAGCTATTTGTTACAATCCTTTCTTTCCCGAATTCTCTGAAATAATGTGCGAAACTTCTTTACGAATAAGTTATATTTTTAAATTAATCAAATTCTGATTTTATTAATATATTGTTTGTAATTATTTAATTTTTGTGTGGTTTTGTAAATATTTTAATTTAGTTGATGCATGTTATTATATTATGTAAATTTGTTGTAATAGGTATGTATTAAGAAAATTGTATTTTATATTGAAAATTTAAATACTCAATATAAAATCTTATTTTGGTATGATTATGAAATTTATCATAATATCTAAATACATGTAATATATTATCATTGATATAAATTATTTTAGATTTTTTAGTTGGATAGTGGATTATATTATAGATTTGGTTTAATATTTTTGTGTGTTGCAATTGTATATTTTATTTTGGCAAATTCTGATCACTAATGAAAAATTTATATTTAATTACAATAGTAGCGATGTAATTTGGGATAAGTACGCTTTTTCTGGTTTAAACTGAAGTTTGTATGTGCTTAATTGTGATAATTGGAATTTATATTAATCTTATATAATTTTATTTTCTGTTTTTGTTGTTTGTTTGTTTTATTTTCAATTTATGTGATTTTGTATTGGTAATCTGTTTTATCTTTTTGCCATATTTGGCATTTTATTTATTTTTTGAGGGATGACAATCATTTGGGGTTTATTAATTATTTGTTGTATTTGAAATTTGTGGGTATAATGTATTTTTTGAATTATATTGTATTCGATATGCTGATATATTGATGATATTGAATTTGTGTTTTTATTTGCTTAAATATTTTTAAGTTTTTTTTGTATATTTGTTAATTTTATTTGGTTGATGTTTATTCTTGTGAATGTTAATTTCTTTTTTTATTTTCTCTTATTTTTGTTATTATTTTCAGTATAATTTTGTAATATATTTGTGTTTTTCGCTTTGGCTTTTGCTTTTTTCTGTGTTTTTGTTGATGTTTGTTTTTTATTTTAATGATATTTATTTGTTATAATATTCTATGTACACTGTTTTTATTATTGTTATTTTTATACTCGATCTTGGTTATTTATAATAAAGTTATTTAATTGTGAATAATTTATTGATTTTTAATTAAATTAATATTTATTATTTGGTCTTTTATTATTGTTTTATTTTTTTGAAATCTTTGGATTATGTTTTTGTTATAATTAGATAATTGGCTGGATAATTTTTTGTACTTTTTTATTGATGTTATTTTGTTTGTTTTATTTTAATTCTATATATTTTTTTAATTTATTTTATCCTGATGGGCGGGCAAAGTGTGAGTTGAAGTTGTTTGCTGCATACCGTGAGGCAGAAAGTCTAGCTATGACCTTCACTCATTAGCAAACATTTCAGCAAGTAAAAACCCTTTGCTGAAACGTTTGGTGGAGTGATTGCGAAAGACTTTGAGGAAACTTCAGTTTTAGAAGTACTTAAACTTGACACCGAAATCCAGAAAACTCTTTACAACCTACATGGTTTCCTGTCCATTTAATTTTGTGCGATATACCGGTAATCTTAGGACAAAAAATCTTGGCTGCAAATAATAACATAACAAAAATAGAGAGCGCATCGAAATATTTGAGCATAGTAATAGAGCATATCATCTAGATAAATAAAAAAAGCTCCCACAAAGAGCATGGATCCTATACCACGCTAAGAAATACAGAGAAAGCTGAACATAAAACGCATTAGGATAACAAGCATGATCACTTTTTTTAGAGAATTGAGGATGTTAATCATGTTGGACCTAATGCATGTACAATTATCATCTTATATTTTTCATTAAATATACACAGGGCTGTGAATTTCATGTCTTTTTTTGCAGCTCGTCTGTCCTATCAAATATCTGCATTCCAATGCATTTAATACAAATGTTGTGCTACTTTTCCAATATTGGCAAAAAAAAATCTTACTGACCCATTCGCCTCTGAAGTCGAGCGCCGCATGGAGTTTTCTCTCTACACGATATTTGAACGCATCGCTTTATGCGCTAATAGATATAGAAAGAAAGGGTGTTCATTAGATCCAAGCAGAACAATTTCAATAGCGATTTTCTAATAGAAATAAGACTTGCTGCTGCTTTGACTGTTTTTTGTTAAGTCACTTAAGCTTTCGCCAATACCGGCCTTATCAAAAGTACTCTTGACAAGCCCGCTAAAGGCGAAGGCATAAGTGACTCAATAAAATATGGTGAAAAAATGCTTATATCCTAAAGAAAATCATTAATAGATATAGCTAGTAGGCAAATGTGCCCGTTAAGTGAAGATTTCTAAATTTTGTTATTATTGAAAATTGTGCAAAACGTTCGTGCATGTGATCGAATATTGCCACATTTTTATCGTGTTCTGATTCTCATTTCAACATCTCACTTCAATCGAAAGCATGGGGTCAGAATAGATTGCAGTTGAGTATTATATTGGTATATATACATTACATGCATCAGACGTACTTATATCTACAGTTATATCATAATATTTGCATGATTTTATATAGAGTCAGAATAATATTAGGTGATGATCAATAGTTTCTAATAATCGACAAGTATTTTTCAAATTTTATTTTTGAATTAAGAACTTTCTAAAAGCTTTTGATTCAGTGCGTGAAGTTTTAGGTTTTCAAATTACAGAATTCCTCACGTGGGCAATGTTGCGACGAAAAGAGAAAATGGCTGTACTTTCAGCTTGCAGAAAGACTGAAAAATCAAATTGACATGCTTTGACTAGAGTTGTTATGATTATCGACTTTCATATTATTTTTGTTGATTATTTAGCTACTTTAGTATTTAAAGTTATGTTTTTGGTATGCTGTTTTCGCAGTGAGTGTACTATTATTCTAACGATTTAGAATGGATTCACGAAAATACAATGTCACGTAATTCGTCTTTTTGCGGATTCGCGAAAAGTTAGCGACGTGAAAATCTTCCAGCTTTAAATATTTGATGCATTTTTAGTTGATCACAAACATATCCGCATTTTATTCGAGACGGCTCTGGTAACCCTGAAGTTACGAAATACGAGTAAAAGATTGGTCTTTGACACTATTTGTATTGGAAAAGTTAATAGTAATGAGCATATCGGCATAATAGGCTGTCAATTCGTAGTTAGTGTATTATTTTATACTGTAATTAATCTTATTATTCTTATTGTACAAATGTTTTACTTAAACATGAAAAATGTATTACCACTTCGACGCTCGACATCCACCTCTGAGGAAGCATTTTAGATGTCAAGAGGCGATCGAGATCCACTTCAAATGCTTCGAAAATCATCGATTTTTTCGAGTTGAGCGGTTTCAGGATGCAGATAAGATCGTTTGTCTTTCATAAATAACATGGATTGAAAGCCCCATGACCATGTATCTCCAATGAAGAAATTGTTACATGTTGGTTATAAACTGCGAGTTGTAAACTCCTCGAGTTATTGACTGCAGATTAAAGTCGAAGAGGCATTTGTACATCATGAATTTCTCCATTGGAAATATATGTGGCTTTCAATTCACGCTGTTGTTAAAAGTCAAACGATCTGATTCGACAGACGCATCGTTTTACATAGTGAAGAGGTGTATGATGATGTGGAAATTTTAGGCGCGACCTCGATCCCTGTCCAACTTCATCCCAGCTCTCGGACTAGGCTTCATCAACAGTTACCAAACTTCACGACCTCATCAATGACAAATGAAATGACAGCAAGAAATCCAATGAAGAACGCTCCGAATAATGGTCAGATACAAACCGCCAAAAGCCTTGAAGTCAGTGGCCTACTACCTTACGGTTAGGTACATGATATCATGCTCCCTTAAGGTCTGTTTATACTTCTGGTGTAACGCGCCGGTCAGCGCTAACCGGCCTGCGCTGACGTTAGTCGGTTGACTTCGACAGAATGAAATTTGAAGTTAACACTAACCGGCGTGATCGATTGATGAGTCACACTATCAGTCGACTGATGTTTCTGGGAACGCGTTAAAGTTAGTTGCGATTCTACTTCATTTTCAACCAGCCGACTGATTGTATAATGGAGCTGCCTGCTGAATCGGTAAAAAATGCGAATGTTTATTTGTTTGAAGAATTGTTCATTGAAGTGGTTCGGAAGTACGAGCATAGGGTGGTATAATGTAATCAATTCAAGGAAACGGAGAAAGTGAACAACTCATGGAAGGAAATAAGACGGACCCTCTCAGCTATCGGAATAGAGAAAGACGAAACAGCATGCAAGAAAACATAAAAATATCTGCGCGATCAGTAGGCCTGCATGCGACTATGAGCAATAGACCGAGAAACAAATGGTGAAGGAAGATCCAAGCCGATGGTTTGGAAGTATTTTCAATCTATCGCTTTTACTGAGAAAGCGTCAAACTCCTCCGAAAGACTGAAGCTCTCTCATCACCACTATGTTCAAAATTCGTTGATGATGCTGCCGACGATGATTAGGATCGGGAAAGAAAAAAATTAACACTTACGAAAAATGTTGAAAATCTTGAACCACTGAGTAAAAGAAGTAGACAGTAGACTGCGCCTCTAGTTTGAACACTTGTACGCTAGCTTTCACCGATTAAAGGGAAGAGCAGGTCGACTGACATTATCAGTGGACTGACGCTTTTTCCAGTCGACGTGATGCAGTCTATAGCAGCGTAATTATGCGTCAGAAGTATATACCGGCCTTTAAGGTGGATAAGCGCATAGAAATCCGATACTCTGTAATAATAAAGGACTAGAACGGCCATGGACAATGAAAACAATAGAACGTCGTGGACGGACATGCGTTATAATGACAACGGTACCTATGCGATGGCGGCTTTTAGTGGTTGACTATTGGAAGCATAGAAATTGATAACAATAAACCCTCTAGAATGGAAGTAAAACTTCATGCAATACACAATAATGGCACAAAAATCGCTCGCATTTTGACTTATATTCGCTTGTCAACGGCTGTATGATTGGGTTAGAATCAGTCACATGTGCAATTCTAAGCTTTTCATTGGTGGTTCATGCCCCAACTTAGTTCCCCCGGATGTGCCGCGACCTTGAGTCAATTTCCATTCTAGTCAACTTCAGATAAACAACAATCTATTTCTATGATTGGAAGGCACCGGCAGCTTATCTGTGAACTCCGTAAATATTCACGGATGAAAGCATTCGGACAAAATAACTTATAATAAATCGCCATGCGGCAAACAACTGCTGCATGTTTCAGTGATTTGACTCTTCCAAAGATCTACCAATCGGCACCTAGCCGAGCAACTGAAATTTCCATCAACAAACAGCTATTGTCCATTCTAGTCTCAATAAACAAAGTGAAAAGTCGGATTTCGAGGGATAAGCGTATTACAATTTCGAAGCAGCACCGTTGAAATATATAATCGAATAACAAGCAATTCATTGTCTCTGGCAATCACGTGGTGGAATAGATATCTTACCTAACAGAATGATTCTACATGTACATCATGAAAAGAGCGAAAAATCTTAAAGTACTTAGTATCTAACCTCTTTCAATCTTATGTTAGGTGGCAAAACTTAAAGTAAAAAGAAAGGTAGCTCTACACCTACCTAATCAGCTATCTAACCTATTTGCTGATCATTGCAAAGTTGATATCATAACTTTCGGTGAGTATCAAACGCTGCATGTTAGTCAAAAATATCCTTGTTGCTCCCAGACGAATGAATGACGCCCTGATGCGTGTCAGTGGTTTATCGAATTTAGAAATAAGCCAAATTTCATTTTTATAGGTGAGACAATCAGAGTAAAAACATTGTGTATGAACAATGTTGGAAGCGCAAACTGAAATCCTATGAAGATACAACGAAGGAGTGACTGCAATACAGTCCGACCGCCAGCACGAGATTCTGCAGAGAACGAGGCTTGAAATGGCTGTCACAAGAGCGATATACACCCTATGGTTCCTCATCGAGTTCCACCCGGTTACTCTTCTTGTCAGACAGGATCAAAGGAATGACAATTCAAATCCAATGGGAAACAAGCTGAGGATTTCTGAAAATTGGCATTTAATTCTGAATTTTGTCTGGTTAAGATGTACAAAGTCTAGAGACATCGTCACGAAACATCATTTTATAACGCCGTTTTCTTCTAGAACAATCTAACTGAATGTTGAGTTTCTCCTACGCTGTGGTACTGTGGTCACGCTCATCGGTGTTAACTTACAAAGCTATGAATAAATTTTGATGTCAAGCACCATGCTTAGTAAACATGTATGAAATGGATGAAATTCATGAAAAGTCAGCTATTAAAAAATACTTGTTTTGGACTAAAAAACTGAAACTTATTCATACCAAGTTTTCTGCGTTTTCATATTTTTTCATGTTATGCATTGTAAATGGATGTTGACTGGATTGGAATTTATGTTAATGGCCTAAGAAAGCACTTGTATCAGGCTCGTGGTTATGGAAGATATCTATTTCTTATAATTTCCGAGTTGCGTGGAACGCAAGCTGATTATGTGGAATAGCCATAAAGCTCATTTATAGATAAGCTGAAATCAATTATTATGCATGGATGCCATTTACCTGTGCAAGTATGCTACTGATACGCCGCACACAATAAAGATGCGTTTTCGTAACATTCCGGGTCTGAATTGCAGAGGCCAGGGGCGTTTCTTAGTGACATGAACCAATTTTCATAGTTTAAACAATCCATTGGTAAAACACTAAATCTTTTTACCCTGTGAGTTTTTGGTGCAATAGTCAGTATTGTTAGCATACTCAGTATAGTCAGCATATCCAACTATTTGTAGTAGATGCGATTCGACAGTTCAAATATAAAACAATTTAATAGAATGTATTTACTATCCAATGAATTTGAGTTAGAAGAAAATACCGATGAACTAATAATGAATAACTAATGATAATATTTATAACATTGAATGCCGCAAATTGATAACCACCCGCATTCAACAGTAATAGGGAAAGATGAATTAAAATATGAAATTATGGCAAGCCCAATCATATGTAAATTGTAATGTATTATTTATCTAATTATAATTTTCTTGTTTAAATTGATGCATCCTGCAGTCCAGGAGCTAACAAGAAGCTGTGCAGGGAACGAGATTGTATCTGAAACTTTCACATAAAATAAGCAACTGTAGACTACCGGAAAACTTCACGTTTGCTGGATTGGATAGCGTGTTTTTCATAAATAGCTTGGATTGAAAACCCCATGGACTCGTATTTCTAATGGAGTATTTCAGCGACTGATTTGTATGGAAAGCATTTACAGGTCATGCTGTTTCATGTAAGTGGTCGTTCGAAGCAAAAGAGCGAAGTGGAAGTGAATGCAGACATCTTACTGGAGAGGGAGTGGCACATATTTGTTGAAACACAGTAGTGGTAGTGGCTTATGTGAAAATCATTAAAAATAGTGTGCTATGCGAGTCAAGGAAAATACATGTATATGTCGCACCCAATAGGTCACCATTCTCCTATTGGAAATGCATAGAATTTTTCTACCCGATCTATGTATCCGGCAAGCGTGTAGTTTTGTGGTAGTCAAGAGATGTAATGCTTTGTGTTAAAGTATCAGCTACGACTTCGTTCCCTGCACAACTTCGTGCAAACTTCCGCTCTACTATGTGATAGAAAAGTAGGTAGGCCTAATTTTTTGTTTCATTCGTTTTTGTAGACTGAACCAAAGGCTGGCCTGAACTATGCTGAAGTAGTGATCGAAAATCATCGATTATTGGCTGCTCTCGCGTCTACAATCGAACCATCTCGGAAATAAGTAAGCCTTGATTTGTCATCATGATTTAAACGAACAATATCAACCCACACATTTGCTATCCATCAAGAACGAGTAAGTTATATCACGCTCAAGAACGAAGTAATTTACATCAAGAACGAGTAATTTATATTACGCTCTCGTTTTTTTTACTTGCTGCTTTTAGACTTCCCGTCTTCAGTTAGTGCAATCTTGCGTGTTTCCATAAGCATTGCTTCTGTATTTTCTACATCCTTTTTGAATTCATCATTCATGCTTCCGTGGTCTTTCAGAGAACTATGCCTTCAAAACGGTCCTCTTTACGTTAGATGCCAAGCTGTCTCAAGCTATTTTCTCTCAGTTCTTCTGATGTCACGGATCAGTCTATTTAACATAATGTACAATTTTATAACTCAAAGACTACATCAGTATGATAGATTCTTCGCATTGTTTTTGAAGTCTGCAAGTTATTCACAACATCAAGGCTAATTTTCTCTGAGTATACTGTCGTCTTAATACTTTTAAATTGAACAATGAACATCCCGTATAAGACAACGAAAGATCTGATATACTTTTACCTGAACAGGTAGGCACACTTGTCTGCTGTGGATACCAGAAGCCTTATAAATTACACCATGCCGCCTGCATCTTTGAGCGTTCCTTTCACGCCGGCCTAGTGTCTAATGTTTGGTTTGATAAATAATCCTTATCATGCACCAGCTGACCACCCAGACATTCGCTGTCATTTGGAAAGTGTGCCCCGTTTTTTGCTCTTATCGTGTGATTTTCGTATTTTTGGGTAGACCCTAAATAAGAAAATGTGTTTATTGACACATATGCGAGCCGGTGCTAACATTTTTTCTCACAATAACTCTTAAATTGCGACGGTTCTGTAACTTCCGAGTATGCATTGGTGTATGGTGAAAAGTGCGTGTCATTGTATTTAATTACAATCAATGATAAGCAATTAAGTCTTACTGTTATTATAATTAAGTTATCAGTATACTAAAATCAACCCTTGCATTGGTAATTATAACCTAAAAGTATGACATTCAAAAGTCTTGAGCGGGGTCCTGTTTTGCGGATGATTCCCTTATTAATGAGACCAATATTGTTTAGGAAAATGTAAGGATTTCAAGAGCATTCATTAACTACACATTTTTCCATTCTAATTAAAAGTTGTTCCATTCAATTTAAAAATGTTCTACAGTGCATCTTCGATTATCCGGATGGTCAAAACCCAATAGGTCAGTCAAAGATCCGGATAAGCGAATTTTTAAATCCCATGTTAGCAAAAGCTTGTGGGCTTAGGTCAAAGACATTTGATTATATACCAAAATCCCCGTAGAATATGATCTGCATATATCCATATAATCTGTATGTATATATCCATCCTGCATATCTACCTAGAATGTAATACTTGATATATTTGATTCCAATTCTTCGACTGTTTAATGAAATTATGAGCATCAATTGTACATGTCTGCTATATATTCACTGTCGTTCCTATTAAAGCACATAAATACACGTGCACAAACAATGACCGTGAACTGAGACCATGAATTGAAAGTGATTTATCAGAGCTGTATCCCAGCTTTGACTAGCATGCACAGCCTACTTAGTAATGCTCCAACCATTCAGCTGCTTGCCTATTATTTGACTCAGGCGAGAACCGCACATTGAGCAAAAATTAATTGCTGGTAAAGCAAGAGTACTTCGTGTATGTGTTACCTAAAGAGGAGATCAATGGTAAAATGAACATTCGATTCCATGTATGTACATGTACATGTTTTGATGGAATCACGGAGAATCGAACGGATTCTGAAATTACGTCCGGATAATCGAAATCCGGATAATCGAAGATGCACTGTATTTAGTTTAAAGCCTGTTCCATTCTATTTAAAAATGTTGTATTCAGTTTAAAACCTGTCCCATTCAATTTAAAACATTCAATTAAGAACGAGCTCTATTCTACTACAAAAACAATATGACATAGAAGCAATCAATGATATCATTATATTTCATGATATACTTATGTACAACATGGAATCTGATGAATAAAATTATATGGATAATAATGCCTCCTAATAAGAGGATCATAAAAAAACAATAAACAATGAAACATTTTATTTTAGAAGTGCTTCAATCAATTCACCAATGTAACACCGTATCGTAGGTCTTGTCGGACCGGAGCGTTGACAACCACATTCCATAACTACATCATCACATTATCGGATAAAATGAGTCATTCTTAGAAATCGAACAATAGCAAAAGTAAGAATCTTCATATCGGTTTAGCGCACCATCATCCCATGCATCATACATGCACAGGCACACACTTTTTGAGTGCGCGATCCACACGTTTTTATGCTAAGATACCCGCTCGCTCCGTGTGTTTGGTATGAATAACAGCATATAATATGAAGTGCTGAGTTAGTTAGTCTACTTCATTTGGTAAAGTTTCTCGAAGTATACGAAGACGAAATCATGACTTCCCATACAATGTCAACGTCACTAAGCTCCGGTGCATCTGACACAGACACTGACATGACTGAAATGATGGAAGATCGTGGTGTTAAATCAGAAGAAGTGTTTAATCTAAGAAGCTGTAAGAAAACTGATGGCATCGCTAAGCAACGAATACTCGATTAGCAATATGGTATTTAGTTACATTGGTGACTGTCATATTGTTTTTGTAGTAGAATAGAGCTCGTTCTTAACTGAATTTTTTAAATTGAATGAAACAGGCTTTAAACTGAATGGGACAGGTTTTAAACTGAATAGAACATTTTTAAATTGAATGGAACATGTTTTAAATAGAACGGAACAACTTTTAATTAGAATGGAAAAAGGTGTAGTTGTAGTTGCCTTCGGCAATATGTTTGGCGAAACTTACTAGTAATCCATAAGCCATGTCGGTTTTCGAGCCTTCGTGCATTTTTTGAATTTGATTAAGAGTACTTTCTTGAATTTCCTCCATGTCAGGCGGTTCTCAATCATCAGAATCGCATTGAAAATACAGCCCGTCATGTTAGAATTTTCGATCGTTTGAAAAGTTGAAGAACAGTTTATCTTTCTATCATGGCTTTGATTGCTCTGGATTTCGAAGATTCCAATTTGATCAGTCGATGATTGTGGAACAGATTCTTTGCATGGTGTAGAAGGAGAGCATGGTGATGTGGGTGCGAAGGCTGCGAGTCTCAGCCGATACCACAGTTTTGTCCACAGAAATGGATCTTCTTTCCACTCTTCGATCTTTGTGTGGTTTTCAGTGATGAAATTCGTTCAAAATTCCAATCTTGATGTTTTCTCCTTCCCCCATTGTTTATTTGATGGAATATCTCCCATACAAGAAAAATGGTGTGAAATACGCACAGTATGATGAAGGAAGAATGATGCCAACATGCATAAATAACGCCGTTTCAAGCCTGGCAGTTGCTGCAGTTTTATCATGTTGGAGGCACCAAAAATCTCTGTGAAGGAATTGTTGGAGGACTCGTGACCGGTTTATTCTCGATATACTCTGCATCAGGAAAAGAAGGGGATTGAATAGGGACGCAGAGAAAAAATGACGCGAAAGGACCTTAACAGCAAGCATAAAAACGTCAAACAATCGATAGAAGTGGAGAAAACTTCTGTTGAAATGTCTGTCATCAGGATCGCTGATGAAGAAGGAACTCGTGAAGGGATTGACCGCTGGGTGGTTTACATTAACGACTGAGCATTAATTTTTACATTTCAATCCAACGCCTAAAGAACAACTTTGGGGAATTTTTAGAAAGCATTTAATGTTCACCTATTGACAGCAGCTATTATTTTTTGTTAATGATTTCATTTTATATTTCATGATGCTGTAATCTCATTGAACTGCTTTTTAATCATATTATTCCATGAGAATGATTTTGACTATTGAATTCCAGGAAGTCTCGGGAGTGAAATTTGCATCGTTGAAGCTCGACCGACAAACAATTCGACCCATCGAGATATGCAACCGCTTCAACAGATCCGACAATGGAATCAGCTCATCGCTCAGAAATTGCAATGCTTGATTGGTATTCATCGAATTTTTAACATGCGATGTAAGTTCATCGAATAGGCATTCAAATTCATTCACTATTATAGCAGGTTATCAATCTGATAGTAATGCAGGCTTTGGAATTGAACGAATATATTTTTTCAAAGTTAAATGCAAACCTCATTCATCAAAATGCAAAAATACTGATACACACACCGCATTTTTCTGGAGATAGTAGAGCACATTTTCATAGAAGAGGCATCACAAGGCACATGAAACAAAATATTATCGTAGAATATGCTTTATTTAAATCACAAGCATTACCTATGCAGGTTCATTAATGAGGTTATCAGTAACTAACATGTTGCGTTGTCATCAGGGTTGAGAATTTTTCGCGGAATTCCGTTTTTTCTATCTGGGGCCGCTTGAAAATGTGAAAGCCCCCGTTTCTCCATTCTCATCACTGTGTCTTACATTTTTGAAATTTTTGGGATTCTTACTGAAATTTCTTTCTTGACCATCAATGGAATTCCTCATAAAATCATGTAGCTAGCTAGAGTGATAAAATCGTCACAATAAATAGTTATTATGTGAACAGAGGCCAAAGTACAAACTGGTAAGCTGCCAAGTGAAATTTCGACACGATTTTATAGTTTAGAAAGATATCCTGTGACTTGAATAAATAAGACACAACAGATCCTTGGCAACCGTTATCACTGCCTTGGCCCTTCAAGGCCTCTTCAGTGCGCCTCGGAATGGTCCAAGCTAGCTTAAGATATCTTGAATGGCTGAACAAGGGTGTTTTCACCTGGGCCATTCCGAGCCGTACTGAGGAACCCTTATAGAAAGAAGCGCAGTGTCTACGGCTACCAAGGGATTTTCGTGCTTAAATTGTTCAAATCTGAGGTCATCTTCCTATTCTATGCGAACTGGCGCTCAGCAATCTTTATGATTATCAGATAATTATCTTAATCGTTATAATGTGAGCGCACATTTAAATCGTTATCATTTGATTTATTGAAGCAATTGATTTTATTTGTTTTCTTTTCGCTTGTCTAGGTCATGGGTCTCTCAGAATATTTAGTTTTGTTGCCCGGATAATGCGGCACTAAAACTACTTTTACACATTTTCAAATACAAAGATAGCTTATGTCAGTCACAGAAATGGATTCCCTTTGTCACGCGGACAAAGCAATTCATCTGTGACATCATTAGGCTACAGTCTATTCATGAAATTGAGGGCGGATGAAGATTCATTCTCGAGGGAAACAAATGAGAACGTTGCGACATTTCTGAAATCTCGTGGTCCAGCTGAATTAAGGTTCTGAGCTCTGACCCCGTGGTACCTTCTCCGAGACATATGCCACATTTTATGAATGTGGATTGTCAATAGCAGTGTTGGCTTAGTAGGTCAATGATTTGATAGCTTTCATAGTTCCATTTTTGTTTTATATGTCGACTTTCTAAACTTTGCAGGTTGAAAAATCAGTCATTATTCTCAGAAATACAAGTTATTTGAAATAGAAAAAAACTTGTAATAAAAGGAGATAAACTAAAATAGTAAGAAAAGCAGGAATTCACCTTGAAACTTAAGTTGTGATAATGCAGCATGTATGATCCTCGCCATTTTCATGACTAATATTGCTATCCGTCCAGTTGAGAGTCATTATTCTACTGCAATTACAACATGAGACCTTTATTTCGACGCTATAAAATGATATTTTTGTCAATTTATAACGTCTAGCTTGAAATTCTCGCTCTTACGCTTCTGCCTCTGATCGATGACATAATAGATGAAATGATCCTCAGGGTTGCGGAGCCATGGTAGGGCACTCTCAGTGCATACTTGTAAGGTCTACGTCCGGAGTTCTTGGAGCCGCAATAGGTTGGGGCATGCTCCTCGTATCCGGTTCCAAAACATTTAATTAATTTAAGTAACTATCTAAAAAGCCTTATGTGATGATGGTTTACCGTCACTACTCCCCATACTGGGGACTTGGACGGTGCTGACATAGTCATACTTTTATCTGCAGCGTTGTGATCTTTTTGACTGATTTTTGCATTGATCTGAATTAATGGTTATTCTGCCCTCGGGAGCAAGCGCGTTTATTTGGTGTAATGAAGCACATTAACTTAGAGTTGCAGTGGCCGCGGTTCGAAACTCGAGCTTGCTTATCTCACATGGCTATTTTTCGGTATGTCACCTCCATAGCAGGAGCGTCGACTACGACCAAACTCAGCTTTGCCATGGAACTGCGGTGTTGATGAAATTAAAAAAAATCTCTGAAACTCGTGAGTCATTGATCAATGAGCTGAAAGATGTGAAAGAAGTTGTCAATACTATACAAAGTGATCATGTAACTCTCAAAGGAGAAATAGATTCATTGAAACAGCCTTTGGAGGTGTGGGCGAGGAGGTGTTCAATGATTGCATTCCAAGGTTCAGGATCGTATATCATTAGACTGTCTTATCAAACAAGGCATGCCTGAGAAAAGTGACGGTATTCTAGAAGAGCGGGAAAGTGCTGATGAAAGGATATGCATGGCATTATGAAAGCGATTATGTTAACTAGGTATCCAATTTCGAAACTCAGTAGCATATAGAAAAATTTTCATCAGACCTGATCGGAGATCTCTTGGTTGAACAATGGCATCCTCACTTGGCTTTATTCGCACCTTACTAATCGGGGTTTTTGTGGAATAATGTGTAATTCATTGGTCATAGTGGTAGATTCTGGTGTGCATCAGGGCTTGGTTTTGGGGCCTTGTCTCTTTACCGCTTTCATGGGCTCTTTTCAGTTTTATAGAAATTGTATTGTATCGGCACTCTAGCCTACGCAGATGATGCGACATTTACACAAGCAGTGAAACAATCGAGTAATCGTATAACATTGAGCAAGAGTTTCAAAATTCTGTGCTGACCCTTAACACCGGGAAATATAGAGAAATGATAATTCGTCGTTTCTTCTCCTTGCAAACTATTAACTTCGATGCATTATTAACATCTGCTGATTCAACACGAATTCTTCGATTTACACTTTCCGACACCTTATCATGGAAATTACAGCTTTCTTATATTTTGAGATTTATATATCACAAAGACTTTATCTTGTCCGAAAACAAAAGCTCTTCTTGTTGCTTACCATTAGGGGTCGCAATGCCGGATCATTAATACAAAACCGGTGTTTCTGTATTTGAGCAATGATAAAACCCGCACACCGGTATCACCGGTTGCAAAATGAAAACACGAAAAGCAATCTGCAACATGTTTTTTCATCAAGCAAATCATTTTGAAAGCAACGAATTTACTAGCATATGGGTGCGGCACGTGAGAAATAGTCGCAATCGTCAATTACGAAGATTTTCTTTCTGGTGCATGTTTGAGCAAATGAACCACAACACATCTAGTGTTTTGTCGGGTAGATGGATGGGAAACCAAAAAAGAGACCGCTCTCTCCGCTTCCATTAATATCGATGGAAGATAATCATAAGGGTTGAAAAAGAAGCCCACACTTTGCTCTGCTGATGAAATGTCTGCACTTAATGTGAATGGACTGAAATCAGATAGATTTTTCTGCAACGATTGTGAAATCGTTCTTTCCAGATATTCTTCCATTGCCTTCATTGCATCTGATGATATCTCCACTTTCTCTGCTTCTTCAGATGATTGACGATCGATCTTGGAAATTATTGGGTCATCCTCTTCTTTGGTGCAATTCAATCTCTTCATTAGATCGAAACAGCTTGTCCCAATTAGTCCGGGAGCTAGCGTGAAGTTGTGCAGGGAACGAGGTAGTACATAAAACTTTCACATAGCACAGTACACCTCTAACCTACTGCAAAACTTCGCGTCTGCCGGATCAGATCATTTGCTTTTAAGAAATAGAGAGGATAACAAAATCCTATGTATTTCCAATGGTAAAATTGTGACATTTAAGGTGTTGACTCCATTTTTTCGAATTTTTGCTCATAAAAGTTACACAAATTGGTATTTTGTTGAACTGGTTATTATAGAAATCATCTACAGATCATGATCTTTCAAATGAGTTATCATTCAGTGACAGAGGATGAAGTAAAGTGTACAAACAGACACTTTTCGTTAAAATATATCAACAATTTTCCTGAAATTTTTATGTTAAATTTGCAGTTACACCAACGAAAAGTGTCTGTTTGTACACTTTACTTCATCCTCTGTCACTGAATGATAACTCATTTGAAAGATCATGATCTGTAGATGATTTCTATAATAACCAGTTCAACAAAATACCAATTTGTGTAACTTTTATGAGCAAAAATTCGAAAAAATGGAGTCAACACCTTAAATGTCACAATTTTACCATTGGAAATACATAGGATTTTGTTATCCTCTCTATTTCTTAAAAGCAAATGATCTGATCCGGCAGACGCGAAGTTTTGCAGTAGGTTAGAGGTGTACTGTGCTATGTGAAAGTTTTATGTACTACCTCGTTCCCTGCACAACTTCACGCTAGCTCCCGGACTAAATTCACAGCAGTTCTCTCAGGGATCTCAATTTTCCGTTTTTCCGTTTTTTTACGAAATTAGTTTGATGTACATAAAGATAGTCGCCCATTTCGTTAATCCAAAACAATACCCAATAACAATAAACACCAAAATCAAAACAATGTGACAAGAAAGTAATGCACGAGACTTTAGTGGTCTCTATGCATGTGCAACTTGGTGTTGAATTGGTATTGGTCTCTATTCATTGCATTCTTGATGTTAGAATTAAAGAACATTTACCTCGTTGGCTTCTTACATGTAATTCATCAACTTGCAATCCATCCTCATCTATTTGTAGACACGCAGTTCAATCTGATTCATTTGTTGGTAATACGTTTTCATCATATTTTTCAATTTTGTGTTCTTCCAGTCAAAATGTTAAGTTGCGTATTCTGGAAGCTTTGTTCATTCTTGGACGCAAGCCTGGACTTTGTGTCCAGAAGGAGTTCATCTACACCCTGCTGTTACCGTGTTGATTGACAGTTCATTAGTACAGTTTTGAGTTGTTTGCCCAGTTTTCCCTAGTTGTTGATTTTCAGTTCACTTGGTCGTTGTACATGAATAGAGACCACGAAAGCGCTCGTGCATTACCCTCTTATTACATTGTTTTGATTTTGGTGTTTATTGTTATTGGGTATTGTTTTGGATTAATTAATTGGGCGACTATCTTTATCTTCTAATGTAAATATTTCACATTTATGCGTTCAAACTCCGGTTTTCCATTTTTTTCTTGGGTGAATTGCGATTCCTGAGTTCTCTCTTTCAGCATGGATTAAGGATTGTGAAGATACTGTCGCATGACCGATTGATTTAACATAGTGATATTGAATTATTCTCGGTTCGCTAACTTTCTCATTTCCAAAGCCATATTTGTTCAGCAAAATTAAGCGGTAGAAGCAGAATAGAAAATAAACCGGTATTTAGAAATCATGAAACCGGCTTTCGGTATTTGGGAAAAACCGGCATTTCTGTATTTGAGCAATGATAAAACCCGTACACCGGTATCACCGGTTGCAAAATGAAAACACGAAAAGCAATCTGCAACATGTTTTTTCATCAAGCCGGTAGCGGTAATACCGGTATTGCGACCCTAGAAGCTCTTGTTGTTGCTTGCCATGCGTTAATAACATCAGTGTTTCTGTACGCGTCCCCGCTCTGGCCGTATTCCTGCTACTTCGATGAAATAGTTAGAGCGAGTTCAGTGAAGACCTCACAGAACTATTTGCGGAAAAGATTGTAAAAAACGAAATCTGAAAAATTCATTCCTTTGATTGCTGACCGCGTTCGCAGAGCTGGTTTCAATTTTCGTCAGCTTTATCAAGGCTCATTTTGTCACACTCTGCACCATATGGTTCCATCTCGGTTGCCACGCAGTAGTCAATTTCGTGTACCAAATTGTTTAACTTCGCAACGTTTTCATTCACTTTTCCCATGGTTTTGCTTGCAGTACAATGGTAGAATGAGGTTTTCTTAGTCATCCTTGTATTGTTAATGCACATTATTTATGCTTAGTCGGATTCATATTTTCTTTGACTTATGTTATTTATGGTAATTATGACTTCTTGATAGAAAGAAGAAAACAAACTTAATATTTCGACCATCTGAAGTGGCCATAGGCCATCGTCAGAGATCTATTTACTCTCTAATTCCTGCATGAGATTCAAATTACGAAAACATAGAAGCGATAGTAAATCATAGAACGCATGCAATCCTAAATGAACAGATACTACGGTAAAGAAAACCAGTATACATGTACATCTTAAGACTAAAAAAAAAACAAGGCAAAGAGAAATTGCGACTGGAAGACTACATCATTTAGGATTGCATGCGTTCTGTAACCTGCTATCGTTTTCATGTTTTTGTAATTTGAATCTCAAGCAGGAATTAGAGAGTAAATAGATCTGACGATGGCCAGGGCCAGACGCGGTCAACCGGTTCAACAAATGTAGCAATCGAGTCATAATAAGAATGAAGTTGTCTATGGAAGTCAATAAAACGTTATAAATCTGACTGACATAGACAACTTCATTCATTATATAATCAAGTTAGATCTCTCTGAAAAAGAGATCGAAGTGACATTGTTCATAGACATCTTTAACTAGCATCCTGCAAGTGCTTTCCATGCATTGTTCATCAATGATTTGATTATGTTGTAACACTGCACTGTGCATAATTGATTATATCATGCAAAAATAGAAAATTACCAGGCATTCATAAGATTTATGTGCCTGGTAACATAGTTCAAACCCTTATAAATGCGAGTAAACTTGATTATATAGACGTTTCATTGTTGTCAACAGCGCATTAAAAAAGTTCCCAAACAGAAATCGGTTTGTCTCAGTGTCCTATGAGATTCGCTTGTGTATGAGGTAGCTGAGGTGACTTAGATGGGTGCATGCTTCAACCAGCAATGCGAGCAACGACTATGGTGCGTCAACGCAAACTAGACGTCACGCAGACTCGCATTGTGTTCACTATGATGTTGTGTGGGTAGGAATAGGATGGATTTGGGATATGCAGCAGTAGTGCTAGCAACTGCGGTAAGACAACGAGCAGCCACGAGCTGAAACAGCGGATCTCGCAGTGTCGCCTGTTGGAAACAGTGCGACATTACTATAAAGGACGAAAAAAATTATCGCAATGCAAATTGTGTGAAAAGACCTACGCAAATTTCCACGAACAAATATGTAGTTGCTGTGTGCAATGTTATTGACAATACACGTGTATATGACAGTCTGTAAGTCCTAACTTGAAGACTCACATATTATCAAATGCATGCTTCTCTCGTAGCATCCGGGTGTGTGATACGGGTTTATCATGTTTCTAATGGTACGAAAACGTTTTGTCTATATCATGTTTTTTAGATGAAAATTATAAAGGAAGAAATGAATATAAGTAGGTCCGTTATCCTAGAAAAGTGCATCACTACATCACACTTATTGAAAAATAATCAAGAACTTTAGTTGGCTTTAGCATACATCACACTACGTACGACATACAATGAAACGTAAAAATGAATTAACACGAAAAGCGAATATTAATACCGCACCATTTGAAAGCCTTCATTGTATTTTGTGCTGTCTTCGCTGTCGAAAAAGACGGACAGGTGATCAGAATATCTCCCCTTGGTAGTTGAATGGATATACTTTCTTTCTATACATAATTCAGTAATACGATACTACTTACGTAAAACTACTGTGAAACCGTGCGAGCGGTTAACCGCGCCTGACCCTGACGATGGCCACTTCAGATGGTCGAAATATTAAGTTTGTCTACTTATTTCTATCAGAAATCATAAAAGGAAAATTAACTATCAAATTATATGACTTCATCTTATGAATACTCGAATGGTGCATTTATCGTGTTTGTTTAAAAGTGATGCACAATTTTCTAATGCAGTGCATGATTTTCATTCAACAAACATAAACACATTTCTGGTCTATTACTATTCTGTTCTAAACCTGCCGCTTTTGGTCCGTGGCTGCTGTTTCGGCTCCACTTATTCGCAGCAAACCTCCACATGTGGAGACTTTCCACGTGCCACCTGTGGACGCGACCCCTACCGGTTTGCTATGGTTCCCCAACGAGATCTTGCATGCTGCAAGTTGGACTGAAGGAGAGGACATCATCCCAGCAATGTCTTAACAGTAGATAATGATGGATTCTAAACTGGCACGGCATTCTAGATCAAAACGTTTTTCAAAATGTTTCAACCTGTTTTCCCCGTGAGACTTAGTATAGTGGCTCAACCAGTCTTAGCTTCACCAGTCTTAGTCCTATGTAATACACTAATTACGTTATGATATTAATAATAAATGATGTGTGCTAAATTGCTTTACTCAAATGTAGACGGTGTTCGAAGTGGTGGAGTCTATTGATAAAAGTGGTCATATTCATCGAAATTGCGTGTTAAACAATTTGATTTGTTGAGACATTGCTAGTTGTTGCTGTTGATACATTCACTTTCTCTTATTTTCAGAATACGTACTTGCCCTGGAGAAGTACATTCATCTACATTGCACATTAGAGAGAAATAATTCAACGTTCATAGCCTTGTCAAACATTGGATAAACGCATGAAGAATTAAGCAGCGATGCTCCACCACTACTGCCGATTATATGTTCAATTGCACGTGTGAAAAGTAGCTGAAAGCTTTTTAATTCCAACCTTAGCTAATTTCTATAACTTTTCTATAGCAGATCTGTTTTTCTTATCAAAATATAATCCAAAGACATATTTCAATTGCCTTTTCAAATTTGATGAGTCAGGTACTTTTAACTCATAAACATAGGAAAATTGAGGTTAGAGTCAACTACTAGGTCTCAATATAAAGAGAAACTTAATTGTGTATTCACAGGCCTACATGTAGGCCTATGCATCAGCATCATGTGTCCGTGTTTCTTTACCGGTACCGCAAGTACGATATAGCGACAGACATTACAAGGAAAAAGATAGTTTAACCGTGAAGCATATAGTGCATGTCTATGGGTTTCAATGTGTAATGGAAGCCTTCCATTGGAAGTTCATGACGTGATATCATCTAATGCATGAATGAAATTGGTGCGGTGTGTTAACTAGTGCTTGCAAAAGGAATCGTAGTGCAGTAGAACAGATCTAGGCCTAACATGATAGTGAAAGTTAATGGAGCAGGTACTTTATTATTTATATTTGAAAGGCCTACTCAAACTAATTAGCTTATTCCAATTTTGTTAATTCAGTTGAGTCACAATCGGTCTGAACGAATGTTTTATTTCGGCTTCGTTGAACGCATCGTGGATCGATTGCCATATTTAAAATGATTGCTGTATATTGCACAAGTTCACTATTCAAGTAAATCTGCATTATAATTGGTAAAAGTGATTCGTGCTGAGAATCGTAAAAGGGCATTAATCAAGTGATGTTGTAGGCCTACTGGAGATGAATATCACAAAAATTCATCTGTGATCAAAACCATAACCACTCAGCTCTCTTTGTAAATAGTTTTAGTTTTATATACGTTGACAGCTGCGCAGTCCTCTCTATAGGTCAACGACTAGTTGACATCATAGGTTGATGTGTCTTTTTTTACTGGAGTCGATGTTTGAAAATATTGATTGAAAATACTACTCTATACATATGTCTCAATCACATTGATGGCGCGCCAACAGACCAGCAAACACATGATTTCATGCTTCGTTTATAGGCCTATTTAAAGTCTATGGTCGGCCCATGGATAAACCTGTCACATTAGACCTATGCAAAGACAATGGACAATGTCTAAAATATTTCGGCATTTTTCTTACAAAGAAACAATCACAGCTGCAGGTCCTAGCGCAGTGCGATAAAATACATAAGTAGTGCATAAGACACATTTTTCTTCAATAGTGTTTTTGTAGTTTTCTAAAAATGAATCAACTGGAATAGCGCTATGTAGTCGATTAAAAACAAGAAGTATATGGTTGTTGCTTGAATTCCAGCGTAAATTTTTCAAATTCCGCATTTTGAAAATTAAGAACTTGCGCCACTCTTCACCTTGCACATCAGTTGTCCTAGTAATTGTGGAAATTAGTGATTTGCAATTCAGTAGAAAAAAGGAATAGCACAGTATGTGAAAGTCAAGTCACCTGTAACTTTTAGCGAGCCACAATAACTCCAAAAGACGACAACCCCTATAGAACGACACCCAAGTAGAGAGGTAAAAGGTAGACCGTCACAGCAGTTATTTGGAGTGCTTATTGTGAGTTTCAGTGTTGATAGAAGTCTGCTTTATTTCTTCCGAATGCTGGTCCAAATCGCCATTCAGAGATTTAATCTCTATAGACATCTAACTCATTGAATTGCTAAGGAAATCTGACATAAAAATGCTTATTAAGCGATGCCATTTATTAAATGCATCAACTCATGTTTCCTAGTGTGACGTCAATCCGGTAGCCAATCACAATTTCACATTGCGGTAGACATCTTGAATTTGCTTTAAACGTTTGTCATCCTGCTATACGCAAGGTTAGTATATCGACCTATGTCGTTAGCTGTAGACGCATTTTAGACTGCTCCTCGATATCGTTGGCGCAGTGCATTCTATTATAGCGTCATTTTAACGTAGAGTTGGTTAGAATTCCTCTCTCAGTTTGTCAGTGATCGTTGTGGCGGCTGGACGCATCCGTGAAGCCCAACATAGTTATTTTTGTTTATATTGGAATATTCTCTCTACCTTGGACTATTTCATGGTAGGTTTCTTTAATTATTTCTGTTAACTTATTTTATTCTTAGGTCGGAAACTTAGTAATTTTGCCTATAAATGATGAAATGAATGGAACATGCAATTACATCACAACTCACCTACCTGTGACCCTCGAGTAACACAACATACGCCACTACAGCCTTCATCCCAGTAAAAGACATCATTCGCATTGAAATATTGAAGATGAAGACAGTGGTGCACTGAAATCTTCATAAAATAATCGAAATTCTCTATACTCAGGCGAATTACTTGCCATTTTGCTGAGACATTATTCTATTAAACTAAAGATGTTACAGCGTCTGTAAGTGGTGCTGAGTGACATTTGAGGAAAGATGACTGAAAGCGTTCTTTTTATTTCTTACATTTAACTTGTTCAATTAATTCATAACTTGCCATAAAACACCTACACTACATTAGAGAACTTATACGATTCTACCAGTTCTCACTGAGCCCACAATGATCTTATCCGATGTATTATTCTCGACCATGGAAAAATAGTTCTAAAAAGTTCAAACATAGGGATTGTGATGGATTATAGTACAGCTTTCTAATTGAAGTTCTCACTATCGCCTGTCCTGGTTTTTACCACTCATGGAGGAAATATTGGAATTAAAAATTTCAACACAACATAACTCAGTACTAACAACAAATCTACAGAAAGTTTTATGGAAATACACATGTGTTCTTTCAGCTGTTTTCAGTCTTGTTAAAGATGTCGCAAGTAACGAAGAGAAACAAGCTCTCGGATGTAGGCCTCTTTGATGACTGATCGGATCACTGATTATTTGGCAGAAAAACTGCAACGGCATTATGAGCATGATACACTGCTGCTGTTCTTGTTTCATAGGGATTCGTGTTAAACTTCTTAGCAGATAGTGCAACTGAATTTTAAAACTTGTGGCAAACAGCAAGTAACGTATATTCCTATACTATTAATGTATTTAGTTGAGTGTGACTATATTCTACTTGTAATTTTAAGATAATTTATTTATAATTTATTATTTATTTAAGATAATTTATTGCAGAATAATTATTCAAACTCACGTTTCTCATTAAACTTCGGTACTCCGTGCTGTTGTAGGTGATAGACATTTTTTTCTCTTTATCTGCTTAAATGAAAAAGTTTACTTACTTACATATTAAAAAATAAAGATATAAAATGTAGACTCGTTTTGTCGTTCGTAAGCTCTTTCGTATTTGCTACTGTCTTGGTTTACGTCGATCAAGCTTACTTAAAACAAAAAAGGCGTGACTCCTCGACAATGTAACTGGTTGGACTGCTTGACAAGATAACCTTATGCCTTCACATAATCTGAGTGAGGTGACTTAGAAATGAACAACTGTTATAAGCAACAGTACGGCATATACTATTATCATGTGCAGTGTGCAAATTAATTGAAATTGTGATGATCGCTCAATGTTAACTTCTGGTCAGCACCAGAGAAATAAAGTTTTGTCTCAACTCCATAGCAGGTTTTCATCTTCTTGCGTTTCACTGTTCCTTAAATACTATCAACTTAGACTTGAGTTGTCTTCTGTCTGCCCTCTATTAGAAGCTTCAATTATAGTAAGGACAGTAATCGTTATGTACGAATGTATCTTCACTCTCAAAGAGGCACATGACTTCACCACTTCACTGAATTCTTCTAGTTGATGTTTAGATAATAAGTTATGCAAAATATAAGAACACAGCTTTTATTTGACCGCATGATTGTACATGCATGATTGAGCAGTTAGTTGTATTTCATTGCGTAGGATGTTTTGTCTCTGAAGATCATGTTGTCCATGAGGGAATATTGCTGCTGCAAGAAAACATAGCCAGCTTTCTGCCACTAATATTGATTACTGAATCGGTATGTTTGGAATGTGCTTTCCAATATTCCTCCTGACAATTATGATAGTGAAAAGACTAAGGCTCATTACAAGTAATTCAAGATGGACTGCCTAGTTCACTTGACATTAGTTTTTGCAACAGATGAATTTCAATTGGATTCTGTCTTCACGAAGCTATCTTCATGGAACTTAAAAATTCCTGTTAGTATGTCTAGTTTGTGGGATTTTCCATATATAATGATCAGATAATCTAGATATAGCCCTAATATTCATAATTACGGAAGATGATTTCGTGAATATGCCAGAATTTATTGGAATCCATTTGATATTAAAAAAAACTTCGATTAACTTGGATATCTCTTTTGAAAGATGACAGTTCCCTGCTAAAGTTAAGCACAGATACATGTAAATTTACCTATCCATGACCAACTGGTTGGATTTACGGTTGTGATGGAAGCATACAGTCAATCCTTATGCCAAGAGAATCCTCAATTACAATTCATGCATGAGCCTAACTTACATATTACATGAGATTAACGAAAGATACATCTGTCGCTAACAAATGTAAAGGATGATAGATGAATCTATTATCAAATTGACTATTATTGTCTATTATCCTTTGTCGCAGGTGCTTTGTATTTTGATTTTGAATTCATATGCTAAGTCTTTTTTTTCTGTTGTGGATCCCGTTTGCGGCCTGCAACCTCGTAAAAATCCTCTAGCTTCAAATGCAATATGCTAGAATATTGACCAATAGTCAATATACATGATACATTGACTTTCCACTCATTTTAAAAAAGCGCTATCTTGTCACGTTTACACTAGAGGACCGACAACACCGAACTGCGTCATTTGACGCACTACAGATCTTTATATTATTAAAGTATAATTTATTTATGAAGTTGCTGTCACTCATTCTAATGATCATAGAAATCAGAACTGTTGAAATTCATTGGTATACAGATGAATTATGAAAAAAATCACAGTAATTATATGTAAGTTACTATCATAGTCTGCCGGGGTCGATTAGGTCCTTCGCGTTTTTGTAATGGTCCTCGCAAAATAAAACCAGCCGACCAAGGCTTTTGTGGCTAGACTTTTATTCTCAGCGTATTTCTGAACAAAAAAATAGTTGAAGTAAGCCTTGTGTAAGGTCATATCACCTATAGATGTATACATACCTATATATATATATATAAATATATATATATATATATATATATATATATATATATATATATATATATATATATATATATATATCTTTTTAATAATAATTTTCGCCATTGACCAAATGAAAAGGTTTTAAAAAAGAATGGCCAAAAGTTTAAAGTAATGGAAATATTCTGCATCTATTAATTACAAGCTCTACTTTCATTCAATCATAAATACATCTGTTCTACCTCTATAGATGTGAGAAATATCATATATACTCAACATGTTATTCCCAACATACTAAGTTACAAGTTACAACTATCTAAATATATTACTAAGCAGCTTTTCTTTTGAATTTTTCCAATCATTTGTCGCTGGGTATCTGTAAGTCGTGATTCTTTAAAATTGCAAATAGACTGACGGAACTGTAGAATAGCATTTCACAATAAATTTGGAGGGCTAAATGAAAATCACAGATACGCAAATTTCGATATAATTTATAGGCCTAGTAAGACATTTGTATTATACGTATACCCTATTTGTCAGTCACAAAGCAACTTGAACAGGTCGGCTTGCAGCATCTACTGCATAACCTCATTTTTCAGCATTTGCATTTCACAGTATAGATCGGTAACGATTGCATTGGTCACTCGGACATGTTCGTCGCTTTTATTTGAAGTTCCGCGATTTGTGTGTTCATCAACTTCTGAATTGCGTTTTTGGCCTCAATCATATGAGACTAGTTCATCTACAAGTTTGAATAAACTTACCCCCCCGTGTGAGAATTGCCACAATTATCGATCGTTGTAGAAACTGATTTCGTTGCGTCACGGTGAAAGTCTGTACTTGGAACTCCAAAAATGTTCTTGTACTTCAAACTCAAAAATATCTTATGTTGTGTATCACGTTTGTCATTTATGCGCTATGGACCCATATAAGTGGGTTGGGCCCCGATTTTTTACCAATAAATTGTAAGGCCAATTGGTAAATAAATGAAGGAGAATCACTGGATTTATAGACAGTCCAAGTATTGATCATTGACATCTATGATATGAAGTTTATGCATAAGCCAGCGTCTACTGGTTGACTTGATGACTAAATGCAGTCGTGACATCTGATCAAATGGACTCATGCCTCGGGACGCATGCCTTGAGAGAATTGTAGAAAAGTTGTGTCGGGCTTCTGTTTTAAATTTTGTGCTGCTGGAATGCTTGTCAGTGAGGAAGAAGGTTTTCAAAGGTTTCACATTCCTCTCAAGTTCGGATTATAGACAGACAATATTGCGCAGAATCACCATTTTTGTACACTTTTGTAATGTATAGGCATAAAAACTCGTTTGTTTTGTTGACAGGTGAAAGCTCGTGTCCGTTCGTACTCATCACTATCAAGAGAAAATTGCTTGTTTTTGAGTTCTTGTGTTAAATCAATGCTAGTGAAATATTTATCAATTTCTACAGTATATATTTGGCATGCTGTATGTCTTCAATCTGCGTCAATTGACGCGTCTAGGTGCTCTAGGTAGTTCATATGAAAACAGTGATACAAATGAAGATATCAGCTTCATTATCATACTAATTCAATTTGTTGAACTAAATGGATATTAAAAGTCAAGAAATCCGAAAGTGACATCTATCATGATGCAGAAGAGACATGGATGAAAACATGTATATTGCGTCACTTGACGCACCTCGGCGTTCTAGTGTTAAGCAACCAGATCTGTTGAATACTTATGCAGGCCATATACTTGTACATTATGTTATGTTCATGCATGTCATTTCATTCGTCAGTGCACAATTCTATATCTTGGATTTCATTTAAGTCGATATTGATAAATCTCATCGGACACCAATAAGGCCAGTTCATCGCTCTGTGATTTGACTATTTGACAACTTCATTTGCAATTAGTTAGCCACATGCAGAGCATGTTACTATCTTACGCCTTACTTTATCTTCGGTGGCACCCTCGCATAATTCACTGTTTGAGTCGCATGCAGCATATTTACGTTTAGAAGTTCAGGAAAAAGGAAAGCCAGAACACCGCCTTGTAACCAAACAGTTCACCAGTCCGTAGAACCGTGTTGTGTTTCAACGGTTATTCAGCTTGCTATTCGATCCTTCTCAGACAGCCTGCCTGGTTCAAAGTCATTTGCTGGGTGGTGGTCTCTGACTCATGGAAAAAACAAGGAAAAACGGGCAATTCTCCTATTTCTTCACTGGTCTCAGCAAATCTTGACGAATTGGACACTCTGGGTCTTACAATAGGAGCAATTTCTTTGAAACCTTATTGGTAGACATGGAAAATTGTATTCCCACTTGAAATCATCTGACCAGGATTCTAAGAATCACGATGTTCATAACAGCACATGTGATCATTTACAGACAAGTTGAGACAACTCATGAAATTAAAGCATTCGGCGTTTCATCATGTACTGCTTGAACGATGAAATGACCAATAACAAAAGAAAAATAATTATCCTTACGAAAACCCAGGATCAATAAGGTTGCGACGAAGTTCCGATTTTGATGCATCTTCGGATGTTATCTTCCCTTGGATGTTGAATTTCATAAAAAGTTTAAGCCGAATCTTCACCTTCCATTATATGTATTCATGGCAGGATGCTCTATAGCAGTGGTCCGTTTCTCATATCAAAAATGGCCCAACATGACGAATCGATTTTGGAATTTGCCCACTCCGTCTTGGACTTCTAGTATGTGCTTCTAAGGTTGAGGGATCCTGGTAGAATTGGATCATAGTCTACCCTAGATCTCTCAACTTGCAACTCACTACAGCTGCCGTAATTTTCAGATGAAGTAAGGTCATATAACTATATTATCTAAACTTTTCCACGTGCCTCATGTTTGCCACCGATCAAGTTCGGATGTTTTCTGAAACGAATGTGTATATGCATTTGTAGCTGCTCTTTCTATCAAATATAAGATCGTTCTCCAGCATTGCATGGCTCTTAATCCCGGGGAATGCCGATCAGTCATTTTGAAGGGCGAGTTCGATGCGTTCTCCTGTACTTCGTGACTTCGAGATGGTTAGGCTTCTTGATGGCTATCCTTTTTCCATTCGTTGCAACGCTTGATCATAGTTTGGATTTCATCTTTCTATGGTGACAACCTGGAACTATTTGGCCCAACCTTGGTGCAGGCCCACATATCGAAGGCTGCTCCCCCAATGCGGTCGGAAAACATGGTTGTGACTGTCTGTGCTAGGCATTCTGAAACTCATGACTTTCGGATTTCCCTGTTTGTCGCTTCCTTGAGAACTTATTTTGCGAAATCATTATGTACGTGTATAGCATAAGCGGATGCTGAAAATAGTTGACTACATTGATAATGATTTAGAATGAATGAAATCAGTTCTGTAGCTGTTGTCTTCTAATTTAATTTTATTATTCAGTCTCTATAACATGCTTGTTGTTATAGACATAACCTTCTAATCAAGTGAATTCAGGTCATTGCACAGCAAAACGTCAAATGTCCTGTGGCGAAGGCTCTCAGATTTTCTTGTAATTCACATATTTTCATCATTTGGGTGTATCTAGATGATAGTTTAAAATATTTCGGAAAAATTCCATCGGGAAAGCCACTTACTTCCTTGGCCTTGACTTATTCGAATTTTTCTACTTTTTGAGAATTTTTGAAAAATCATATGCATCTCTGACGTCCTACATCACCGATCTCGCAGCGAAATTGAGGAAAATTCTTCTTTGACTGCTTAATTGATACCCAAGCGGAAGTCACATCTTGTTCACTGCGAGAATTCGTGGGCCCTCAAAAAAAGAAAAATTTCATGGAGATCCAAGAAGTCACAGATGCCAATACACACATATATTCTCAACAAAGGCATGAAATAACTGGGATGCAATTTATCAAGCTGTTATTGTGTAAAGACTTAATAAACACTTGCACCAGAAACCATGCGTACTGCGTGATTCTGATTACTTACCGGAATATAAGCAGAAATTGTGAAAATGTCTACCTTTCATCATATGAGCTTGTAATTATGATCCTTTTATTATCAATATATAATGGCCGCGCAGGAAGTCTTTCCCTATTCAATTCTTAGGTCTGTGTCTGTAATTCATTCTTGTCTGTAGATAATTAAGCAATTCGGTCGGAAGTTGCCTTCTGCCTCTCAATAAATTCATAGGTTTCGACTGCCTTTCAAATAATAAAGCGAAAATGTGAAACGTGTTTCAACATTTAACTGTATCGAGATGCAATCAAAGCTCTTAATTAAGACCGTGAATGAGTTAAGACCTTAGAGGCCCTATTTAACTAGTCTTAGTATAAAATGCAATAATATACAATGACTTTGATAACAGAAATTAAGAGGATGACCAAGCTGGGATTGACAACATAGGCAGATCATATAATCCCTCGAGTTCGAATTAACGAGTTTCGACATGGAAAGAATAGCATCTGCTAATTACAAAGCACATACTACTTATAAATTTGATAGTAGCAGCAAATAAAACGAACCAATTTAACCATATTTTCAAATTCAAAAAAATCATACTTCTTGGTGGTAAAAGTTACTTTTTATTACAGTATCAGATAAATAATGTGAAGCGTAAAACACTCTACCTAACAGAATTGACGCAGCTGCTGTGAGAAATTGTCAGTACTGAGTCAAAGGTGTCAAAAATTGAATATTGTTCATATTACTTGAGATTTAAAAAACCTTTCCCGATCCCTGTTAATTTTCTAAATGTCATTTAACAACCATTTGCAGGTCTGTGATTACTCCTCAAATTTGTTTATTACTCCTCAAATATAGCTTAACTATGAGAAATTCCTCAAATACGACACACTACAGACTAAATGTCGGATGTATTGTTTTTTGGCGAATGGCGATGATATGTAAACTTCCAAACAAGAAGCTAAGATAGAATCCTGTAACATGTACCCTACATCCATGCTGCTAATCATGAATCACTCATGATTTATTTATTTTCTTCTTTCTCATGGTTTATAACTTAATGATTTTTCTCTCACACACTTGGTAGATTTTAGATAGCGCAATCCCGCTGTGCTAGCTAGATCTGATATTTTGATTGGAAACAGACTTGTCCTTTTAACATGAATGAGCAGACTGTTAAATAGAATCTTTTCAATATATAAGTGATAAACATAATTTTGAAAAGAGCGACTTACTCACCAATTCATTCCACATGAGGAAAGGAGAACCGTTGCTTGTCCTTCTAGTATTTTTAAATTTCTAGACATTTTCGGATATAATGATTTTCCTTTAGCCATGTCATATTTAGCACATCAAAAATTAACCAGTCGTTAGCTTGTTTTTTTTAATTTTGTTATCTTGACGCACGTTGTTACGTTGAATGTCATTTTCTTTTCTGCAAGCTACAGGGCTGCAGATGTTCCGGTTCGTCTGGACTTATTTTGCTAAGCAAAGAAGTTGTCCGAAGTTATTGTCTGTCGAACTCACTCATTAAATGCTTTCACGTATTTAATGAGTGAAACACTGCGATCAACCTACAGAAATTGTATATTGTAACACGGCCATTTTTTACTTCTAGCTTCATAATATTGCTTAGAATTCCAACAATAAAATGCGCATTCAATTATTTTCATTAATTATCTTGACCTTTGTCACAACCTTCTTTATATGTTTCTGCGACTATATGGCTGCTAAATGCATGCCTGTACTTCTTAAAGAACTTAAGGATATCGATCTTCCATATCCATTATATGATAACATATTGGTAGCCCAGCCCACTTGGATTTCAGTGCTCTTATCAACTGAAGCGTTTGTTTCACTCTCTTCCATTTTATTTCCGCTGAACATGAACACATCCGACGGGGTAAAGCGGATGGTCCCTAAATTTAGTGTCTACATGCCTCCTGGTCACTAGCGTGCGGGGGTTGGAAGCGTATGAAGGTCTGCTATCTCATGAGTCTTTTTGCAGCTACATTTTCCAGGGTCTGCCGACCGACATTTATCCTGGATGAATTATTCACGTATAGATCGTTTTCATAATTTGCTGAACACAGGTTGGTGTGAAATTAATGCACACATTGCTTATCGTTGTATGTGCACTTAGATTAATTAAGACATTGAACCACACAGTACTGGGTTGGTAGATTTTCAACCTGGGTCTACTGCAAGATGTGGACGTCAATATCTCGGCGCAACTTCATGCGAATAGAGGTGATAATCTTTCACTCTTTGCCTGTATGAGACCAACAACTCATGGCAAGCCTGTTCCCGACACTTGTTTTGTGTTGTATGAGAGAATTCATGTTCATTTGAATGTAGATCGGAGCGATATTATCAAACGCTAGCAAGTAAACAAGACCTACCAAAACTTATGTAGCATAAAGTGAAATTAATAAATTAGTGTGTAATGTGGCGTATCCTTCATGATAAAGTACTGACTTTTTTTTAAGTCACAAGCATTCCGTCAACGATTTTAAGCTTTCTATACATGGGTTACTGTCCCAAATTTGTCTAAAGTCCGTAAAAATTAGTCATTGCAAAGCCCCAGATGCATGTGGTTGAGATATATCCTACATTCAAAAAATTACAGTATACCAATCTGACAAGCATCATTGAATTGAAGACGATAGCGTGAAGCAGAGCGATATCAGCAGCTTGATCTGACATCCTCTGTTCGACACATTCTAAGCAGATAATACTTGAGGCAACAAATTGATTTCGTAACAACGCGGGAAGTGATTATGACCAAGTCAGTATTCCTTTGCAATATACACAACTTCAAGAAGTGGGGTGTGGTCAACCCTTGGGTTACCTTCTTCGTTGTGACTTTCATGATCTGAAGTTTGGCCCAAAATCCTTGATAAAAATTTGTAGTTTTTCTTGCAATTATCATATTAGGCTCCGTTTCCATTCCTCAAATTTTTCACAAAAAATCCTCAATTTTTTTCATATGCTAATCACAGGCCTTCATTTGGATATATTAGCAGTCGCCTGTGGAAGAAGGGACTGTAAAATTACATTTGCATTTTTTAAGAAATGCTTCAAAATTAGATTTTTTCAAAAATTTATTTAAATTTTTACTTTTTTAAGGCCCCGTAGAAATTTCCTCACAGTGGAAAAGTTTTGACTTCCGCGAACATCTATGGTTGGGTATCAGTTAAGCGGTTCAAGAAGAATTTTCCTCAACTTCGCTGCGAGATCGGTGATGTAGGACGTCAAAGATGCAGGGGAGACTGGGGTGACATGGCATATGGGTCCTCCTGAAGAAACTTTTATGCTAGGCAGTATGAAATCACCAGTGCCTGTTCCAGGACCATCTCCATATCAGTCAGTGAAAATATCGCGATACCTGCTTCAGTCGTTTGTCTCAGGCGAGGATGAAGAAAAATTGCCGAGAAATCGCCTTTTTTGGAGTTTGATATTCTAACTTAAGGGTGCTGTATATATACTTAGATGAGTCGACGAAAAGAATTCTGTCCTACGTACTATCAGAACGAGGACTTAATGTGTGTGGTGGTATAAGACGACTGCATGAAACATATGTCACATGAAACGTAGACATTCAGGATAGGGATTGGGGTGAGTTGGCATATTATCTGATAGGTGGAGTTGGCCTACTATTTGAAATAGACTTGCGCTAAATGTCAAAGTCATTTTTCCTGTCTTCCATTTAAGTGGCAGACTGACCAGCTATGGGCCTACATTAGTGGAGACCATGTTTAGTGCTCTTTGAATGTTATTAATAGCCTTCATCAGTGGTGGGCATAATGAGGTCACAAGGTCAACTGAAAATAAATTAGAAGTTTACATGTCTGATTGCGGATTCATTTTTTTCATCTGACGAAAAGAACACTTAAATGATGCATCATTTGTAAGCTCTTATTATCAGCTTCCGTCGTCATGATAATTGCGGGTAATGATATTAAGCTAACGTTTCAAATGCTCCCGAACGGGTAGGTTCAATTGAAAAATTGTAATCTACTGCACCTGCGTATTATGTGCTGATTTCGTGTAATGTTTTGATTTAATAAATCAAAAAGTATCTTCTCCGATGTGCAGTCGAAGCAATTGATTTGCTTTGATTCAGATTGCCACTCTACCATCCAGGGTTGTGACTGGATATATCTCTATGCCGTCGTCATAGCGATGGCCATGTATGTCGTTAAACTTCGCGATGCGCACAGTTATATGCTTTTTCAATTGATCAAAAGTTGACAATAGTTAGGTTTCATCTATACTGATTTATATGCACAAAACACTTCCCATGCCAACACTCCCTACCTCTATGCCACCTCACCCCACCTGACCTAGACTTAAGAAATTTTAGGTGTATGGATTCTATTGATCATTATTGACTTAGCATCAGAAATTGAATATCGGTGCTGAGATCAGAGCCGTTTTACACATTTAAGTGGATATAGGCATGCTTGTGATCGCATAGTTGAATGTCTTTCATTATTTTGGTAGACTGATGAATTTGTGACGCAGAGAAAAGGATGAAATTTTGTAAATAAAATGAGGTGTGATCACAGTATTTTGATGTTGAATTGGCACATTTTCAAGCAGGCTGCATGTATGTGGTGCTCATACTTATTTTAAAATGGTCTGTTTCATGAAGCATGCCATTGAAAAGAAAGTCCAATTTTGGCCCCGAATAGAGCAAAAGTTTCTCGCTCTTTCTGGACGTAGAGCCTTACCTTTGACTGACCAGAAGCCGGCTTTCTGTGCTAGTCGATTGAAATCCTTGTCCGGAAGATCAGTTAAACAGTGGTCGGATCAAACATAGGAATTTTTAATGGGTACACTCTGCGTTTCTGCTTAACACTCAGCACCAAAGAATGAGTGGGATGAATGGAGCTTGGCCATATGGAAGAGCGGCTCAGGGAATAACAAAGAAAGGTGTAAGCAAGGAACCTTTATCTTTTGTAATTCTCTACTAGAATCCATCACCTAAGCAAGATTATGAACAGGCATGGCTGTCTACTTTCAGCTGCCGATGGTCAAGTCATGCTGAAGATTCAATCAGTAGGCATTGATGTCACGTTTGAAAGTGAAGGGGTTCGTGATTGGGATAGAAATTAGTGGGATCGATGGCTCAAAGCCGTGAATGAGGTTTCATTTCTTACTGTATAACTGCAGGCATGATTTCAGTCAGTTCAGTAATAAAGTTTCCTGAATTGAAAGGAGCTCTTTATATTGGGGTCTCTAACCGTACCCCAAGCCGAAATTTTAATTTGAAAAGTCGAACCCATAACTGCTTTCAAGTATATGGAGTAGCCGTGTGATAGTTACACAACCTACAATATCTTTAACCGGGGGCGATTGGGCGGTCGCCCCCCCCCCCGAAAATTTTAAAGATAGATTTAAGCAAGCTGAAATAAGCACTGTTGCTTGACTCGAGTATCAAGGGTCAGAATTTTGCAAATGTAATGGATTCTTGAAGTAATACATACATGCTTCTGTGTCAATGCTTAATGCTTGTTAATATCTCTTCAAATTGTGTGGCTGAGTTATCAATGTTCAATCAGTAAATGAACACATTTTGTATCAAAATGGAAATGTTTTGGTTATAATTCATAACGTTATTAACTAAAAATTGAAGTATTGGTCGAAAGTCACGAGTGAGTTGATAAGACAAAGTCCAAGCGCCTACTACTTTCAGCAAACTTCTCAACAACAGATGGATCAATTGAGAACCGTTCTGCATATGTGATATAAGATAAATAATGCGTGTTAGATATGCAATCATATTATTTCATAATGTATCTATAATGTATGGATATAAGATGAATAAATGGTCGACATTCCGCCCCTCCCCGAAAATAAATCCTGTGAACGCCCCTGCCATAGGCGTATCCAGGATTTCAGTTTAGGGGGCCTGGGCACCGATTACGGGCTGAACAGCTCGAGATAAGCAGGCCAGGCCTACTCGGGCCAGACCAGGGCAACTCCTTTACTACTTATGAGTTTAGGGGGGGCCTAGGCCACCCAGGCACCCCCCCCTAAATACGCCCATGGCCCCTGCCCTTACTATAACCTACCTAATACCTAGAATTCTAAGTTGCAATTTCGAGCATTTTAAGTCTCTGTATCCTGGTGCTCTCTCTTGGAATGACCTTGCCGAAAAACGCGGGATGCATGAGTGCTGTTTAAAATTGACGAATTGTGTGATGCAGTAGTCATCTTCATATTTCATGTTACAGGGATACTTGCAAGGCATCTGACAATTTCAATAAATTGCACCATGATTACTCGAATGCACCCTAAATTGCTCAAATTTCGTTTTTTGATTAGTATATGAACTTACGACTTGCGAAAGCATATGTGAACGACAATACATGATACATATGAAAAAAATAAATAAATCATAATTGCAAAGTATAATTTAAATATTTGAATTTCAGGCTGGTACTGTGTTTACCTGTCCAGCGGAGGGACGCATGAAAAATGTCAGCGACCATCGAGCTCGATATGACAAAATTCAATCCTTCGTTATTTGGCCAAGATGAGCCTAACATAGGTGCCGCCAGTGAGGTCAGCATAAGTCCCAATGGTTCTGAAGCTAAAGATAATCTGACCGATACAAAGCAATCAGTTCAGACGTCGGGGCTGTCAACAGAATCCAAGTCGAAAGAAACCTGGAACAAAAGTGAAGAGAGTGACGAGGGAAACGAATCCAGCAACATTCACTCACCAGAGCAAAAGTACAGTCCATCGGTATATTCATCCCACTCTGATGATGAAAAGGATGAGAAAGTATTGTCTGAAAGTCCCGGTGATGAACATTCCAGTGAAAAGAGTGGGAGTGATGAAGAGGATGGGGAAGTTGACCAAGACAGTGATGCTAAGAAAGAAGACTCCGATGAAAGTTATGAAAAAGACTCATCAGAAGATGTGGATGAAAATAGTGATGACGATGAAGACGATATACCCCTGCGGTTGCGGGTTCAGAAGCAACAACAGTCAGTATCTAAGCCTAAGAGGAAGCGCAATGAGGTAAGGGCACATTCGTAGTGGCCTGCATCATCGTAATATTTTTGCTGGTCCAGTTATCTAAAGCATTCTTGTTAACTAAATTTGATTTTATCGTGTGTTTGAAGTAGCTTCACATGCGATCTAAGTAAGGCCAAAGAGAAATTATTTAGAGTATAGCCTCCACCTTATAGTCATCGTGTGGTTTGAATGGAGTATGCTTTGTGGTCATTAATTATAATGCAAATGGAAAGAGAGTAGCATGATTTTGAACATTGCTATTAATATTAAGCTAGCTCATTTCATGTTCCGGTTGTATCTCGTGTCATGGAAATTATTTTTTTCTGTTTCAGCTATCTGATGAAGTAAGTAAGAATCCAGATCTTTATGGCATTAGAAGGTCTGGGCGTATTAAGGACAATCAGGTTCGTCAGAAAGAGGTTGCAACTGAAAGGCGTGGTTTGCTTGAAAACATGCGAAATAGAGGGCGTAATAAACGTCCATCAAATTCTTCGAAATCACGCAATTCGTGGACGAGCAGTGACGAAGAATCGGAAGAATCAAGTGACAGTAGCTCTTACAGGAGAGCTAGACGTAAAAGCAGAAATCTTTCGAAACAGAAGCGGAAGCCATTGGTGAGTGATTGTTATCTTTGCAATCTTATCAAAAGGTCACACAGTCGAGAACAAGTTGACCGTCATAACAGTTAAAAATTTGATTTTTGAGACAACTTAAGTCACCGTACTTAATATCGATTTTACCACGAACTTATTCAAGCACTCGATTCGACGGTCGAGGTGTGTGGGGTGAATATAACGACGTGTGATAAATCTCCGTAGAAGTTTAGCAACGTGTGGATTGCTCTTTATGTGCCGTTTTCTATTTTAACCACTTCTAATATACACATTTCGTTGGATATAATGTATTCAACGAAACGGTATGATATGATAAAGCGCGTCAAAGAATATATTATCTACCAAATGTAGCCTAGAATTATGATTCATATCATACATGAATGTTACCGATGCAAGAGATCTTAAGGATTCGTATGCAAGTTTATATTATTAAAAGACTAAAGGTATGATAGAATAGCATTCAATGATGTCATCGTAATTCTAATATAGGGTAAGATTTTTAATCAAATCAGCGCTCATAGCGGTTTAAGCCGCTATGAAGCCGTGTCAGCGACAATCAAGTACTTATGTTTTGACTTACAGCGTCCGCAAAGACTTGCTGGAAGTCGTGCGTGCACCGCGGGAAAGACATACAAAGAAGCATCTTCTTCGGATATTTCGGAGGAGGAACCCGGCATTGATGATATAACGGAAAATAGTGATTCGGATTCTTCAGGTGTTTCAAGCAGCAGACATCGTCGAGGACGCAATCGTGATTCATCTGTAGCGTCAGCATACTACAAACCTAGGTAAATAATCGAACTCCTACTTTGAGAACAAGGCATGTGACCCATTCAACTTCCTACCACCTTAAAATTCAACAAATGTATTTACAAATAGTTTCATTTTTCAGCAACAAAGTACATCCGCTCTTACAGTCAGGCAGACAGAGTGGTCTGCAAAATCAAGGCAAATCTCGTTATTCCAGCAGGTGAGTGCGCTATTATTCAAATCTATCTACAATCTGTGCATTTAAGGCTATCGTGTTAAGTAATTTTTAAGGCGGTCTATGCGCATGAAGCGCTTCCGTAGGTATCGCTGCGACCAGAGCAATTGCATAAGTCTTCGGCTTTACGAGCTGACGGCTCTCATCGTGAAATGAGCTTCTGAGGACCACAATGGTCATCCTTTCGCTTTGATTTTTTTGGGCTCGGATTTCAGCATCTCTGAAGAGAGTGTATTGCTTCCCTGCAGTAATTCTATATGTAGACAAAATCGAAACGCATATATTTTACTATATCAGTGAATATCAACAAAAGTTCAACATTTTCAGTCAGGAAATCAATCGTCTGATGTTTCCTCGTCGATAATAAGTCTTCAATAGCAATAAATTGATGCACATTTGGAGATGTGAGGAAATCATGATTCACCTACCACTTTTATATCAAATTTACAAGCCGCATTTACTAACGCCGGTGATTGAAAAAAGACCACGAGCTGTCATATTTCAACGTTCTTATGCTTCGGTAACTGAATTTTAAAAGTATTCGAAAGACATGAAAATTCGGTTGAAGGACAGCTATTTAATACTGTATTCTGTGCTATACCGCAACCCTAAATAAAGAAGACGCATAGAATGAGAACGAGGAACTGCCAGAAAAAACGCAAGAAAGGTAGTCGATGTCTGAATATGAATTGACTGTTTAGTGCGAGTAAAGTCATTTGTGTTTTAAGTGAAATAGCTGGGTGGGTTACTCAATCGACTCATTTTCGTATGCCAGCAGTGAGTGCACTCGTTGCAACAGGGCATGCTGGTGATCAAAGATGCTTGACTGTTTTCCTGATATGTGCTATGTCAGATAACACTAGCGAAGTAACGTTTCTAAGGAGTTCGGTCGTGTTACATCACAACTGAGAGATTGGTTCTCAGGTACCGAATTCTTAGCGTGCCTGCCTTATTATTACTATAATTGTTATTTGAATAGTCACCTGCAAATATTGGGGTCTTGAGATTGCTTGCATACTTAACCTACTCAACTTCGTACTGTGTTAACTTATTTTTTGCATAATGATCGCTTTAAATGATTCCCATAAACTATTGAATTTTCAGTTTCTCGACCTCTTTTTCTCGCGTTCGTCGACTCAGTAACGTCGGCTCTCAAAGGTATTTCCCAACAGATGCACTGATTTTGTAGTGTTAGCGCACTAAGCGCAGCTTACAATCTTTCTGTTGCTACTTTCCATTAGCCTTGGTTTTATCATTTCCCAATTTTAGTTTATTGCTTCAAGTATGTTGTTGTGCACTTTGATTAATTTTCTGCTAACATTCCTGGTTTGCCATTTGCATGCCTGTATGATGACTTATGTGAAATATGATGGAAGTGCATTTATCCATGTAATGACGATCTGCAAAAAAGGTGTCAGGGACAGTTGAAACATCATCATTGAAATTATAATGGAAGGATATAAATTCTAGATTTACTGTAGTCATGCGACTAAAGAAATCGGACACTTCTGGAAATCAAAGTGCATAGTCCGATGTCGTTCGCATTTCTGTCTGAGAACCTGTGATTTCTGTCTCAAAGCATCTCCACTTCTACCTTTGGGTCTAAACAAAATAATTAAGTATTGAGTTGCATCCTCAGTTGAAAAATGGAAACAGCTGATTGGCAGCCATCCAATGTCACGAATCATCAGCAGGCCTAGTTCACATCTCTTCAACGTCGGCGCAACTTCCTATTTTTCTGTCGTTGGTCTGAGTTAATTTTTCCAATAAAGGTGGGCAATGCATGTTTTCTTGATATCAAAAGTCTTTCAACATTAAGTCAGCAACAAATAAAGAATTTAGCTGTTTTAAACCTGTGCTTCGCAATTCAACTTCCATTTTCCCTTGATCGATATAATCCTACATGCAAGTGCTATTACGCTCGTCTGCGTTAACAGTTTTGCAGTTTGTGACGGTTAATGCTATGTTGTCTTGGAGGATGAAGCTATCGGATTCTCCTACGCGGGTTCTTCAATTGAGGACTTATGTCGTTCTGTCGCTCGTCGATAGCTCAGTTGGTAGAGCGTTGGCCTAGAATGCCAGAGGTCGGTGGTTCAAATCCACCAAGACGCGCAGCTATTTTCCGTCTGTTAAAATTAACAGTTTTGCAGTTTGTGACAAACACTACCGGGTGAAGTCGTCCTAACTTGAAATGTAACAATCTATTAGATTTCCCATAACAACCGCTAATCGGTGGTAAATAGCTCTTAATTCCTCACTTCCCGGATTTATTTTAATAAGACTGGTGCTCTTGCCATTTGGCTTGGCAAAACAATTCTAGCCATTAAACATTGGCACTTATTCAGTTAATGTTAATCACTTATTGAAACCAGTGTTCATTTAAGGCGTTGTGCGTGTAGAAATCTAGTGGGCGAGCTGAATCTCATTGTATAGACCGTTTCATAGATAATTGTACAAAAAATCAACACATTTTCAAATGTAATATTGGTACTGAAGTCCTGGCTCAACCTGAAAACGATATGGCATGTGAAACCTTGTGTTCCATAGACCGAAGTGGTCAGTAGACCCTACGAAGGTAATTTTAGCGTTTTCTTTGATGCAGGATTTTAACATGAAGACGACTTTCTCAATGAAAATTGACAAGACATCGTAAAATACCCATCAGCATTTTCATTAAGTAAAGATTTCAAGATTCGTTGAATCTACAAAAAGATACAGTATAAGTTATACCAAAAAATGTTGCTAAACATATGACGCGATTTTCCACTGGTGAAGATGCTGAATTTTAATTAACCTCGTACATGTAGAACGATATGTATAGTACGTTACATCGGCTGAGCGATTAGGCTGTTTGGTCATTTGTGGTCAGCAGACTTAAAAGTATAATTGTTAGGTCAATTAATTCACCTATACCTTCAGACGAAGCTACGAGAAACAAGACAATTAAGATAATCACCTTAATTAAGAATTAGCCTCGCATCAAGCTTTCAGATGATATGATTAATTTTCGAATTTCGACATTTGGCACAATTTCACTCAATTGTACCGAGTTTGCGTTAACTTTCGCGTTAACAATGTTTTAGCGGTCATGTGCGACTGCATACAACTTAATTACTTTCACAGTATTAAAACTGGCGTTTTAGTTAGCTCACAAACAAGAGCATTTTCTTCACGCTGCAGGAGCTTGCGTCCAATAATGACTCGACAAGATTTCTAACAACTCATCAATGATGACAGGTGGCGAAGGCTGTTTTAGGACATGATCAGCTATGAAGTAACAAACTTCCAGTCATTTAATTAAGCAAACCACAGTGTTTCCTAAACCAAGTGTCTCGGGCTCTCAGCTGACCAAGTGAACATGCTTAGTAGTCAATTTATGAGCCTACGATCGAATTTGATGAGAATAAACAAAAGATAGAAGATTGTATGGCGTGTCTAAGTGAATATTGCGTCAGTATTAGGGTGTACAATCCCGTAGTAAAATATCATTCTCGGGATTGCGATCCCGAATTTTCTCAATCCCTGGATTGAGAAAACACTATATTCAAGCAGACTGCGGTTTCTGTCTACGATTTTGCCATTGTATCCGTTATTATTGATTAAATAAGTGCAGCGACTCCAAATGGCAATAAAAATCTAGTAATCTATTAAAATTGTAAATCACTATTCATGATTACGAATGTAAGCAATTTCTTAAATCATTATTTTTAATGAAGCACCTCATGTAAGGTACGTTCACATTTTACGAGATGAGACATTTTTAAAAAAAAGCTTTCACGTCATGTGCACTTATAAAATCTATTTATTCATTTCATTTAGACACAGATTACATGATGAAGAGAGGTGATTTAAAGAATAACAAAAAATATTAGGTTAGCCAACCGAAACTCTAACGAAGTTAGTCATACTTGCATGATAAATCCTTCATTACTCGTACGAAGATTACTCCGTGGTGTGCTGTGACATAATGCAAGTATGACTAAATGAGTCAATATCAAGGTGCAGCAATATCTTGGAAACAATAAGCAGCGTTATGAATGTCTATAAAGACCACCGTGCCGACTAGTTTTCAGTGGCCGATTTGTGCAGAATAAGGAACGGAGAAATATTGTGTGCATCTTGGTTTTCCTTTGCCTAGTAATTTCTAAACTGAACGAGTGATAACGAAGTCAATCCCAAGATTTTATCCCGTGATTTGAATCCTGAAAACTTCTAAAGATCCCGGGATTGTACACCTTAGTCAGTATCCATGAATTACTCGTCATTGAATTGAGAATTCGACATTATGATATCGTGTTGCATATGCATTTCGCTGATTCTAATTATTTCACGATAAGCTGCATCACTGTCAATCCAGGAGGCTGAGTGTCTGATGTTATATACACGTGGTGTTAGCAAACAGTTAACGCAAGTCAATAATAATCAATGCCATTTATAATATATGTAAAAAACATGAATATCTGTGATTCACTAAATAATTGAAGAGAGAATGAGCGCTTTGCAGCTCATAAATTGATGACAAGGAATGCTAAAATCTTACCGAAAAATTGTCGTGTGAGCAGTGGAGCTAAGAGACAAATTGTTGAGCCAAGAAGAAAATGGTAGTCACGGATTTGTAGGCCCTTCCCGAAAGGACGAAATGGTGTAAGCGACACTTTTACAGAAATCAGATTTTTCACGTAAGGAAGGATCATTTTGGTCCCTACATTGTACCTGAATCTTAATTTTCTAAAGCAAGAAAGCTATCGCAAAACTTTTCCTATCTGTACTATGCAATGTGGAATATTCTTTCTGCTCTACTGAAAAGTTGAGGATTGCGCTTTCTCCACGTCCTGTAAGGGGCAAACAGTTATCGGTCTACTGTAGACACCTTGTAAGACCCATAATAGAACTAATTACATGAATTGCTGCGGTATATCTAAATTTGAGGCAGTGAGCTGTAAATATCTATTTTCAGAATTACATGCAATTATTGAATGTCTTCGAATACTGATCGCACACTATTGTCTATACACATGTTTGCGAGACACAGTTAATCATGGAAGGTGAATAACAACGCACCTTAGTTACATTGATCATTCACTCTTTCTGGACAGAGGTTTGAGTACGTGGTGCGCCCAAAAAGTTTCCGGCCAATGACAGAAATTCCTTTCAATTTCTAAAGTAAATATCTGAAATCAATACATTGGTTCTTCGAGAGTAGAAACGCGTCAGGTTCTAGATATCTGATCTGACATCTTGTTCATAGACATCATCGATTTCAAGCTTCTGAGTCTCTGAAATGTCGAAAGCGTATCTGTTTGGCGAGGATGCTGCACGAAATGCGCTTCAACAAGGTTTCGTCTCGCTTTGTTCGCGCTTCTTGACCACCGAGATGTGCACCCGACGCCGTGAAGCCTGGCGAGCTGAATTCATATCATATTAACTATACGAGCTGGATTTTATCTGAATTTATTATTTTTGATTTTTTCTATTTGTTTGTGATTCTATTGATGTTTTTTTATTTTTTGTTATTTACATTCACTTATTTTCTGCTTTGATCTATTACTTTTTGGAGCTCTTTCTATGGATGTATTTGTTCTTGGATAATGTATATATTTATTGATACTTATGATATACTGTTTGTTATGCTTCTGATTATTTTATTTATTAGATCACTGGATTTAATGTTTTCTTTAAATTTTTATTGATCATTTGATCCTGATTCGATTTGATTTATTAGTTTTCTGAATTTCCTATTTCTATTTGATTTTCTTTCCTTTTATTTCGTTTAGCATTTATTATTATTAATTTTCCCTTTGCTTTTTTTTGATCTGAAATGATTGATTTGTTTATTGATTCATTATATGATTTTTTTTTTTTTGATGTTTTTTTACTCTCTGATGTTCTAATTTGTTTTGATTCAGCAAGTGAGTTGAAACGCCATCTCCGCGGGACTCCGCGGATTTTGAAAGTGCCGCTTGGAAAGACGGTTAAAGAGACTGTAAGAACTGTTTTGGCCTAGGAAAAGTGTTTGGCCGCGAACGGCAATTGGTTTGAGAAATAGCTATAATGTACTAAATAAAAACGTCATTGGATTAAATCTTTTCGCTTTATAAAATGCTAAGGCCGGAAACTTTTTGGGCGCACCTCGTATGCTCATTATGAAGCTCGTTCCGCATTCTCTGCTTGCGATGGTCGGCTTGTTTTTGCATCCTAGTCCCCACTTCATCGATCTTTTCACCTTAAGTTAATGTATATGTTGCATTGAAGGACTATAATGATATACTTGAATGTTTCGTTGGAGCAAGTTAGGACTTCTTGAGGGTTTCATGGTTTCTACATTTCAAAGAGTTGGAAATTGAAATGGCATATTAAACATAAATTGTATTGCTCAATGTCTCACGTATTCAGAAATTCATGTGTACCATCAATTAGTTGAAATTTTCTCTTTTTTTGTGAGTGCTGTTGGATCAGCCAGATCCCTGATTCATGAAAACAAGATGTCATCCAATTGTTTTTAATAAATATAATCTTGGAGGAGCTGAAGCTCACAACCAGTGGAAGTTTTCCTTATTGAGAAATAGAATCACATACTTCACATATGCTGTCATTGTTGTCGTAGTCAAAATATTCGGGTTTTAGCATGTTTTTAAAACCTATGATTTTCCTTTTTCGTTGTGGCTTTCCGTAGTGGTAATGAAAGAAACCTTCCGTGAATATTTTTGAAAAACACTAACTACTGTTGAATATGTTGGATACATGGATGGGCTTTTACCTCCAAAACTGAAGTGTCGCACTTTTAAATCAACAAAGCAAAGTCAGTCAGGAATAGGTTTATGAGCTTAGTAAGCCTTTGTTGGAGTTCAAATTGAGCCAAGATGTTAGAACCGCTCTATAATTTGCTGGTTGCTGAAATAGTGACTTAGTTCTTCTGTTTATGATACATATAATGATGATACTTACAAATCATAACTACAGTGTGTATTACAATAAACAGTTTCAATTATACTCATGTTTCGTCATTCACTCATGTTTCACCTGAGCAACTCGATTACTAATTATTCGCCACAAATTGTAATAATCGTACTCTTGGTGTAATCAGGGATGAGAATCTTCCGGATTTTTTGAGATCAATATTGGTAATTGTAATTGTACATTTCACGCATTCCGGCATCTTTTCGGGATGCTATCCTACTGTATTCTCATCCCTGTGTAACGATGAATTTATGTCGTATGGCATGCGTGCTTTAGTCAGAAATTGTGGTTGATAGGGATAAGGTGAGAAATTGTGCACATAATTTTTGATAGTGATTGGATATAATTGATGATTATTTAAGTCACTGCTCTTTCCATGGTTTCTTCTTAGAATGAAATATAATAGGTATACATACAACTTTTCACTGACAATTATTTATCTTTCAGGAGTGACGACGGCGATGACGATCGTAACGAAGAACAAATTAATCAGAACTTCGGATATTCATCAGACCTTGATGTTATTGATCGTGTGGTAGATTATCGTCTTGGGAGAAAACATGCCGTTGGTGACGCTACGACAATTTATCTAATGCGACAACGTAATGATCCGAACGACGGTTTTAATGCAGAGACAGAGAAGGATGATGCTGTTCCACAGTATTTGATAAAATGGAAGGACTGGTCACATCTCCATAATACATGGGAGTCTATGGATTCATTGTCCAGACGTCAAGCTGAGGGTCTTAAAAAAGTAGAGAAATTTAATCAAAAATTGAAAGAACTAAGTGAATGGAAAACATCCGCCACACCGGAAGAGATAGAAGAATACAATTATCAGGAAGAGCAAAACATGCATCTGTATGAGCAGTACCGAACTGTTGAACGAGTTATATTGCATCGCGATGAAGGTAGTGATGGAACAGAATATCAAGTCAAATGGATGGGTTTGCCATATGCAGAAAGCTCATGGGAAGCTGGATGGGTTATCGAAGATCTCTTCCCTCAACAAGTTGAAGACTATCGCTTTCGTAGCAAGTCAACCAATTTGCCAACACCTCGTGGCTCTCTTAACGGTATTCAGATGCGTATGCATAAGCATCGACACGTCACGAGGTCATTGCGTGATCAGCCTAAATACATTGGTAACTCTGATTTGAGATTGAGAGACTACCAATTGGAAGGCATAAACTTCTTGCTTGCTTCCTTCATTCGCGGAAGGTCAGTGATACTTGCCGATGAAATGGGACTCGGTAAAACTATTCAAACCATTGGGTTTTTGTCAGTGTTGTACAAGGAATTAAATATTTTCGGACCTTTCCTGCTGGTGGTTCCACTGTCAACGATTGCAAGCTGGCAGCGAGAATTTGCACAATGGGCTCCATTTATGAATACTATATGCTACCTCGGTGATCGATTGAGTCGTGAGAAAATCCGAATGTTTGAATGGTATGTCCCTAATAATCGTCGTGCTCTCAGGTTCAATACTTGTATTACAACATACGAAATATTGATGGCTGACCGTGCTTTCTTATCACAGATACATTGGGCTACCTTAGCTGTCGATGAAGCACATCGTTTGAAAAATGATGAATCAATTTTGTATCAGCATTTGTACAACTTTACGACTCATTATCGTTTGTTGATCACTGGTACTCCATTACAAAATAGTCTCCGGGAGCTATGGGCATTGTTACATTTTCTTATGCCAGACCAGTTTTCAAATTGGCGAGAATTTAACGATAGTTATTCTATTGAAAAGGCATCCGATTGTCTTGATTTATGGAAGGTTTTGGCACCTTACATTATAAGACGTGTGAAGAAGCAGGTTGAATCTTCATTACCTGCGAAGGTTGAAAAAATTCTCAGAGTTGAATTATCAAAAAAACAAAAACAATATTACAAGTGGATTTTAACAAAAAATTATGACGCACTTAGCAGGGGAGTTAAAGGATCTATCACAGGATTTGTTAATATTGTCATGGAATTGAAAAAGCTGTGTAATCATCCTTATCTCGTGAGAAGTGAAGACGATTTCAATCCAATTAACATGTCAAACGAAGAAAAACTAGTCCAGATGACCCGCGATAGTGGGAAAATGCTTCTATTGGACAAACTTCTACTGCGGTTGCGGAGTCGGGGTCATCGCGTATTGATCTTTAGTCAAATGGTTAGAATGCTGGATATTTTAGAAGATTATTTGCGACTTCGAGGCTGGCATTTTCAAAGATTGGATGGATCAGTTCGAGGAGATCTGCGAAAAAATGCGCTTGATCACTTTAATGCGGAGAATTCACTTGACTTTGTATTTCTTTTGTCTACCAAAGCCGGTGGACTGGGAATAAACCTGGCTACCGCTGATACTGTAATTATCTTTGACTCTGATTGGAATCCTCAGAACGATTTACAGGCACAGGCACGTGCTCATAGAATAGGGCAAACAAAGCAAGTGTCCGTTTATCGCCTGGTACAGAGACTATCAGTTGAAGAAACCATCATCGAAAGGGCTAAGAAGAAGATGGTTTTGGATCATCTTGTCATTCAGCGAATGGACACTACTGGACGAACAGTCCTCAACAAAAAGTCAGCAGACAAGTCTCAACCATTCAACAAGGAGGAACTAAATCAAATATTAAAGTTTGGCGCCGAAGAGATGTTTAAAGAAGCCACCAATGATGATGAGGAAGCTGATTGTCCTGAATTGAATATCGATGACATATTGAATAAGGCGGAGACTAGGGAAGTCGAAGAAGAAAGCAACAAAAGCAATGCCGATGAGCTGCTCAGTTTTTTTCAGGTTCACAACTTTACGTTCGATGATCTTGAAGATGAAAATAATGCTGACAATGACAAAAAGCAAATTGATGATGACATGAATGTGACGAAGAGTTGGGATGATATAATTCCTGAGGAACATATAAAGCTGAAGCGTGAAGAAGAAAATCAAAGCTTTTTTATTGGAGCATTTGAATCCAGGGGAACGGTACGAAAACCGTAATCAAACAAAACTGTAAATTAAGGACAAGATGATAACGAAAGAAGATGACGAAGACGACCTACGAAGAGGCAGATGATAATTATCGCTCTAGAAGGTTGAAAGAAGATTGGAAGGACCAGGTACAATCTATTTCACAATATAAACGGGCATGAGACGATACCCAATGCCAATAACATAGTGTATGCTATACAAACACAACTGCAAGGGTTGCCAAGAATAACAGTTGCCCGCAACACAGAGTCAGTTATATCTGATATTCTGCAGAAGTGTAAAGACTCAAATGCCAAGTGGAATGAGGAAGAAGAAATAAGAAAAAATGAGCCAAAATATTCACCCGCTGAGAACAAGGATGACGATGCTAGCAAAATGAGCGGTACATCAGAAAAGAAAGACAAAAAGAAACCAACCGGTCCTACTATTGAAATTGGACAGAATGTCACGGTAAATGCTAAGCAAATAGTCCAATGTGTAAATGATCTTGAACCTCTTGCCAAAGCTATGCCGACAGATCACAGTGAGAGATTGAAGTATCGTCTTCCATTCCATCCAAAGCCTGTTACTCAATGGAAATCTGATTGGTCTAACCACGATGATGCACAGCTGCTTGTTGGTGTTTACGAACATGGCATGGATAGCTGGGATTCCGTTAAGATGGATCCAGAACTCAGCCTGATGGACAAGATACTGCCTCCCAATGGAAAGCATAGACCACAGGCAAATCACTTGAAGACCAGAGTAGAATATCTGATTAAGCTTCTAGGACAATATCAACAAGATCCCGTCGGCTTTACAACCTCAACTTTCAGTAGTGCTCATCGAAATGTCGAGAAGAAGCCTGTTTCTTCAGCAAAGAAGCGTTCTGCTCAACCATCAAATGGTCCTCCGAGAAAAAAGACTGAAATAGTCGTACCCTCCGGCAAGTCAAAGGAATTTATCGAAAATTCAGATATTTCCTCGTTGTCATCGAGCTCTGATAGTGAAAGTGAACTTAAACAGAAAGATGTTATTCCTAAGAAGGCTAAAGCTGAGAAAAAAGAAGAGAATGAAGACCGTAATGAGAAAAAGACTTCTGATACAAAAAAGAAAAGGAAAATAGAGGATGAGAGTGAAAGTCAATCTGTCTCTGCTGCTAAGAAAATAAAGAAGGAACCAGCTGCTCCAAAACCTAAGAAGAAACCTTACACTGGTCCTATGCACTTTACAACACATGAACCTGTATCAGTCAAGGAAGAAAAGAAAAAGACTGAGCCAAGTACGCAGCGTTCGACAAATGAAGACGAAGCCTTGTCACCGGAAAGGTTTAAGGAGGTATGTGTATAAACTGATGTTTCTCATCTTCTGATATCTACCTTCGGGTTACGATATTTAAAATGTGATACTTTTAAGATGTATTTAAGGCGTTGTAAATATGGTTAAAAAAGATTTTTCAATGATTTTTAAAATATTTGGCTTGTTTTTTCCTGTGAAGGCGTCCTTTTTTCGATCCGGTACATAATCCCTTACGTGTATGTATTTACGTGTGAAATGTCAGTGAATCAAATGCACTTCGGTAATACTAGTAGAGCAAGTACAGTTACATCGATAATCGAATTCACCATGGCAGAATTTGTGGAAATGCGGTGCTATGGCTGATTGTCACCAGCAGTACCATGACAAGGTTAGTAAACTCATGAACATTGCGTGTAGCAACAGACTCCAAGAAGATATTTTTGTAAATGATAGGTTCTTATTTAATGCCACTTAGGATAGTGACGTTGTGTGTTTTCAGTAATGATTAGTGTGTTGAGTGAGCGACGTGCGTTGAGTGAATATCGAAAATCATCAGCTATTTTTACCATAATTTGTATCCCTCCAATATGGCTATTTTTTCAATAGTATTTCGCGTATTTTCTATCATTAATTTATTCTCGCTTTCTCTTTTTTAGCTTAATCTGCTCAAATAATCTATTACTTCAAAGGTGAACCTATGTATCAAAATGAGTTGAAAAAGAAATGATAAGCATTCCGAAATATATAATATAGTGCCATTGTTAGTGATAATCAACATTAAAATGCTATTTTAAAGCATTCTAACTAAACGATTACCAAAGTCTTTCATGGAATATTTTAATTTAATTCACCTTAAGTACTACCCGCAATTCTCGTCAGATATATAAAATAACTTATTGAAGACGTGATGTATAAAAACGGCGCTGAGCACCCCCCCCCCCACACCAGGGTGCGCTTGTCTAAACACCCCAGTGGGGCGTGGGTTTGAATGAACGCGGTACTTAACTCGAGGAAAAGCACTCGAAATATTCCAAATTGCTCAAATATGTAACGATGAAAACTACGATATAGGAAAAAAGCCCGAATTTTTTCTGATACCCGATTTTATGAGAAGTGCGAGTAGGAACACTAGCTTGCAATGTCTCAATAATAGTGACACAACTTTTCGCTCTTGTAGTTGTTTCTAGTGTTCATTTCCTCTTAGCTTTGCCGTTTTTGATGTCTCTCCGATGAAAACTCCTTTGCAGCTTTCGCACACTATCTCATGTTATTCCTTGGTCATCACATCTCCCTTTGCCATTGCTGTCATATGAGCATTACTGCAATTTACGTTTCAATGTTTCTCCTGATTTCTCTATATCTTTCATTTTAATTCCATGTTTTTTTGTGTTTTCCACATTCTCTTTTCAATGCTGGATTGTGTTGCCTGGATGAATAGAATGCTATCATCCTTATCTCTTATGCCATGCTTTCTGTTTCGCCTTCTACAGGGTGCCCAGTTAGAATCGACACTTTTTAACATGATTGCTAATGTCCTTCGCAGGAAGTGAAATAACGTGTATCTGTTGCGTAATAGGTAACTCTTGATTGTTCAATGTATCGTGTGAAGCTTACTCAGTCAATGAATAAAGCATGTCACTGTCTTTCATCTACACTTGCACAAACAGAATGTCTCATCTAACGGACTTTCAGCGAGAAGTGATCGTCATGTTCAAGCGAGAAAGCCAGCATGGGGCTTAGAAAAATGTCGTCAGATATTGTCTGGTTTCTTTGGTAATATCAGTAAAAGTCAATTGGACCGCTGTTATAACGGAATTTGTTGAGAAGTGAACGGTTCACCGGTTGCAAGGCAGGACGAAGAACAGTTTCCGGAGATCAACCATCCGGAGTATCCACATCACCAGTGAGAGATGCAGTGGTGGATTTGGCTGTTACTCACTCCTCCAGACAAAAAGTCGAAGACATTTCTCACAAAGAGAGATTGCATTCTGAGACTGATATTTCGAAGGGAACAGTGAGCACGATAATAGCAAAACAGTGTCTCAAATGCTATCGCCGAATCCAATGCCGACAAACTAACTGAATTTCATTGTGAAGCTCGTGTGTGGAAAAGGCCGAAGCATTTCTCGATCGCTTTGATGAAAGCAATGAATGGAAGCATAATTTGGTTTTCCGGACTGAAGCGCAATTTCAGTCTACACACTCCATTGAATCGTCAGAATTGAAAGAATACATCGAGAAGTCACGCTCAAGACGAACAATCCTGCTGAAGATCTCCTTATTCAATCATGGACAAGCAAACAGCCCTCTTTGCTTTGTTCGTGCAGCTGTTTCTTTGGTATGGCAAAATTCGGAATTGCGATTGCATTGAAGGAGTTGCGCTGTGAAAATCAAGACATCATCCCTGCTTCACGATAGAAAAGAAGAAAACAGTGAACCAATTTGTTTCAATACCACAAGTAATGTGTCCCCTCTTGTTTGATGACATCAACAGGACAATGAATGGAAGGCCTTGGCTATGGCAGCAAGATGAAGCCAAAGCTCACACTGCAAGAACGTCGATTCAGTGGATCAGAGAAGAGAGAAAAATTGCCACCTGGACTTTATTCTCCCTCCCCTTGATCAAATGGCACATCAAAAAAGTCTAGATTTGAACCAGATAGAGAATAGTCCATCACGGGCTAGTCTCTATGGGGTATTCTCCTAGCTGGGTTGGCTGCCAAGCGAAGAGAAATTGATAACATGGAGCAGCTGAAAGCGACCGTTACGGAAATATGGAACAATATACCTATGGCCATTATTCAAAGGGCAACTGCATCGTGGACATCCCGTCTAAGAGCCTGTATTCACAATGGAGGTGGTCACTTTGAACATTTGCTTTGATTTCTATGTCTTCATTTGTTTAATAAAGCCTATACTTATTGTTTCATTCGTTTTGAAAATGATTTATCAAAGTGTCGATTTTAACTGGGCACCCTGTATATTTTTTATTGGTTTCCATTCTTTTGGTCGGTATAGCCGTCTGATTTTTGTCATCTTTGATAAGTTTGTTGTATGCACTTAACGCTGATTTTGTTACTTGTGATCTGAAATTTTTCTGAAACTACAAAACATTAACCAGAAATGAACAAAAGGATGTAATATTCAGAATAATAAATAACATAACAACCTGGCTACGTAGATCGTCATTGTTCCATTGTAGCAATGACGATCTACGTCGTCAGGTTGTTAAGTTCACACTGACTGAGGCAGGAAGGTGCACTTCATAGGTTATAGGTGTTGGTCGCAACTACACAAAACTCGAATTGTAAAATGTAAAAAGGTGTTCGTTTGATCTAAGCAGCATGATATAGTTTTTAAAAATCCAAGAAATAACCCTTGCTGCTGTTTTACTTAAAATTCTATTTTCTCATAAGCTGTCGCCACTACCGGCCTTGTCAAGTGTAAGACAAGACCACTTACACTTTTGACAAGGCTGGTAGTGGCGAAAGCTTGAGAGGAAAGTAGAATTTTAAGTAAAACAGCAGCAAGACTTATTTCTTTGATTTAAAAAAAACTCAATTAATTTTGCAGCTCATTATGGGATGTTGATTAAGCATTAATTATGCGGTCGAACTGTCTGACAATGCATAACTATCACTCTTCTGTTCACCACGTATTAATCGCAAATTTCTGTTGCCATTTCAGTTGAAAGATGTGATGAGGCCTGTTCGCAAGATACTTAAACGTCTAGAGAAGTGTAATTTGGAGGACGAGTCACGTACGATGGACTTCGTACTTCGATTGGGCAACCACATTCGTGATATTTATCATCAACAGACATCAGTAGAAGAAGTTCGGCGTTGGAGAAAGTAAGTCACATTTTCACTGACAATATGAAATTCACTGTGTTGGAACAATAAGTAGATGTAATTGTACATAGTCAAGTTGTTGCACGAACCGATACAACGCTCATTTAATACCAGCAATTTTCTACTTAGGTGCTTGAGAGCAACCTGTGTCCGCATCAAATCAATTAAATGAAATGCTAAGAAGCAAATTTTCAAATCGCTGCTTCCAAGTCACACTGCGTTGACTAAAAGTTTGCTACCATACCAGTCATTAGTTTATAGAATTAGTTACTCGCTAAAGCTCGTTATCTATGCAGAAAACTCATGTTTAGAAACTATGAAAATACAGGGTGGCGCACGTAAACCGCCGGATTTTTAACTTTCATTACTCCTCAAATATTCATCCGATCGTCATGAAATTTCGACTCATGCTAGTTTGGATTTATGATGATTATGCCTATTGTACTGAGAATTGTCAGAAAATTGTGATTCTTTTGACCGAATGACATGTAGTGAAATTGACATACCAACAATGTATCTTAACATGTAAAATTTAATGATAAACTTTTCCCTTTATTTCCCCCACGTCTTTATCAATAATGACCAAAACGAATTAAGGTAAATGTCATAGAAAACATTTATTAAATGAAAAACATAAGAAAAAAGTGTTAGTAGTCATCGAACTTCAACGTGTCCTCCTCCATTCTCGAGGATGGATTCTAGTCGCTTTTGGTAGGCCAGAGCAGTTTCTCGACACATCTCAGTTGTCACTTCTTGAAATGCTTGTATGATGCGGTCCTTCAGGTCTTGCATGGATGTTGGCCGTGTATGATAAACCTTGGACTTGACAAAACCCCACAAGAAGAAATCGCAAGGCGTCAGGTCAGGTGAACTCGGTGGCCAGGTCATGTTAGGAGATCCACGTCCCATCCATCTGTTAGGCATCTTCTTGTTCAAACCACTCACGCACAGGAAGTCCCCAGTGTGGAGGTGCACCATCCTGCATGAATATGATGCTCCTGCCTCTTCTGTCCGACTGCACCGCAGGCCAAAATTCCTCCTGTAGCATCTTGAGATACCGATCCTTGTTGACGGAGGTGTCGAAGAAGAACGGTCCGTAGATACCTGATTGGCTGATTGCCGCCCAGACGGTGGTGCGTGGCGAGTGCATAGACTCTTGCTTGATCTAGTGAGGGTTCTGGTTGGCCCAATAAAGACAATTGTGGCGATTCACACCACCATCCAGATGGAAGTGAGCTTCATCGGACCAGGTTAGTTCCACTAAATGGCTCGGGTTGGCTTGGTTGCGCTGTAGCTCCTGTTCTGCGAACTCAATTCGGTTTTCCAGATCTTCTTCGCATAATCTCTGCACCACCTGGACGTTGCACGGATGCCATCCATAGTCATGGAGGATGCGCTGGATAGTGCGGCGACTCACTTGAAGTACATTAGATGCACGACGGGTAGATGTGTTTGGGTCCTCGAAGTGCTGCACAACTCGTTCCACATTCTGCTCCGTTCGTTCAGAAGATGACCGGTCCCGCTTGACAGTCACCACACTACCACTGGTCAACAGGTTTGTGTGACACCGCTTTATGGTACGGGCATCCGGTGCTCTCGTGTTCTTATCATACTCGGAATGATGAAGCCTTTGTACCTCCACTGAACTCTTGAGCCATTCGTACCAAGCCGCGCATTTTGCTCGTTCAGCAACCGAATAATCATCCATTCTTCTATGTTCGATTCTTTTCAGATAGTGATTTAATTGTCGAATGGTATTTTATATGACATGGAAGTAACTGAACAATATTCACTTCAAGACTGCGCACAATTCGTTGTGCAGAATACGATTCATGTTAAGTTAATTAACTTGATCTAGATCTTCGATGTCAACAAAATGAGTACATGTCATTCGGTCAATAGAATCAGAATTTTCTGACAATTCTCAGTACAACAGGTAGAATCATCATAAATCCTATACTCCAAACTAGTATGAGTCGAAATTTCATGACGATCGGATGAATATTTGAGGAGTAATGAAAGTTAAAAATCCAGCGGTTTACGTGCGCCACCCTGTACATCTCCATAAACCACATTTGTCGATGATATATCTACAGTCGAACCTCGACACAGTGAATTTCAAGGGACCAGATAAAAAATCCACTATGAGGAGAGTTCACTAAAAGTTTTTCTAAAATTTGATGTTACATTGGTTTTAAAGTAGGCATATAAAGTCAAAACAATCATACAACACCATTGAAACTAATACATATATTTAGAAAACAAATTTTATCGGGGTATTTACCAGTAATACTGTATTGTATTTCACAAGGTCATGTCAAATGATAATGTAAACTCAAGATGCAAGATGTAACTACTGTAAAATAATCAGTGCTGTATACAGTATAAGCTACATACATAATTAGGAGCTGTGGAAAAAACTGTCAATACGAGTCTGTACAGTACGTCGCTCGTCAACAGAAGTAATCATGTTTTCTATTCGATCAAAAGCTTGTTGATCAAGCTATAAGGTCACTTTTCCTTTTATAGAATTCCCTGATCTGACTCAACAGTTGGTACGCTTGAAAACGCGAAAAACGCACGTTAACTTGAAACTATTAGCTACATCAACTATTAATTTTTTGTCTAAATTTAGATTGTAGATTCATAGACTTTAATAACTTTCAATAAACTAAAAAATTAATAACTTTAATAAACAGCTCTCAAAGACGGATCGACATTCAATTCAAATAGTTGTTGTAGTTGTAATAGGTAAACATCTCAAATCTTGTCAATTATAGTTATAGAAGGTCTTCAACCGATTTCAATTGAGGCAGTACTGTAACCTCAATTGAAACCGGTTGAAGACCTTTGATAACTATAATTAAAAATATTTAAGACTATATTTATATATATATATATATATATATATATATATATATTATATATATATATATATATATATATATATATATATATATATATATATATATATATTATATATATATATATATATATATATATATATATATATATATATATATATATTGTTGTGCTCTGAGGGCCAATCCTAAATGTATCTGAGGGCCATATATACTCTGAGGGCCAATAATTTTTAAACCGATAGTCATAGCTGTACTCTGAGGGCCATAAGGCATACTCCGTGGGCCATATCACATCTCTGAGGGCCAAATGTATCCGAGGGCCAAATTATGCGTTGTATATGTAATCTCAGGGCCAAAACTGTATATTAGCGATATCCTAAGGGCCATTTGTGGTGCATGCAATCTCTTTCCAGATTGTTTATTCTCTGAGGGCCATAGGTGACCGATTTTAGCGGTGGCCCTAAGTTTGGGGTGATTTTTTGGCACCCCAATGACTATTTAATGAAGGCGAACGTCCTCTGTAGCGCATTTAATTCTTATATTTTCCATGACTACCACAATTTGTCGAAGAATGTTTGGGTGCCATACCTAAGAAAACGTTTGCTTGCAGGAGGTGATGTAACTGAGGACATGGCAGTCTATATGTGTCGGGTCCATTTGGCATTCCATGATTAGCCAAAAGATGATGACGAAGCCCACCCCTACCTCATCCTCGCCAGCCCATTCTAAAACCACCATCATCTAGATCCCATGTTATGATGACTGCTCAATGCCCTCTGAAACACCGAGAGTGGAGAGGCTATCTCCAAATGCAAATATACACTGACAATAGATGTGTACCAACAAGAGAAATCGCCAAACAGTGTAACTCATTTAAGATGATTACTACGGTGGGTAAAGGTCATTCCTCTCTCTTAAAGTAACAATTATGAGCTGATGCTAAAAACGTGATTTAGACCCGCGGGATAGGCCCAAATCAGTACTTGTAATGTCAACAAAAAGTCAATTAACATCAGTATGTAAATTTTTCAAAATTATCAAACCATTGGAATTAAATCATAAGTGAAGCTATCCTTGCACGTGACGACAAGAAAAATGAAGTCAATTTTTCTTTTAATAGGTCAACTAAAAAACCGCCTTAATGATTACTTAAGTTAGATCAGAAGGCGTTTTTATAAATGCGTTTCATAATTTTCGGTTGGCATGCTTCATCATCGATGACATAATTCGTTGTATTCTAAACGTTCTGTCTTGTCAGGATAACTTTTTGATATACACTAAAAGCTAGAGAGAGAACGCATGACGGTATAGCTGTGCAGTAAATTCTTATTCTATGTATAATTGATGTCAACGTTCGCATGACTAATTCCAAGAACATTATCGGTGTATAGCCTACGTTACCTCGGATACATAGTCCTCTGAAGGATTTTAGCCAGATCCTGAAAAATCGTTCGCATCCTTGTTCTTAAAGGTAAAGGAGATCTACTCGACTGTAGCAGCTACGGAGGACTCCAACTCATGGACCCTCAATGACTATTCAATTAAGGCTTGTCCTTTGTAGCGTACATAATTCTTTTTATTCCATGGACTATTACAAATTTGCTTGGATGTAAAGCTGAAAAGCTCAACGATCACACGGACAGTTCATGGCGTTAAAGGCCAAGACTTCCGCCTTACGTCGTGGAGGTAACAACGAACTTGTCTCTTCAAACGATATAGGTGCCACTTCATCGCACAGTTGACGGCGTTTTCTTCTTGTGGATGGTGGTGGAGTTGGTGGCACAAAGTCGTCATAATCCTCGCTCTCCGAATCAGTTTGAGGTTTTGGGGTTTGATTGGTTTCGGAGGTTTGAGGGGTTTAAGGAGTTTAGGAGGTTTGATCCTTTGTAATGAACTCGTAATATTCTAAAACAGAAAAAAATATTTTTGATATACTGACATCTACGGTACATTTCAACTATGATGTTATTCTGTTGAACAAGAATCCTCTGCTCTCATCTTTATATACATCATTTTCACTAACATAAGAGACACCGGCATAGGATGATATATCGGAGTTCAATCATTTCACACATGTACTGAATAAAACGTATTAGAACAAATTCTTGGCATCCATCATGAACGCCTAGTTTTTATATTGCCAGAAGAAAGTGCTTCAATGTTAAACATTCTCTGTGAGAATTTAGTAATTAAACCGCTAAAACTATGAAATATTCATGAATCATTCATAGTCTTTGACGAATCTACCAACCCTTCGGGCCGTAGATTTTGGCTGTCATTTGAACTATAAGAATATACCATTCACATGCCTTAAGATAGATATAGTACTTTAATCTCGTGCGTTGGAACATATACCACTCGAAACTTTTCTCGAACACTACTCTTTCAAATTTTCCGTCACATCTCATTGGAAGACCCGTCACATACGTTGGGACACCGGGAAGACCTAGAAAATCAGGTACACATATAAAGATAGGAATTATTTGTTTAAGCCATTTCAATCAATTTCACCAGTCCGATAATCATCCATTACTGTTTCACTTACATGTGCATTACAGATTCTAAAAATCAACTTCGCTATATGTCCCTACTTAGTTGCTATGGTATTGACTTGATATATTCCGTACCAGGAACGTTTGTTGAGTATATGAATTTACAGGCGAAGTCTATGTCCCAAAAGCTTTGGTTTACCCTTCTCATGACAAGTCCGTGTTTATCACACTCGGGTTCTTAAGGGAGCAATCTGCTTCCTGCAGATGTTCTTAGTTTTATTGTAAAATTTCAAAACTGAAATGCATGCATGTATGCTCCTCTTGTGGTAGCAGCATTAGCAGAGCATAACTTGCTGATGTTGACGCCATAAATAGTGATGCAAAATCAGGAATTGTTTACATTTCCAAATATCTATGAAAAACTTCATTTTTGAATTTTGATATTCAACGTATCATTTCAAAATTTTAGGTTGCTATTATTTTCTAACTCTTAAATTGTAAGCTTAATTTCGAAAGGATTTGGAGAATACCGGCAAGAATAAGATGGTGGACTAGAAGGATGGTGGATACTCACCATGATCGATATCGATTTCCTTTTCTCCCATTTTCTCTTCTTCAAAAAGAAGAAACAATAGGTAAACAATAGACAGATATTGAATAGAAAATATCACGTCAGTATACAAGAGATTCCCTTTTCGTGTCAAGCCCGAGACTGGCGATCTAAGTGGATCTAAGTGGAATGAAAAATGCTAAAGCAGCTGATGGAAGAGATGGTCCAGTTGTAGTTTAAGCAGACCGTTCCCAGAGTAGTTCATCGATGTCATTTAATACGAGGTACGTATATGTGTATGAGTTTACTCTAAAAATATAACCTCAAATAAAGTGGATACCCTAAGCCTATATGAAAACTCACCGCACGCCCTGATCCATACCGTAACATGCACCGGTACAGGATAATCAACGAGGGTGATTCTAACTAGATATGAATGGACGAAGCCGAAGACTGAGTCTATTGATATCTAGAATGTACGTACCCAAATTCATTATCTGACTTAATTCAAGATAGTACTATCTATCTTTCATTCCTGGGTCAGATGATTTATACCATGGACTAATAGATAGGCTATACTAACATCTGGGATAGGCCGCCTAGATGCTCGGAAATACATTTAGGAGATAGTAAAGGGATTTCAAGATGTTATCAACATTGAGTGAGATACGGCCATTTTGTTACATTGCGATATGCAAAGTAAAACGATAGATGACAAGTTGTAGCATCAACAACTAGCGTACATACTTTTTTCAGAATGTACTGTAGGCAGACAGAATCCCCATTGCCACGACATAGATTTTATAGCAACCATTTTTTTCAGAATGTACGATTTTAAATAAATACTGAAAAAACACATGCAAAACTTATATACTGGCATAAAACACCAAGGATTTTATAGAAATTCAAAATTTTTTACAAATGTCACAACGGTTGTTGAAGAGATGTGATCAAGATTCAAATGAGCTTGAGCGATATCAATCAAACATATAGGAGCGTTCAAAAAAACCTGAAATCAGTTTTATCTATTCGCAGAACATTTTATTTGTGATTACTAGTCATATAGTCACTGGTCCACTTTTTCCACGTCCCGATGCCTGTGTATAGCCATTTGCCAATAGATTTGCTTACATCTACCCGAACTTATGCATCCACGTGTCAATAGCCACTCCTTAGACAAAAAGCTATTTTCATGGAACTAGACGCAAGAACAAACACCAGGCAGTTTTGTGAACTTCTGTGATTGATAAGTTTCAAATTGTTCCTCAATTGATCATGAACTCAATTTCACATGTCCACATACACGGATTATACCTTGGAATTTTTCTAGTTAATATTCAGCATGTATCTTTACATTTGATATTGGGCCTTCTTTATAAATATAAATTTCTACAAGTTTTTATATAGACCTAAGTGTACATGTCCACAATATATATTGCTAGCTCCCATTGTGATGTAATATGTCTGATATTACTACGAATATATCGGATATGCCACAAAGCTGTCATTCTTATTATAATACTAGCAGTTTTGATGAAATCCTACTTTATCGAATATTGTTGCATATTTTGGAGCTAGGTAATTCGTGAATTCCCGTGGGACCTACTAGAACCAATCCGAAATAATAAGAGATGATTTTGATCTATACTCGGTACTTTTTTTGGTAGCTAACTAACAAATGAATCAGCTAGATTTCGTTGATGTTACTGTTAATCATTAAAAGGAAGTGAAAAAGGATAAAAAACCTGTGTAAAGTCGAATGTTTTATTTAATATCTGAGGTTATGTCATAAAAAAGTTATATTAGAAAAATAGACTGTTCATGTAGATTGATTGATTTTATTGGAGATTAAAAGCTTATCAGATTACTACAGCTCTCCCATACACTTCAATTACAAACATTTATCAAAAAGAAGTAAAGTCAGGTTTTCAGAAATGTAACACGAAACAACTATATATTTATTACAGATTTATTTATATGTTGACATAGTAAAACAAAACACTAACCACAATCAAAATGTTGTAACTTTTTGGATTCTAGTAAACCAGTTGCTATGGTTGATGCAAAAACAACCAGTTTTATTCATAAAGATCAAAACAGCAAATTAGAATTTAGAATTTTTCAAGTTCTATTAATATAGTGGAGAAAATATTACAAAATGCAGTCTCAAACATTGTTTATTCTATGAATACATAGGCATCACAAAAAAATCTGTAATTTGTGTGATTATCATATATCTGTCATATATGTGTATTATCTCCTGGATACCTTTGAAGTGTTGCCGGAAACGCATATTAGACCTTAAACCTGTTGAGCTTCAGAAACTGTGGTACACGTCCTTTGCTCATTCAATTATATTATCTGCATGACCTTAGCTGATATAAGCTTGCGCAAAACGTCCTGTGATTATTGCATTGCCAAACTTCTCAGTTATAAAGATTGATGCCCTTATAAGAAGCACAGTGAACTTTTTGTAAGCTGCATGAGTGCACCTTTTCTTCATATAGTTACTCTATTGTAGGCTATAGTAACGATGTGTCCTACACGTAGTCTTTGTCGGTTAGAGTCTTGAACGAGTTAAGCTATCGGAACTCAATATGCTCATCAGTACTCAATATGGTGAGGCAATGGGTTATGCAAACTTAAGAGGGCCCTCAGATATATTTGATATACGCATTGGCCCTCACATACACATAGTACACATATTTTGCGGCCCTGAGATACATATGGTATACCCACTGGCCCTCAGATACATTAAGTATATGAAAGTAAGCGATTTTGGGATGAATTAAAGGTCATTTCCTGAGGGAATATTTATGAAATAATAGCAGATTCCAACTTTCTGATATCGAATTATGTAATACAGCTGAAAATTAATTTTAGAAATGCGCACAAAAAATCCATGACTTTTACACCCACAGAGAAAATGAAGTAATTTTCAATAGACCCCGTACCCACCACGAAGTTCTAAAAATCGTGAATAATATATATTTTTGGGTATACGTACAAATATGGAATCTTTTCCCCGAACAATTTTACGAATATGTAGTAATGGAATACATAGATAATGGGGAAGACAATCTATTCCTGCTGAAAATTCCTCAAATCGAGGTTGTTTGACCACAGAAACATCGCATTTTCAAAAACCTGTTTTTCTTTGAAGCTCTAATTTAAATTGACAAGATCCGATTTTTTTTCACTCTACAACAATTACTAGAACGTTATAAAGATTGTGTAGAAGTTTCATGATCCACTAGACGCAGCCCCTTTCCTCCATGTGACTTTGAAATAGGCATGTTGGTGAGTGGCCCGCAGAGTATATCAAAAAAAAAATATATATGTAACGAAAGGTTACAACCTCGCGCGCACGCGCTGACAGAAAGTGACATACGGACAACAAATAGCAGACTGAAAAGTTGAAATTGAGAGCCTGTAGATCTAACTTGAGACAGTCAGTTATGTTCTGAGAAGAAGTTGACCTATTACAACAACAAATACTTTGATAACTTCGGAAACTTTGCAGTAATAAGTATCATCGAACTACTCGCCTAAATAAAGTCAGTGCACGTACATGGGATGCATATTAATTACAAAGTAAAATAAAAAATCAATTCATACTTGATGTAAGATATTCATTATGTACAAGCTGAGACAGTAAAGGGACTAAATAATATATTCACTAGGAAGAGGTACACTATGTAGAGATATGTAACAAGCGCAAATTTTATCATTTTGATGGGATCAAAAATTAACTCACTATGAGGAGAGGTTCGACTGTACTATTAAATTGAGCATAAAACTTTAGTGACTGCCCTTCCGTATCACGTTGAAACATGTATTATGAGGCTTTGATCTTTCCATTTTATGCTTAAGATCCACTATAATTGTAGCATAAAACAACTGATAGATTTTTTGTGACTAGTGTGTATCTGACATTCACATAAATATTGCATATATGCTCTCGTGGACTGGAATGAACATGTTGATTAAAATATTTAATTTGTAAGTTGACGAAAATGCTCACAAAGTGCTTTTTACAAATCATTTTTATGTTCCCCTAGTCATTGGCATTCCCATGGGTCTGTAATGGTTTGGAAAGTGTAATGCTCATTACGACTGAGGAACTAATTTCATCATATTTCAATTCCAGTGACCTTTGGCAGTTCGTCTCTTTCTTCGTTGACTGCTCAAAAGAAGAACTTCATAACATGTACAAACGTTCCTTCAAAGCTCACAAAGATAAAGGAGAAGATGCATCCAAACGCCGTCGTTCGCGATCGTCTGACGAGAAATCTCTGAAAGATGACAAGCCTCACAGCCAGCGTTCTGATAACCTTCATAAGAGTGATAGTGAACACAAGTCTAAAACTTCCGCTAACAACGGTGAATCTCATCATGAGCCAACTAATAATAGATGTGACTCCAATGACTCGACGCGCTATCATTCTAGCTTTAAGTCACATAATGTGTCTGATTCTCATCATCATCACCATCATACACCGAATCGTGATGCCGGTGATTATTATCGAAGTGGTTCCAGTTCACAAAGACACAAACGTCCAACAGACTCATACAATCGCCCTCCTCAACATTGGACTTCTTCATCGTCAGACAATTATGGGTATGGTAGTAATTATGGTGGCGACTCCAATCGATGGAGACAAGGGGGAGGGGGTGGGAACAGTGGTAGTGGTAGCCATCGAGGGCAGCCACCTACGGACGCTTACAATTCATATAGGCGGCCTGGGCATTCCAACGTCCAGCGAAGTCGCTGGTCATAGCTGCACTGTTTCTAACTTATTACTTTTACTGCATTTCCAAGTTTGGTTGTTCCAAACTCATGCCAAATTTTCGTATACACATCCTCAAGATTCGAATCGATCTGACGAGACTTGTTATTTGACCATTTAATTTTCTAAAACAAGACATTGTACAATTTGTAGTATTGGATTGTATACAATAGCGCTTGTTCTGTATCAAGTCAAATTCTGATTTTTTTATTGTATATTGTTGACATATTGTACAGTGAAAGTTTGCCTTCGTGTTTTCGAAGGTTGTGATTGTGATGGGTACCAGCCGTTCACATTTTCACTTCTGTGATAAGTATTTAGATGTTCCGGTCGGTCAACCGGCATCTGCCATTCAGCATTGCATGTAAAGTTGTGTTGAATCAGTGGAACTTCGTTTTGTTTGTGATATGAATTTGATCAAGATAATGATTGAATTGTACAGATGTACTTCAAACATTGCCAAAAACGAGCTGCAAACAAATGTCGTTTTCACCCACAGAATTAGATAGTTTAACTCTTTCAGGTTACTGGAAGTGAAGACTAATATTGGAAGACACATATTGGAACTTAGTAAGTGGACAAAAAGGAATTCCAATAACTTACAGAGATACAGTCCGTTTCATAAAACACAAAAAAAAAAAAACAAAAACAAATAAAAAAAAAAAAAAAACAAAAAAAAAGAAAGAAAAAAAGACACAAAAAAAAAAAAAAAAAAAAAAAAAAAACAAAAAATAAAAATAAAAAAAAACAAAAAAAAGAAAAATCCAAACCCAAAACAAAAAAAACAAAAAACAAAAAGTTTCTAACAAACGAAAAAAAAAAAACAACAATACAAAAAATACGAAAATAACCAAACAAAAAAAAAAAAGCAGCATAGAACAAAAAAAAAAAACGAAAACAAAAAAAAAAAGAAAAAAAAAACTCACAAAAAAAACAAAAAAAAAAATAAACAAATAACATTAACAAAAAAATCAAAAACAAACCTACAAAAAACCAAAAAAAAACAAAAAAGAAAAAAAAAAAAGAAAAAAAAAAAAAAAACAAACCATAAAAAAAACATTTTATTCTCATGTCCCAAAAAAAAAAAAAAATAAAAAAAACAAGAAAAAAAAAAAAAACAACAAAAAAAAAAAAAATAACAACATTACAAACAAAAAAAAAAAAAAAAAAATAAAAACAAAACAAAAAACCAAAAATAAAACCAAAAACAACCAATAAAATATAACAAAAAAAAAATATAAACTTAACAAAAAAAAAAAAAAAAAACCAATAATATAAAAAAAACAGAAAAAAAAAAAAAATCAAAAAAATAGAACAAAAAAACTAAAAAACCAAATCAACAAAAAACCCAACAAAAAAAAACAAAACAAAATGAAAAAAAAAAACCAAAAGCAAAAAAAACAAAAGTTAGATCATCCTAAAATTTGAACTAAATAAAACATAAGTATGATACAGAAAGCATTTTTCATGCATGTTTATTTCATGTCCCTAATATATTTACAGTCCTCTTACAGCTCTTGAAATTCGAAACTCAATAAGTCTTCTACGAATAGTGGACTTTTGAAATAGACGAGTCTAGTGCAAGCCATCTCAGTTCACGAGAGACTTGGATCAACTTTAACAAATCTCAAAATTAGGCGGTCTCTACGTTTGGATGTTTTGCTCCGGTGGACGACTTCAGAGCCCTCTTTACGACAGAGTCGAAAATCATCATTATGCCATCGATGCACATTTGTGTAAGGGACATTTAGTCGCTTGCTTGTATCTCGCAAAGAAAACCCTAGTTCTAGCAAGGCTGACACTTTGCCTTTTGTGAATGCGATCTCGTTATTGTTCATTTGTGCTTTGTATTGTTTTCAACCGGTAAGAGATAGATTTCTAGCTGAAAGCAATCAGGAGTGCTGCCATCACCACCGCAACGAAGTCCGGAAGCTATGGAACATGAAGTCCAGTTAATCACATGTAGCAGTTACATTATTGTTGATGAATAATGGTGCTATACTGGCTCTGATTGACCGATTTTCTTTATTTTTGTTTTGCTTGATAGCTTTTGGCTTGTAGAACAACATATTACATAACAAAGGAAACAAATGTAATTTTATAAGAGTGAGGTATGATTTTGTGTAACATTGCTGAATGAAGATCAAATTATCTACTACTTTTTTATCTTCAACAGGAAAACAACTCAATATTCATGCTTGAAATTTCCAACAATGATATTAGTAAGCACAACTGACATATCTTCCAAATTTCAGAGAAATTCGTTCAAGTTTGGCGGAGTTAGACAAAGTTGAAGTTAAGGCAATGTTTAAGGGTGATCCATTTTTTATGAAACAATCTGTAGTAAAAACAGTCATGCGTCGTCGCTTGTAATTGCCACGATTCCGTCAGATGCGAAGAATTCAATCATTGCGCAGAAGTTTTCTCTTTAATGTTAGTCCGTCAGATTCTTTGTTCAGAAGTTGGCAGGCGTGATGAATTTAGTTCACTCAATCTCTCAGTAGGAGTTACCAAGAAATATTACTGCTTGACCTAGATGTGGGTGTGTCATTTCTTCATCGCATATGTGAGATATGACTATGCCCTTCCAGGAAACTAAGACTAGGAACGAGTTTGTCAAATTCTGTTTTCACCACTTGAAAAATGGAGATAGAAAATAAGGGTTGGCAGTTAATGAATGTTCGTTGAGTACCCGGCTCATGACTAGCAATTCATAACATCAATTTCACTCAGCTTTCTAGGTGATTGAATTCGTCAACAGCATATGGCAGGGTGGACTACTTTCCGGATTGTTTATGAAGATTTAATTGGCTCGGCATTCTGAGATGCGATGAACTTCAATAGAACTGACGTCAGTCATGCGAATAACGCGTCAATCTTTGTGCTTACAAAACTTAGAAAAATGTTTTTTATTCTGCCTGCTAATTAGGCATGTCATGAGAAAACAATTGTCAAAATGACGTGTGAGGATCGTGACGCTACTTGCGATACGATGGCATCGTTGGGAGCAAAAGAAATATAGACATGGACTAATAAAGAAATGGTCTATGGGTGTTCAAACAGTGCAGACCTACTTATTGAAGAAGACCATAACTCTAGCTAGTGGCGCCTACATGCGGTAAGTCGCAACTTCACCTGACATACTAAATCATAAGTCGATAGCAATAAATCATTAACTATCGCAGTTTTGGCCGGCCTACAGGTATTTATGTGATGTTTGCTGAAAAAGAGTGCCTGATTAACAGGTGTGGAAAATTCTTATCATGTATTACTTAACAATCCGCCCTGTGATGTTTAAAAAAGTGAAAACTCCGCTCTATGTTGAAGTATCAAAAATATATTTTGATGTCGATCTAATTATTTTAGTTTAATCATTTCTTTGAATAATGCCGACTTTAAATATATACCCCTCACTTTGAAGGTCAGGTTCGAGAAATAGCATGCAACTCGTCAATGATAGGCAGTAGCTTTGAACAACATAGATCACTTTCACAAAATGTGTAGATTTCTTGTTTACAGAAGATAACCGATTGCAGGGTATCCACGACTTCTAAGAATTTGAAAATAAGCCCAGTTTCATGCATTTATACTCTAGTCAATCATTGAAATGATTTACATGCAGTTCTATATTTTACGTGCCGCTAAAACATGTATGTAGTCGCATGTTATTAAGCCCAATTTTGTTATGATCAAGAGGTTTTCCTGCTGTTGTAGAACACATCCATGCTATCAGCTGTAGTGTGTTTTTTATCCCGTCGGTAATTTTCTTAAATTTTCCAAAGATTGTGAAAGCCGGAATTTTGTTGCAGATTGACGATAAGCTGCTGTCATCTTTTTTTGGAAATTTGACTTTATTTACCATGAATTTATAACGATTGACTAAAAAACTGGAATGCTAAGGAAGCTTTACTTTGAAGTTTGACCCTGAATTTTGAAGAAAATTGACGTTGAAAAACATAAAATTTCTCAGTCAGTCTGGCGCGGACACCCTGATATTGTTGCTGACTACGTTGGAGAATAATTCATGGTTTTGTATAGACACGATCTTCTATTATCCATTGAGTGTTCCATGTTCAATTGCTGGCTTCTGATTTAGTTTGGTGAACAAAGATTGTCGGTGATTCAACCTGTAACGGAAAAGGAGAAAGTTTCATTTGATAGACTTCCGATAGTTCATGGAATGAACAAAGAAGTAATTGACACGAAGGTTATCACTGGGGAAAAGCTAAAATGACTGTAGAAACTTGGTAAAAGTAGAACAATTCTCAAAAATATAGAGGAACGTTTTGGCGGATGTTATCGTTGTTGCGTTTCCTCGATCAATGGCGAGTAATTTTTTCTGCACCCATCATCCCTTCTAACGCTGATCGCCACTAACCATTATCAGGCGACTTCTGATATACCTATGACACGGGTTTGTAATGGGCCTCAAGCTCCAGATGCCTCGAAGTCATGAAGCTCACATCTATTTAGTTGTGCAAATTTAAATTGATTTTTCATTAATTTAATTGAAAATTGAAGAGTAATTTCAATTAAGTTGAAAGATGGGTATGGATGCGCACTCGCGCTTATAAGCGAATGTCTGAAATTCGTGAAAATTGATAAGCCGTCAGTCTTCACTTTAGTGCACACACCTAACAAAATATTTTCTATACCCAAAAACAAACAGTTATGCAACTCGGACAGTGAATTAGAGACGACACGATAACAAGTGTAGCGATGTCAGCAAGTTCGCATTTTCGATGCACTATTATATTCGTCTGGGCACTCTTCACTCTCTCCGTCTTCGTCTCATCGGCTGCTATTCTAAATCCTTCCACGACTTTTCACCTTTTCACACCTTTTTTAAGTTACGCATATTAGTGTAAGGAATGTGGCCTAGGTCATTATCACTTGACGATCGTTGCTCCGAAAATAATTTATTGACCCGAAAGTAGACCGATCGCTCTACCAAAGCGCTCCCTCGGCACCGACTCTCTACCAGGCTCCAGGCGGCTCCGACCCTCGACATGCTCGTATATACGGACTACCAATACGAGAGCGAAAATGAAGTTTTCATGGAGTGTTGTACACCCAATGGCTACACGAAACTGCGCATCTGTCGAGCAAGGTGTACTCGCGCATTTTGTCAAAAAAATATCAAAGAAAGCGCAAATATCAAGAAAGGGAAGCAGAGGCTTTCGATAAAATGACATTTGTCTGTGTTTGCTGTGATTAAGTGAGAGTTACGGTAAGTGTAGAACCAGGGATCGCATTCACCCAAGAAAAAACCCGAAAATCGGGAAAAACCGGGGTTCTGAATGCATAAGTTTTAAATATTTACATTAAATTAATTTCGCAAAAAACGGAAAATTGCGATCCCTGTGTAGAACCATTTCTAGGTCATGCAATTCATGAAGAAGCTAAACACATTTAGATTTATCAAATCGCTGTATTTTTTATCGTCAAAAACAACAACTTGATTAAATTCTTGTTGATACTGCCTTTAATAAATGCATTCTCGTATGCATTACCGATCGCAGGCACAAACACATGCAGTATATGGAAAACGACTTGATTCCATGCTAAAAATTATGACAAATCTAGCTTCCCGCTGAAAACTTTTTTATGGAGGCATGAGTTGCATAAAAGGAGGCATGAAAACATTCTCAAATTTTAGGCGAACTTATTTAAGTGTCTGATTCAGACCTCACCACGACCGCTCTTTAGCGCTTAATCAAAGGCAAGCACAAATATTTCATTCTTCTAGGGAGGCATTATTAACTTAAGAGATAAATTAGTCATACATCGGTCACAGTGAAAGGGTTTTCAAAAAACTTCAATCCGTATGCACTTGGATTTACATATCTGTGTTTTTAATCCTGTCTGATAATAACAGGAACCGGGTAGAACTCGGCAGACGCACGGATTCGTATAGCAGCCATCGATAGTGCTGTATTCTCCGAAAGTCCAATTTTCAGCCTCATTCTCTGCAGAAACTCGTGCTACCGGATGATTTAACCACTTAGCTGTCGATCCTCTAATATTCATCAATCAAGTGAAAAAATGGATACTTCCAAATAGAATCAAAATTCTTTTTACATCAAATGCACTTCTCGAGAAGTGTTTTATTGAAAATGAGGCACTTATAAAATAACATGCATTGATAAGGGGAGAATGATTACGAACCAATAATGTGCTTTAATAATAAGAGCATTAAATTTGAGGCGAGAATGCATGTGTATGTAGTTCGCCAAGAACTTTTCGCACAACAGTTGCGTTTTCGGCTGAAACACAATCTGAAGGAAGTCCGCAATCTCCTTTAAAACCCATATAAATGATTCACAGTGGGTTCTGTATTGAGAGGAGATATAGGCCGGTGGATTTAGTGTCAACAACGATGACACTTGCATTCGATTCAGCTACATTGTCAATTATTACCTTTTCTCGCAAAATGACTGAATTCAAATGCATTTAAAACCTCAAGCCGAAGCTGTGGTATTTTCTGTCGTCTCCGGCTCCGAAAGTCTGCAGACAGTGCGTCGAAACCAGACCCAAGCTGCTGCTTGTATGTGGGCAGAAGATATCCTCATTTACGTGCGTCTGAAATGCTGAGACGCTTGAACCATTTGGTACTTCTATTCTCCCCCCCCCCCACATTTTCCAATGTTTCCAAATTCATCGAATTTCGTCAAGTGGACACGATCTGTCACTAAGTGATAGCACAACACCACTGAGAGGTCTCACTTGACCCCTGGGATGAGGGATTGGTCCCTTGGATACTCAGTTAGAATACAAGATAGCTGTGCTGTGATCATAAACTTCGTGGGATTGTTATCTACACTGCAGCAACAATGAACGGCAAAGTAAGTGCTGGGAATTTTCTACAAACCAGAGGAATTTTACACACTCAACGCTTTTCCGACGGTAGTGAGACTGCACTTAGGAGCAAGAGAAGATCGCTGACGATGCAACACTTGCGAGTGTCAACTACAAAAATGTGGGGGGGGAGAGAATAGAAGTACCAACCATTTTTATGCATTTTAGACCAACTTGAAACGTGGGTGGGAGATAACCCATGAGCACCGACTTATCTTGTGAATGATTCATATGTTGAAGAATCAAATTAGCGGTAAATTCTAAAATTTAAATATTCGAGAATTTAAAAATTCATTTTCATTGAATCACTGTCAATGCGAAAATATAATACGACTCTACTTGCAGAAACATGAACACGAAATGAGTGACAAAAGTCAACACGACACAAAACACGATCGTGTTCGCGTGACGAACACAAACCTCTAGCAATAGATCTCGTGCGCACGCGTCCTCTTTCACGGACAACGGTTGTTCTCCCTGTCTCGTGTAAACGATTATGTTTTCAATCACTCCACTGAATGGCTTTCTTCCTCTATTGTAAGAGAAAGTTGATTTGTCAGAAAAGCGCACTTTATAGACCAATTAGAGCAGAGATTCAGCTAAATTTTGCAAGATAAATCATGAGGCACATGAGGCAACTAATCGCGTTGCTGCTTTTTGCCAGCATCGAAGCCAGACTGCTTTATCGCAACCACTCGTCCTGTGTGCTTTGTTTTACTCCTGTCATCGAAAAATTCAGTGGTGCAACGCACAATAGCTTCTACCTCCACAACGATTGAATTATTGATCCTATGACTGACGTGGAATATCTAAAGTCCATTAACTTTCTCAGCTTATCACTAAACGAGCAAGAGGAGGTAAGGGAGAGCAGAGCAGAAGAGAGTAGTAAAAGGCAGAAGAGGGTAGTCCGTAGTAGGTCGAGTTTAAGTCTGAGAAAGCTCAAGAGTAGGAGACAATCGAGTAGGACAGGTCCCGTAGTAAAGGGGTTAGTACTCCGTACGTAGGTCAGGAGATCTCCAGTTCATAGTAAGGTAAGGCAGACCCCGACAACGCACCAAGATAAGAATCAAGACAGGAGTACAATCCCACACATGCGCGACCAACACGCTCGAAACGCAGTTAACTCCACAATCAGAACTGCTTTACATTCCACCCACCGATCGTAGTCAGAAAGGCCTCGTCCAGCACGAGGTGCTACGCCCGTGCAAAGCGAACCCCCCCGCCCTACACCGCCGGCCAGGCGACTCCGTTCCCCGCGCGAACCGCGTGCGCCCCGCTCCTGACACACACCCACGACGTCATACCCCGCGCTCGACTTCTATTCCCTACGTCCCCACGAGCCCAACGCCGTCCGAACCTCCGACCTGATTTTCTTACCTTCGATATCTGGACGATGCCCACCAAGCCGAACGGCCGACCATGTCCTTCCAATCTCATTACACTCTACGACATGAAAAACAGCGTCCGGCCAATATATCTCCGCCTCCAAATATTCCTTATACAATTGGTTATGTGGTTGTGCGACTACTAACAGTCTATATTGCTACCCGTGCTTATTGTTCAGCAAAGTCGACAAAAGAACAAATTGGAATTCTTCTGGTTTTACGAATTTACAGAATCTGAGCAGAAGAACCATCCAACACGAAACTAGTGAAGATCATATCACTAGCATGGTCAGATGGAAAACTTTTGGGATGAATAGTGTTGACATATTTTCACCCCAAGAAGGTGAAGTAGACATCCGCCAGCACAATGAGAGAGTAACGCGCAACAGGTACGTGTTGAAAGCAATCGTGAAGAACATATTATTCCTCGTGAAGCAAGGGCTACCGTTTTTCAATGATTGTGAAACTCTTATCAGCAGCGGAAATTATATGGAGCAGATGGATCATTTGTGTAAATGTGACAAGAAATTCGGCGCGTATTTAGATAATCTTGCAGAGGTGGTTGTTACAAAAAATTTCCGAAAATATATCATGCTCTCGCTTGCCGACATCATTACAAAAGAAATAGACAATGAAGTGAAGTCGGCTACTTATTTTTCCGTTAAAGTGAATAAACTGGAAGGGCCTGTGAGGCGGTGTCGAGAATTTATCACGTTTCAATATGTTTCATCTAACAGTGTCACAGAATCATTTGGTGGTTTTATGGAAGAATCTGATAGTCAAACTAATAACCTGCATACGCTTATATCACGTGCTGTGCAACAGTCTCCTGGTGACGAATTAGTGGCATATTGTTTTAATGGAGATATGGATGTTTCTGAAATGAGAACTGCTGCAGCATATATCAAGGAAATATCGGCAGAAGCCATTCAAGTTCCTTTCCTTTCGATGCAAGTTCCTACTTTCCTGATGGATTTAACTAGTTCCATGGACGACTGTCGGATATTCTCGATGACTCTACTTGAGCTATCGTCGTTCCTAATCGACTGTCGAAGAAAGTTCGATTTCCGTAAAGCTTTCACGGATATTTGCAATTCTGATTTTGATAATATCTGGACTAACACGCCGAATATGATTAGTTTTATTGACAAAAATTATTCACTATTTATTAAATTTTTCACTTCAATTCTCAAATATCCGGCTGCCTGGGATTCGTACTTTTTATGTGCAGCTAGCAATTACTTGGCATTTTTACGATCGTCTTCGACATGCTTCCTTGTTGAAGTGTCCTGTCGATTACAGCGCATCATAGACCCTCTCTGCGATTTGCTGCAAAACATCAATCTGAATTTTGCACTTTGTGAAGCAGCCATGAAGGCCTGCATGACTTCACTTGAGAATATGCGAACTTCGTACGAGCTCGTATGTAATGCCTACGTAGAAAGAGCTATGGTGCTTAATATTGCTATTGATGTTAAACAAGAAGCGGGTCAAGTAAGTTGCAGTCGTGTAACAGAACCTGAAGCATTTAATATGATGATTGACAGAGTCTGCGTGTTTTTTTCTGAACAATTCAAGGATTTTCAGAAACTTAAGTTTGTAGAACTACTGAAATATCCTGATTTTCAATTGTATGCGAAACAATTTCCGGATGTTGTTCTATCTGCCTGTGCAACGACATTTCCAAGAAAATTTGATTATTCGCGACTCAAAAGTGAATTAAGTGGGCTCTATTTGCAAGAGATCTTTAGACGAGATCCTTCTGAGCTGTTGTTACTTCTTGAAAAGTTGGACTTACTAAACAGTTTTCCAGAGTTCGTAAAATTGCTGAAATTGATACTGACTGTCTCCTGTAATACAACTTCGAATCATTTCAATGCCAAAATGTGCAGACTGAAGTCACTTTATGACAACCAAGATTGTGATGACAGCAATGATCAGCTTGGATGCCTGTATTTTGAGGTCGAAAGGCTCATCAAACGAATAGGAAATGACCAGTTCTTTGATCTGTTCATAAAATATTTTTCGAATCAGTATGAAGAAATGCAATTACACTATAAATGAGAAATCACGTGTTTTGATTTCGAAGATGTTGCAATTTTTAACTTAATGTTGATTTATCAATTTATTGGCTTTGATTGTAATGATTGAACATTTATTATTCAAGCAGATGAAGTGCGATTGATAAAATATACCGAGTCATTGATTATCACTTTTTAGAAATACCTAAAGCACACAAGACACGATGCCAACTACTGTATACTGACCTAATTAGCAAATCTGATAACAAAGTCAGTAAGTCACACTCAGTTAATGATATATATATATATATATATATATATATATATCTATATATAATTGTTATATCCAAAGCTGTTTTAAGGAAAAATCTGGGAATTTGTCTATGGCATGCACAAATACAATACATGTACTATATTCTGCAGGCAAGTTAACTCAATCTAAGCATTGATTTGTGTTTTCTCCTTTGGTTGTTTGAAACGACAACTTTGATTCGGCTAGATGGGAGTGAAATGGTAAGCATCTTAATATTCTCAACAGTTACCACGACAATAGCTTGCAAAATGTGTGCAAATGATCTAGTCTCACTAAAAATAGATAGTGACGAAAAATACCAATGCAGGTACGAGTATAGCACATTGGAATAAATTACATACACAATCAAGTACAATATATGTGCAAATATGTCTGCACATGGACTATTATGTCGTTCAATTGCTAAGATTTATCACCGGAATATATTTAGACTTTTCAGTTTTTTAACAGAATTTCCAACCCTACCACAGCTATGAGCCATGAACGAAGCTAGGGGTTACTCAATGAAAAAGTAACAAATTGTATTATTTGAAATAAATAAATGAGAAAAACAGATCTTCTAATCTGATTTTCGCATTTGTAAGAAATCTTGCTTGATCGATAATAGACATAGGCCATGCGAGCAGTAGATCCCTGCCCCCACTTCATCCTTCTCATGATTTTAGAAGAATCATGAGACACAACAAAATCCAGCCCGAATTTCCATACATTTTCATGCATGGTTCGGGTTGTGGGTCTATTTACATAAAGACGTATTTCACGATGGAGATAGTGAAAACAAACTTGAAGGAAATGAATAACATATGAACATGTCAGGAGTGTATCGGGAACTTGCATAGCTCGCAAGGCCACCAACAATTTTGTGAAACTATCATAGAATATGTAAAAATGAAATGAAATTATAATAATGTCCTAATTATAGATATATTCAATACAATACAATAATGTTATCAATTAATTGTTTAGAACTAATGAGAGATTTAATTATCTGTTATAAAAGGGTAGGAGTTTATGTTCTCAAACAAACTAGTATTTCACTTTTGTCTCTGATATGACATTTGGTGCGTAGTTGTGATCGCAGCTAGGAAGGTTTGTATTCTCTACTAAATCACCGAGTGAAACGACAATCCTTTTTTCTCTATCACGGTTCATTCCCTCAACTACTACAAGCTTTGCATGTACTGCTCTGTCTGTACTTTTGTTTGACGGGAAAGTTGACATTAAGACAGTGACAGCTATGCACGAGGATAAATAATTTGTTTGTATTATGTTTCAGGTCTAATTATAGGCCGGAGTTCCGATCATTTGATACGACTACGACTCCGCATCCCTGAGAGATGCAATGGTCGATTGAATCAAATGCCTGAATAATGCACGTATAGTGCTACATTTGAGCAATAACAATTAAAAGTAAAAAAAGAATTAAGAAATAAAATAGTAGCTGGTGTAGTAAATGCACCGAATTCTGGAGGAGCGGAAGCAAAGGATACCAGCACTACTTCTCCATGCATGACCGTGAATATGAGCTGTGTATATTTTTCATACTGGATTTGTAGAGCAATCAAAACATTGTAAATATAGCATAATCACATCATCAACACACAATTTGCACATCATTTCATGACTTCGATGTTTCACTTTGAAGTTTGCGCACTTTTCGTTCAGTTGTTAAACTGTCCTTACTTACAGAAGGGATGACATTCAGCCGTTTCAAAACATGTCGTGAAACCAAGTCAGACATTTTTCTTGCCTAAATCTGAGCACTAATGTCATCTGATGCATCATGCATTGACAGTAACGGACAAGAATCAGATGCGACTAAAGTTGTCGATTTGATGACCAATTATTGGTGCTTGTCCTTTCGCATGAAGTTGGCCATCTGCTGTTGACCCTAACAAATTTGATGAAAGAAATTATACACTTACACAAATGCTAACATTTACAGCAGAATGGCGAGCATACTTATAAGGCCACCCCTGTGAACAAGCTCATGTAGGGCGGCTTTAGTTGTTCCATTGTCAGAATCAGATGAATGAAGATCACGTCACTGCTTGAACGGTATTGACTTTGTCAGACGTCTGATGCGTTGTGATGCTTTTAGTACGGATCCCCTTCCTGCCGACTTCCAATGACACTTTCAGGGGACCTCTAGATCGTTTGGTCAAGCACAAAATCACTGCCACTGTGTCGATGAGTTCACCATGGATAGCACCACCGAATAGTGAAATAAAGAAAGTAAATTTCCGTTTTATTTCTGCACCAAATTAATTTCTACACATTATCTTATGTTATACAGCAGACGCCGCTTGTTAAAAACACATCGGGACCGTCTTAATATGCTTTTATTAAGCGACATTTTAATTAAACGAATGCGACTTAAAATTGAATCTGTAAATGATGGTGGGTAAAATTAATGAGGGTGTAGTAAAAATTAATTTACAAATTATCTAGATATTCGATAGGAAACTCTTTAGATACATGTACGTTCAGTGTATTAGCGATCAGAAAACCATCCTTTGCAAAACACTTCCATGTATTAGAAATTGCAATACAGTGCTACATGTCCACTACCGGATTTTCGGTTAACTGCTCGATTATCCAAATGCTCACAGGTCCTAGTTGGAACACTGTTCGATTGTAAGTTGTGTTAGAGCCTGCTGACGGATAAAGTTGCGCATTTCGCTTTCCATGGTGTTTAACTTACTGATGTCGAGCGAGTTACTGTTTGAGCGAGTTGCAAATAGGTGCACCAGTGGGATAAAGCATGTGCGGATCAGCCTACAATGATCGAGCAAGTGTAATGAAGAGTTTATGAAAGAATCGTGTTTATATACTGTCATTCAAACCGGTAGTTAATCTTTATACGAAAAAAATGCAAATGAAATTCTGCTTTTAATAAACGGGGTTTTTTATAAGCGGAGTTCTACATTGAAGTTTTAATAGCAAAAATTCCGGACCAAGCCAGGCTGTTTTCATTAACCGGGTGTTTTTAACAAGCGGCGTCTACTGTACTGTGTAATACCTAGTACATTTGACAGATGGCCAAGGTCACGGCAGCGCTCGTTACAATTCTGTCTACACAAAATGTTCGTATCTGTGTTCAAAACACATGAGAAAACGACTTCTGGCTATTTTCAAATTATCAACTAACATTTGATGACAAATTTAATTTTTGAGAACGGAGACGCTCGTTACATTGATTTCCCACTTTGCTGCACCATCCAACACTCATTTAACATTATTATCTGGAATCATTGCTTGAGGAAGTTTAATTTTATCATATAAGTAAATATAGGGTATAGTTGTAACTCTATGTTGAGAAAACTAAATACAGTACATACGTCGAATTCGTTATTTTATAATGACAATTACATACGACAACGTTCGTTACCAGAAATTGGTAACACTCGCTTCTTATCTCATCTTGACAACAGCTGCACACAGAGAATTGATGAAACTGTCGAAAAATTGACTTTCGTCACTTGGAAATGCTGCTTGTGTAGTTTATTCATCTGAATAGATTTTTCCCAATGGACTTACTTAAGTTCTGACACAGACTATTAGTTGTGGTGCACTTTTAGGAATCGACGGACAAAGTCGTGAGAAGGATGTAAGTTCGAATCTCATGTTCTTATGGTGAACGCAGCATACACAATCATTGCTAGGATATCACTAGTAAACCGTGCATGTTCTTTTGGAAGGAACACGAACTTGCAATTAGATGGTGCCAAAATTTGGATGCTGTTATTTTCTTCCACATAGGCCTTGAGTACAGTCTTCTCAAAAGGTCAGGTATATATGGCGAATGCGAACTTTCTGTCGATCATTGAGAATGGGAAATCATTTCTACACTTTCTCCAGAGGCTATTTCTCTGTGATGGTTAATGACGATATACGGGAGGTTGCCAATCTTCATCACACGAAAGTGAAAACACTACCATTTTTGCTCGTCTTTATTCAGTATTTTTCTCTAATGAAATTGGCGATTATTTCTAAAATACGTCAATAAATCATTCCGCAAAGATAGAGGACATGAATGTTGTTGGAAACCCCGCACAAATTAGAGGTCTGCGTTAATGACACGAACACGACCGTGCTTCGTGTCGTGGTGAGCTTTGTCATTCCTGTTCGTGTTAGTGTTTTGACAAATGGAGTCGTGTTTTATTTTCATGTTGATAAGGAATCATTGTAAAATTTTAAGTCGAGGTAAATGACTTAGCTTGCTCTGCCTAATGACAAGTCGGTCAGGTGGTGTGCCGAGCGCGTTGCCCACTACCCGAATTCGAGCAGAGCACACAACGCCACTGTTGCCAACCCAGTCATTTTCGCTAGTGATGTGCATTTTCAACAGCGAGATTGTCATATACGGTCAAAGAAGCTTGATAAGCGGCTTCTCATCACTGTTACATCCGTCACTGGTTTACAGCCATTTGGCAGCAATGACCGAACTTATAATCAAACTTGAATTACTTTGTAATTTGTTATCTTATGTAGTTCCCTCTAATGAACTTGAATTGAAAAATATTCTATAAATGAATTGCGCGCAAGATAAATTTCGTGTTATTCATAGTCGGTTTGGATTTCTTTCACGTCGTGTTAAGGTAGTGCATTCGTGTTGAGGCAAACATCCGACAACTGCAGATTTCTAGTCTAGCACAAAGTAAAACACGAGATTTTACTTACAGTAATAGTTTATCACTTGAATTTAAAGTAGGTGGATGCTGACAAATTGCTTTGTAGATCATGATTTCTCGACACATTTTATCATAGTGCAGGGTTGCCAACCTATCACCATCCCAACCCGTGTGAAAATATTTTTACTAGTAATATTTTTGTTTTTCCAATGTAATTACCAATAATACGTGATTCATTGTACTTTTCTGCAGGTAGGACTAGCGCAAACTCTTAACGGAAGTGCGCGAAATTATTTACCAAATTATTTCCCTTTAACATTAGATGCTTTTATAAAATAGAGCAGCATATACTGACCCATATTTTTGCCAAACGCCGTGTATGAATAGTAATTACATGTGATTACTGAGGTCATATTTGTCGTTAAAGTACGAAATAAATTCAAAAATAATATGAATAGTTTATTTAAAGAAATTAAATATCCAATCTTGGCTTAGTATTTCTGATTATCATAAAATTAATCACAATTTCGTGTGTAATTTAAGTAAAGGGGAGTTGCCGTGTGTATTTTTTGGTATCACTCGTGTGACCATGTGCAGCAGGGCCAAACCCTGTGAGTTGGCAAGCCTGATAGTGCACGACTTGTCAGAAAAAGTATATATACACATGTACATAGTATAGCAATCCTTAGAAATTTTCGATATAGTGCTCCTGATTAGGGTTTACAATCCCGGGATCTCGACCCTATTTCCGAGATTAAAAATCCCGGGATTACGTCTTCGAGATCTCGAGGTATTTCGAGATATTTGAAAGATTGGCCCTGAGTTCCTTCTAAGTGACAGAGTTAAGAGAGTCAATGGCTTTTTTGAAAATGCATCTAAATTTTTTATGTTCCAAGTTTGATAAATTGCTAATGTGCTGTATTTGCCGAGCCAGCTGGTTAAGCCTCGTTCACACGATGACACTAGTGTCGTGACATTAGTGCCGAGGAGCAGCGCGAAATCTGGGCTAAAATCAATGCCGAGACACAAACCGTTCAGACGCTTAATAAACAGTGTTGTGACACTGCTACTAGTATTGCTTCTGTAAACTGAAAATACTTCGTAAATTGATAGCTGAAAGACAAATCACAACGATTTAAAATAACGAGTAAAGGCTCGTTCAGACAGAGCTAGGTTTGCGGTTTGCGGTCTCGAGACACAGGAATGATCCTCAAGCGGGTGAAACAAGTCCTGGAATCGATACCTCCTACATCGGTAGAATCCGAAAGGTCATTCTCGGCGGCCGGTTTGTTCTTAACGAAATTACGGTCGAGAATGAGTGATAACACAATTCAGTGTCTTACCTTACTTCGCCAATATTTTTTCGAGTTGACTAGTTTTACCTACTGTAGATGTTTGTTTAGTTCACGTTGAAAGATATACATTTTACAAGCACGTATCGTCTTTTGAAATATTTCTTGAAACTTAATGATTGAAAACATCAGTATATATAAATCTAAGATTCTGATATTCGATATGAATCTAAGATTTATACAGTATATATAAATCTCGATCGAGATCCCGGGATTGCGATTAGCCAGTCTCGAAAATCCCGGGATTGAGAAAACGCCTCGAGATTGTAAACCCTACTCCTGATTATAATGTGGTCTTGCTTTGATTCATTTCAATGAAAAGTAAATTACATGTACAATTATGCGAACAGCTTACTACGCATTTAATGTTCTTAGTATTTCGAATCTACCTAACATTCTGTTTAGGAAGTATCATGTAGCCATTTCTTTCATTATTTCTCACCCTCAGTAGCTGCCATGAAATCGGTAAACATACAACCAGGCGCAGCAGTGTGAAGAACGCACCCAACCCGATTTACACAGGTTGAATTCTTCTACAGATAGCTGCAGGACTGCGCAGTTCCGTCTGTGTGACAAGCTTGCAGCTGCAATCCGTGTCGGATCGATAGCTGAAAGGGGACACGTTCAGTTTATCGGCGCAGCTTACGTCACGTGCATTGACAATCTCCGTGCGCGCTGCTAGGGAAAGACAGGAAAGTGGCGACGACTGAAAACAGCGCAGACACAGTTTGTCGATGTGAACGTTTCATGTTTATAAAATGAATTTCTTCAATTCTGTTGGGTGGATTTTTGTCTGTAACCGAGCGCGCGAGCAACACACACACAAGTGAGGTCTCCGTGTAAGATACCATTGCATGCCACGCAAGACTTCGACTGAGTAAAGCAAGCAGCGTGAGGGAAACGCGGCTAAACCAATGAGCAAAAATGCATTGCGGATCGATATTCTCTGCAACTCAACTCACTCGTCGATGTCAGTGCTTCCTATAGCTACTCAGCAACTGAATGAACGTTAGAGAACGCCGAGTCGTGTTAGCAGAATGAAATGAAACAAACTGTATGCTGTTTTTTTTCTACAGATGAGGTTGACGGCGTTTAATTGAACCGAATGCATTTTAGTGATATTATTCGATGGTGTTATTTATATTATATTCACAACAAATCGGTTAAATTAAAAATCTGATTGAGAAGGGCGGTTCGCCGAAATATATTTCAGAAAAGCAATAGCAAATTATCTGTGCGTCGATAGATAAATTGAAATTTATTTTCTCTAATTAAAATGTTATTGAAATCCTTCTTTGTAAGTTCCGTTCATATTGCTAGAAATCAAAATTATTTTGTTTCGTCGAAAGGCAACCTATTGATATAATGCTAAATTGATCACTGATCTCGACATTGTGAAAATTAGACGTTAGAGCCAGTCATTTTTGTAAGGAGGTATTTTTCCGATTTTCGTCTGATTCGAAAAGCAAGAAAATGAATGTAAAATATTCTAGAATTTTTACTTTCTGTCATTCACGTTAGGCATCGGATTTAGGAGCCGGAGTCGCCCGAAGCTGTGGTAATAGGTCGGAGCAGGAGCCGAGAGCAAATGCCATGTCTGCTCCGGCTTGAGGTTTTATACGTACTTGGATTCAGTCACTTGGCGAGAAAAAGTAATATTTGACAGTGTAGCTGAAACAAATGCAAGTGTGTCATCGTTGCAAATGATCGTTGTAAACCTCCCAAAATCTGCTGAACTTTATCTCCTCTCAATACATAGCGGTCACAGCTTACTGCGAATCATTTATCTGGATTTTAAAGATCGCGGACTTCCTTGAGATTACATTTCAGCCGAAAGCGCAACTGTGGGCGAATAACATACACACGCATTCTCTCCTCAAATATAGTGTACTTACTGTTCAACCACAATATTAGTTCTTAGTAATTATTCCATTAAAAATGTACAGTTATTTTACAAGTGCCTAATTTTCAATAAAATACTTAGAAGTATTGAGATACTTTTGAAGAAGTGCTCTTGATAGAAAAATAATTTTGGTTAATTCTTTCATTCTTTTCACTTGATTGATAACTATTTGATAGAGGATTGACAGCTAAGTGGTTCAATCAACCAGCAGCACGAATTCCTGCAGAGAACGAGGTTGAAAATTGGCTTTTCGGAAAATACAGCTCTATCCATGGCTGCTATACGAATCTGTACGTCTGCCGAGTTCTAACCGGTTCCTGTTATCATCAGACAGGATTAAAAACATACACATTTAAATCCAAGTGCATACGGATTGAAGTTTTTTGAAAACCTTTTCACTGTGACCGATGTCTGACCAAAATGTCTCTTTAATTAATAATGCCTTACTCTGGATGAAATATTTGTGCTCGCCCAGCTCTGATTAAGCGCTTAGAGCGGTCGCAATAGGGACTACATCGGAGACTTCAATCAGTGTCCAGAAAAGAGAAAATTTTCATAGCTCCTTCTATGCGACTTATGACTCAAAAAATATTATGTGGGAAATAGCAGCTAGGTCAATAGTGACAACTTTTAGTGTGGAATATCTTCAGGTAATTGTCTATCTTGCATGTGTTTATGCCTCCAATCGGTGATGTATACGAAAATTTATTTAAAGACATTAAGTTCAAGCACAAGTTTTATCAAGATGGTGTGTTTAACGACAAAAAAAGCGATTTGATAAATCTAAATGTGTTTCACTTCTTAAACAAAGGTACATAAACTGCATGACCTAGAGAAGGCTCTACCTAGCCTTAGATAGCTCTACTTACTCGGCTTACTCTACCGTACTGCTTCTCACTTAATGACAGAAAACACAGTCAAACTTCATTTTACCGAAAACCTCCATCTGTTTCCCATTGGATTTATATGTGCTTTCACTTCCAGAGAAAACGGACGTTAAACGCATAAGTATAAGTAAGTCACTGATCTTGTCTGACAAGAAGAGGTACCAGGTCGACTTCGACAGACTTGCAGCTTCGCAGTAACCATACGGTGTACATCATTCTGCGAAAGTCCTACGTTCGGCCTGAAATTGGCGGCCGGACCTCTATGTCAAAGGGTCTTGAGTCGGAGACGTGGCAACTGGACCACGCCTCCGAAGCCATGGTAAGTCATGTGAGGCAGCAAGCCAGCAACACATACGATAGTAGTCAAGATTTCAGCATAAACAGAAGCATGTACTTTTCTAAATGAAAGTTATCGACTTCGAAATTTCGTAAGAGAACATGTATTACAGTACTAAATTAAAGCGCAATTATACATAATTATTTTGAGCATCAAAAAACTTAAATCGTAGCAGGTATTTTTTTTAGCTTGAGGCTATCAAAGTAGTATTCATCGAGCAAAAATACAGGTGGACACAAATTCTCTAAATTAAAAAATTACTATGAAACTTATTGTGAAAAAGATGTTGATGGCCAAAGTCATTCACTCGATGAACTTTTCTATACTTAGAAGTCAGAATTCCTCACAATGATTTTCTCCATTGTAATATTTAGAAGGTTGAGCACTTATCACTAAGTTATTTGGAGACAAATCGCGAAGTGATTGGCCTAGACCACATCCCTTCCCAGGGTAACTGTCGTGGGAAGAATTTAAATACACGTAGTAGTATACAATGGCGGCTCGAGGGTATTTTCTATGAGGAGGCAAAAAATGAAAAATTAGATTTTAATTATGAAGCAAAAGCCAGAAGTAGTTTGACACGCTTCACAAATGGATATTTTAAAATCAATTAATTCCCAAAATTAAAGGTATGTGCTCGCCAAAATAAGTCATACAATATTGGCCTAGTAAATTATAATGTAAAATAGGGCCTACTTTGAAAATGACAACACAGAATGAGTTTAGCATGGCATTGTAATGCTTATTTATTTGTACAAAAATTCTATTCGTCTCTGCTTCATAGATGCAAATTCATCGATAACTTTATCGTAGAAAATGGCGTGTTTTTTCAATTCCTGAAGTTTTTCACTTTCAATGCTGATGAGTGTTAACGCACTCAATCGCTCTTGTCCAATTGTGTTCTGCAGGTAGTTTTTCGTACGTTCTAGAGCTGAAAAAGCACGTTCCACAGATGCACTAGTAATTGGATAGGTTGCAATCAGGCAAAGTAATTTGAAGTATTCTGGGAAACAATGTAAGAGGTTTATTTGAATCATCTCTTTAATTCGTTCAGATAAATTTTCCTGACGCAGTTCCTTCTGAGAGTAAATTACCTCAAGCTCATTTCGGAGTTGATGAGCGTTAAAAAAACTTCCATAAACAGAATCAAAGAGGGATTTTAGAATTTCCTCTGGAAAGGTTTTGGAAAACGCCGGAAAACTCGGTACATCTGCTAACTTCATGAAGTCCAACTGCCGCATATCACTAAAGCGAAATTTTAACTGTTGTATGACAGTGTCTAAAATGTGAAAGTAGAGTTTGCGATTGAAGTCATAGGGAGTTTCTTCAGAACGGCGCTGTTTGTAAATAGGTTCAACGTTTGAATTCTTATCTTTCGCAGTATTGTATAAAACATCAAAGTCGTCATCAGTGCGCCAACTCTGGAACAATTCACAAAATTCAGTCACCTTCCTACAACAATAGACAGTGTCTGATACTTTGGTTTTAAGAATCTTGAATAATATCTCCGTTTTCTCGAATATCTTACAGAAAATAGCCAGGAGAATGATATTCTCAAAAGACACAAGAAAGTTAAGGTAACCTTTAGCATCACGCGTGGTGTCTTTGTCCCAGTTTGACTGCTCCAAGATAAGTTGAAATACTTCTATGAGAAGATTGTAGTAATCCCAAACTGTTTTCACTAAGCGCGACTTAAAATTCCATCTAGTTTCCGAAGTGCTTGGGAGACGATGGTTCGCAACACTTTCCAAAAATTCCATCCTTTTCGACGACTTTGAAAAAAAAGAAGAAAATCCTGTCAATGTAGCAAAAAATATTTTGACTTCGTTGATTGAAGAAGCACTTTGAGACAATACCAAATTAAGTCTGTGAGCAGAGGAGTGTACAAAAAGCGCAGTTGGAGCGACTTGTTGGATTTTCGCTCGCAGACCATTATGATGTCCAACCATAACCGCAGCGCCGTCAAAGCACAGTCCGATAAGTTTGGGCAACCAAGGCCGAAGAATTTCCATAGCAACTTTGAAGAGAGACTCCGCATCTCTTCCAGAAGATACGTCGACAAATTTCCAGAAAGTTTCCTCTATTACTCCACTGTTTACATTTACGTAACGAAAAGAAATAGCCAGCTGCGAATGTGACGAGATGTCAGTTGCTTCGTCCATGATGACAGTCAAGAAAGGAGTACTATCAAATTCAGCTAGAAGTGAACGAGTGAACACAGAATGCACACACTGAATCAGATCATTCTGTATACTTTTTGATGTACCTTTGAACGTCTTAGAGGTTTCCAGGTGACTTTGTAGAACAGAATCGTACTTCACCAACAGATTGAAGAGTTCTATGAAATTGCCTTTGTTTTTTGATTCTCCTCCCTCGAAGTGTCCGCGAAAAGAAAGACCCTGTAGTGACAACCAACACGTGATATCAGTCAGCCGCTTCAAAACCTCTCGGTTTTTATCAACCAGTTCATTATGTTGCTTAATGGAGATACGTGTAGCCTCTGATATGCAGCGCTGAACTCGAATAGCACCCAGGTACTTGTATTGAAGTTCAGCCTTAAGATGCTCCTTATTTGAGGTGTGGCGAAGAGTTGCACGGTCAAGATTCTTCCAGTCGTCATAGCCTCTTCTAAACCATACATCAGGACCTGTCGAAGGTGGAAACAAAAGGCAAGGCCAGCAAAATAACTTTTGTCTTTTTACGCTTCCAGTAAGCCATGACACTTTTTCGTACCAATAAGCACATTGAAAGTACGCTTTTTTCCCGATTCCGAAGATAAGTTTGGTGTTTCTCTTCCTCTCCTCTTGATGTCCAACTTTTCCTGAATAGATAAACGTGAAAACGGCTTTTCGAGAATGCTGTCCACATAGGAAACCTCTTCTGCTGTGCATATTTCATTCGCAGCGGACGCCATATCGAAGCAGCAGTACCGAACGTCGAACGCGAATAATGGCTGAGGCATGCCTCCCTTTCACATTGTAAACAAGCAGCTGAATGAATCAGCCAATCACGTGTCATCAAAGTTCTCTACCAAACACTGAGGTGAGGCACGCCTCCCTGTGTTGTGATACAGCGAGTTTGATATCTGCGCTGCTCGGCTGAGGCGTGTTGCCGTGTGATCAATGTTACTATTTTAATGAATTAAACAAAATAGAGTAGAAAAATGTCAGGAATATAAGATATCGGAGTAGGCAAAAACCAGTTCTTTCTTCTTCTAAAATTTTATGGCTAAGAGATGACGTTAAAAGCTATTTACAGGCCCGATGTCAGGGGCAACACAAGCTAAAACCACAAGTAAGACCGACAGCGTAAGGAGAGCGTGATGACAAAGCTCTGCAACCTTATATAGTGGTGTGTGGGATGTGAGAATCAGACTAAAAATCAATCAGTTCATGTTTGCGGTTAATGTTGGGCTTCATGCTCTTGATACAACGAGCTTCACTCAAACGAGTGTCGACAGGATTCTTACATTTGTCCAAGATATCTAAAGTGAAGTTGTCAATAGACACAATATGCTTGCATTGAGATCTGTGGTCTGCCAGTGCACTGCTGCTCTTAATTGTTAAAAGAACGCGCGTGTTCCATGAAATGTAATTTAAAAGGTCAACTAGACTGCCCAATATAAAAATTGGCACAAAATTTACAGGTAAATTTGTAAACAAAGAATTTGTCTTTGCAAGTATATTTGCTAGGTAACCAATCACAGACCGTGCAATTCTAATGTTTATTATGTTTAGGCTTGTTTTGAAGGCTACCTATAAAAGTTTGGAATGTCTACTAGGTTGACAGTAAGTCGTATTTCTTAATAAGGGTGCGTATTTTACAGCTAGTTTTATCATTTATGTATTTCATTTTAAGAATATTTGGGTTGCGTTTTTTAGGGACAGACTTATTTTTTCTATTTCTAAAAGTGCGATAGGTTTTGTAACCATTTTGACGAAACTTTTTGTCTAGTTTATTTTTGGAGTTTTCAAACGCGGCTTCCGCGCTTCATCGTTTTTGGGCGTACTCTACAGTATTTTTTAGATAGTTGCTTTTTACGTGACTTGGTACGTAGCTATCCTTCCGTAAGGCAGTGCCGGAATGATAAGGTTTCTCAAACCAGTTGTAATGGATGTTTTCATTTTCTATAAAAATGCTTAAATCAAGGAAGTTTAAGACTCCGTTTTCAGGTACCTCCATGGTGAACTTAATTTCGCTACTTATGCTGTTAAAAGTTTTCAAAAGTTTAGAAAAGTCACTACCTTTGTCAAACGGTCCGATTATAATGTCGTCCATGTAACGAGCGTAGAGGGCAGGGACTATAGCATACCTATCTTTCAAATCTTTTAAGGCAACCGTTTCCAATTTGTGTAAATAAATAATCGCGAACGGAGGGCCGAAATGAGATCCCATTGGGCATCCTTTTATTTGGAGATAATGTTTATTATTAAATTTGATTTCGTAGTTATAACAAATGAAACTTAACATCTTCGCAACCGAGTCACGATCCAGACCAAAACAATTTATATTATTCCAATTTTCATTAACAAATTCCATGACAGCCTCAATCCCATCAGCTATGGGTATACTGGGGTAAAGGTTTTTTACGTCTAAGGACATGAAAGTACTGTTACTTTTATAGTGTATTTGGTGCAACCTATCGATTAAGTCTTCTGCATTTCCTATATACGACGGCACGAAACGTGTCAATTGAGTTAGAATTTTAGTAAGGAGCCAGTCAACTTTTTCTGTCGGAGTGTTTTTACAGGACGCTATGGGGCGGAGGGGAAACGACCCATCCACTTTATCCTTATGGTCCTTGATAGTAACATAGAACGAGGCAGCCTCCGTTCCCGTACTATAGAGACGTTCTATTTGGTTCCTAGAAAAACTTTTGCAAGATGATTTTATAATTCTGTTAGCCTGGTTTTCTGTACTATTTACTCGAGACTTGGCTAGAGGTTTGTACGTTTTAGTATCATTGAGTAATTGCTCAGTCTGGGCAATTATATCTACTTCATTAACAAGAACAATTTTACTAGTTTTATCAGTCGCTTTTACTGAAAGCTCCTTATCTTTAAGATAATTGCGAGTGATATTGATCGTATTATTAAGTTCTTTTACTTTTCTATTATTTTGCTGAGATTTGATTAAGTTGATGACCTCTGAACGGAAGAGTTTAAGTTTAGCCTCAGTTTCCTCGTCGGCTTTTGGAGGAAGGTTAGTGCGGTTTTTGGTAAACGGAATAGTTAATTCAGTTTCGGTGTTATTCTCTGTTTCACTATTGAACACTTTGTTCCAACGCAACCGGTAGGTGAGGGCATCCAGCTCTCTCTCTCTCAGTATCGACACTCGTTTGAGTGAAGCTCGTTGTATCAAGAGCATGAAGCCCAACATTAACCGCAAACATGAACTGATTGATTTTTAGTCTGATTCTCACATCCCACACACCACTATATAAGGTTGCAGAGCTTTGTCATCACACTCTCCTTACGCTGTCGGTCTTACTTGTGGTTTTAGCTTGTGTTGCCCCTGAGGAAGCGCGAAGACGTGAAACATCGGGCCTGTAAATAGCTTTTAACGTCATCTCTTAGCCATAAAATTTTAGAAGAAGACAGAACTGGTTTTTGCCTACTCCGATATGAAACGTAGCCTTCTGTTCGCGGCCATCCTATTCATCAATATAATATATCTTGCCGCAGAAAATCATGGGGAGGCAATGGCTCCCTCGCCTCTTCTGAAGAGCCGCCACTGGTAGTATATGAGATTAAAGGGGAAATGAAGCACTTTTGCATGTTATCATCAAATCACCAGTTTAATCCTCCTGCATTGAAAATCGAAAACGCGAGTTTAATCCGATGCCTGTGAGGTGAGATATGTGTCATTTACCGCCAGAGTCGCTATTGTCTAGCACTAGCCAATCAAATCGCGAACAGCGCTTGACGTAGTTGTGCCAGCCGCAGTTTTGCTCTCTCACTCTTCCCAATACCTGTTATGCAGTCAATGTGCAACTCGATTCACCGGCTGAACATTCATGATGAGCGATAGTGAATAATATGATAGAATTACTGAAAGTGAGATATCTCAAAATGCGATGCCGTACTTGTTTGAGCCGGTCAGACCCTTATCTATTGATAGCTTTAAGGCAATCGAACGAAATGAACAGAGGGAGCACCATTGTCAGTGTCAGAAATGTCCTGCAGCCAGTTCTGCTACGTATCCCGGAGCCTGTTGTGTACAAAGTTCGGTCATCAAACGAAAATTGGACTCTACGTGTAATTGTATTACTAACACGTCGACTTTTCGTGTTCTTTGTTTAAATGAAGAAGTATTGAAAGTTAGTTTTCAGCGAATGCTAGCAATCCGGAAGAAAAGACGAAAACCATCACGAGAAGACTTCGATAATAGCGCTCGACGATGGAGTGCCTACTCTCAATTTGTATTTTGGATTCATGAGGGACCTATAGGTGAAGAAGTTAGGAAACTTCGTCCTAGTTGCGTCTACGATACAACACGCAAGGAGTTTCCATCTGTAGATGGTATCTACACTGACTTTCAACCTCATGATAGCGACCGTATTCTGATTGACTAAACACCTTTACCAGATACTGTAGTTATTACAAGCCTATTAAAAATCTGCTTGTCAATATCTGTGTTTTCACTTCAGCTACAATGACCGCGTGATAAGCAATGGAATATGTATTTGAATACACCGATATATGCATGTAGGCCTACATATTTTCGCTGAAAAAATGCGTACTTTTTTATTTAACTGCTACTCGCTATACTTAGCACATTATCTTTCCTCTTATTTGTATACAGCTACGTACTTAGGCATGTTTGATAATCGTTATCATCATTTCATTTCTTCAAATCACTTTTAAAACACCGCTGTTGTTTATTACACCCTCTTAAAATGTAGACATATGTAATTGAATTCCTAATTAGTACCCTTATGTTTCATGATTGCTTGAGAATATTGCAATTCAAATTAAAAAAACATGTATGATGCATATATAGAAAATGATATCCAATATTACAGAAATTGCTTGCCCAACAGAACTAGTGAATATGCCTCGTATATTCTCCGAGTGAAGCGAGTAACTGTTCTTTCTCAGGCATAGGTACCGGAGCAATATTTTTTGATATATGAATGTCAGAAAAGGGTGGATCACAATCGGGTGGATGAATTCCAAATTGTCGCAACATTACGGCGTCTTGCAGAAGTTCTTTCCTCCATGTGTAATCCTTTGTAACGTACTGCTGTCGCACAATCCAATTTCCCGTTGCCTTTGAATACTGGTATTTGAAGGAATTTGCTTTCTTTTCCCTGAGGATGTTCCAGTTGTGATCTAGGTAAGCTAGACAAGTCCGGAGGCTCATTGACGTGAAAGAGAAATGCAGTCGTTTCGGTGCGTATTTTAACATCAAACTATGGACGTTTTCCAATTCAGAAGTAGAGAGGGCGAGCGTGCAATGATGCAGTGCAGACAGGATAGGCTTCGAAGTAATGATATCACGCAACACAGAGAAGGCCTCAGAATCCGAATGGAGGTAGGCTTTTTCAAGGCCCTCTGATGCTAGCGCTGCATCAATATCGTCATGAAAGCAGGAGAGCACACAGTGGAATCTCGGTCCTGCCTCCCAGCGATGAATTCCACGAATATGGTTTAAAAGTGAAAGCCACATCTCTGTCAACTTATCGACATCTCCGTTACATGTTTGTGCACAGAAGTATAGATGACTGATAATACTACGCAGCCAGTCAACTAAGATGTATGTAGATTTTCTTTTACTGGCAATCATAATCCTTTTCTTAAGCAAATTTGCCAAATGCCAAATGTCATATTGATGATTGATCTGGGGATAATTGGACTTCATGAATTTGATTACAGACGGACTGCGGTCAGTAGCGAGAACAGTCACTGGCAAACTGCGGATAACATCATTCAAGCAGGATTGCAAGCCTACTTTTTCCATGCCGACACTGGAGGTCGACTCTTGACCCAACTGAACTACTCGACCACTGACGATATATTTAGTATCGTATTCCATCAAAGTATAAGTAGAATATTTGGCTGAAAATCCCAGTGAATCACACCTAGCGTCTCCTGCTAATCGAACTTCTGATTTGCTCTTCAACTCTTCGTGGATATGCTTTCGCTGAAGAGACCATGCACTAAAAACCACTGGTGAAGTAAAATGGCGCTGAATTTTGTAGAAAGTAGAATTTCGATATAGTTGCCAAATCCATTGTTTCAGAAATGGATTCCAAAAATGAATATGTTCCACCACAAAGTACTATGGAAACAGCCAATTCGAAATCTCCAGACCCACTTCGAAGTCGATGTCGACTAACAGAAGATTGCGATGTCCAAGTATAGTGACATCCACTCAAGCATTCAATCTGAACACATAACATTCCGCCGACAATGTTGCTATGACTAGATCGGGAGTCGACAGGCGATCCACATAAGGGACAGAATTTCAACAGAGTTTCAATACTATCCAACGAAACGACGAAATATCTTGGCTTACGTCGATCAGCTGTCGTGAAAGAGTTTTCGTCTGTAGAATCATCATCTTCTACAATATCGATGTTTGGTTCAGAATCGGAGGGGAAGAATACGTTGTCGGTCGACTGCTCAGATGAAGTCGAGCTAGATTCAAACTCGACCTCATCCCAATGTGTGTCAGTTTGAACACAAACAGATCTGGTAACAGTCTGAGAACTACACTGTATCCAGGCATCACTAGTGTGACGCTTAGTCTGCATCTTCCTGTCACATATCGACGGTCTGACATCAGCAGAGAAGTCGGTGGTCGAGCATTCTTGCGTAGAAATATCAATAGAAGAGTTTAGAATACACTGCAACTCATTTTCAGCATCAGCTGTTTCACGTTGAGCAACATAACTCGAGATACGTCGCTTAGAATCTGTTGAAATGTCCGATACAGCAGCACTCCGCTTCTCTCCTCGAAGAAACTGAGATGGTATTGCACCCTTCTTTAATCGTCGACGACTTGTGTGTCCTTCACCCATTATTTTCGAGTACATATCTGTCTCAAAGTCCTCATCACGGAAATGAGCGGAACACACAACGGCGTTGCGTGATGGAGTCCCAGTCTTTTCTACTCAATTTTAAAATCCATGAACGTCGCATACTTGGGTCAGATGGAAATCGGTGATGAGATATAGGTCTGCTTTGTTCCTGACATTCTCCACTCACATTGTGGCACCCATAAGCACTACACTGGGGCATGGTTGCTCAGTCAGAAGTCGGCGAAATGCAACGAAGAAATAAATGTATCCACTGTGTGGCGCTGCTGCCTGCCTCGTGGAGTCAAGGTCAATTCAACGAGTAGATCGATACAATAACATAAGCTGCTTGACACGACACGAGAGAGAAATGGGATTCCCGGCACAGTGACGCTATTGTCTCCCTCGCGATTTCATTGGCTGATCTATTGGGAAGACATTTCTCGCTGTAATTCGTAGACGGTGACATCGTTACTCTTCAAGTTGTCGTCTCTAATTCGAAAAGTATTTGTACGATTTCTTTAGTTTTTTGTATGTGGAAAGAAAACATCCTCAGTTACATGTGCCTGAAGTTTTGCGAAGATTGATACATATTTTTTCAGAATCTGGACAACTCTAAAAACATGGAAGGGGGAAGCCCATAAGCATTGATACTGAAGTGATTGAAAGTAGGAAACAATATTTTACTTCAAGAGTGGTATAGTTTAACCACATGATTTCCTGTCATGGTCTCCTGATACTGGATATAGTAAGATGAACATCTGTAGCGGAGAGATCACGACTTTTCTTGTGAAGAACTGTTGACGTAGAAAATCCAGCGCATGCTTTCTGACCGACATCGCAATATAACTGAGCAAAGTACAAAAATGTGCTGTAGTGATTAACTCATATTTTGTATCTGCATGTATGAAACACCCATTTATTCTACAGCATTAGCCGGATAAATTTTAAAAAAATCAGTGACACTTTGCACTCATGACACAACAATCAATTTTTTAATTTTGATGCTTAACTTAGAGGATAGTTTGTCATTTGCATCTTAGGATAGGTTTGTAGTAATACGAGTATATCATATGTAAGTGTCATAACACAGCAAAATCAGCTTTTGGACTGCAGTCCTTTGCTGCAGAAATGTGAAAATTGAAATGACACTCAAAAATCGGCGGAATTCGTATGTCTCTATCAGCAATGATCGAAGTAGCACATGAACATGAGAATTGGCTTAGAAGTTTTTCTAAGATGAAGCATTTCATCACCTTCTCAAGCTCCAGCTGTCACTTTATACGAAGCTTATCTGCAAACATGCTAGGACCGGAAGAAGTTGAAAATACGAGACAAGCGCTATTGTGACTAGCATACGCGATGAAATTGTGTCTCCGAGTCTGACAACTCTCTGTTTTATCGTATAATGTTTGGTATGACTGATCTAAACAGTTTCCAAGCTAGAAATGAATTCAAATGATTGCCTGAATGTAGAAGAGAAAGGTTCAACTATTTAACGACATATGACAGGTATATGAGCTCAGACCACAGGCCGCTACAAAAGTACAAATAAGAACTTGCGAAATACATTGCTAAGTCAGCGCTTCTAATACTAGCGAATGCGGACGCGGTTCCCACTGCTAATACCAGCCATTAATTGCTGATCCACCTATGGAAGTGAATTATTTTTTGATAATAAACAGACATCTCATTTATTCCTTACTCGAATGGCGGATATATTGAAGAAAATAATCGTCTTTTTTAATTTCTTCCATCTTGGTCTATTAAGAATTACACAATTGCTTTGAATGGCATAAACATGCAACAATCTTACCTATTGAATGCAGCAAATAGTCGTCTCCTTCACACGAATGACGATCGATGGAGAGTTCATGATATCCCGGTCATGTTCCCGATCATACATCATCAATACAAATACGCTGCGTCCTGAAAATGAATAAAATTAGCTTGATATTGTTGCGCAATGTGCATGTTAACTCCAGATGAAAGTATCACAGCAATAGCGAGTGTTAGATGTTTTTGATCGTCTGGGTAGATAAAAAAGAACTACTCTTCAGAATAAAAGGGGCCTATCATTGTCAGATAGCAGCTGATATGATATTAATTATATTCAATACATCATCGTTGCTTTATAATGTTTAGGCACTCAAATGAAGCTTTTCATTTATCTGCACTGTGAAGAAACATCGTACTCAGTTACTGTGGTAATTCGTCATATTTAAATAACTCCCGATGCATAAGTGCATGCCACCGTTCATATCTCGATGAACTTTCATTCGAAGTATTTGTCAACGAGTTAACTATCGAACCATGCACTCCATGTAATGTAATTTGAAAGAATTCGTCTGACAACGAAGTAGCTAGTGAAGCCATAATGAAAAGGAAATACTCTTATTAGATGAAAAAATTCAACAAAACTCAAGTGATGCGGTTATTCACAAAAGCTGCAGAAATGAAAATAAACCAGCAGCTCTAAGTTTAGTTTTAGAGATTGGAAAGAGCCAAGAAAATTGATAGAATTTATCTGTACTTGATAATCAGTGCAATACATTTCTGCTACTATTCGTGGATATCATCAGGCAGTGAGTGAATGATTGACTTGGGTCTTTCCAATCTCTAAAAATACTATGACTAGTCAAGGAATATTCCCAGCTCTGAGTTTAAAAGAGTCCCTCAAATGTGACAAACATGCTGAGCTCTGGATGAAGTAGAATTGAAGAAAAATGGGATGTTTTACAGCCATATTGTTGATGATGAAATGCGATACAAGTTTACGTGTGATTGTGAAGTTGGCAGAACCACTCAGAGGAACCATTATTTATTACACCGAGATTCTATTAGGGTCAACTCCCACTTTATCCATTTCAGCATCCTGATCACGAATCTGGGCTCAGATTCCACTAATTCGCAGTCATGTTTGAGAAATTCAAGCTTACAGATTAAAGTGGTTCCGTTGTGAAGTAAGCGGAACCAACTTCTTAGTTTCGCTGATAGACGCAGTAAACCAATTTTGTTTTGTCACTACCTGATCCAATTTGTAGCGCTGATCACAAATATATGCTCAACTATTCACAACAATGCAGTCAAAAACGATAGTATTGCAACATGTTCATGCTTGCGTGTGAAGTTAGCGGAGCAACACAAACAACGGAACCATTTTCTATTACAGCGTGTTTATATTCGGAAGAACATTCAATTTATCAATTTCAGCCTCCTGATCACGAATCTGGGCTCATGTTTCACAAATTCGTAGTCGTGTTTGAGAAATTCAAGTTTAAAGATAAAAGTGTCTGCATTAACTTCACACCCGTAACAAGAATTACTTGTGCAAACAGGCCAGCCTTCATGAGTGTCTTTTAATGTTGTTTAGATGGATTTGAGTCACTGATTGCAATGTACATTTATGAAATTATGTTGAAATGGATAAAAAGGACAGTTTCACAAGAATTTTCAAAAACCGACCTTAAATTCTGGGTTTGTTTCAAAATCGTATTTTGTACTTTATTTCACAGCGTTGTTTTGAAATATGATTGTAAAACACGCAATGTTTTTGAACACTTTTGAGAACAAAATTTCGTTACTCTATGGTTCTCTGATTTACATAAGCCATTCTGTTCCAATTGATTGCTTTAAAGATCAATTCGACCAGAAGTTTTTGTGCCAACGTTGTGAAACATCGTTGATCCTTAATTATCTGCAAAATTGTGCTCTAGTGAAAGGGCAGATCAACGCGGTTCTAATGGTACAACCCCAAAACCATTTACAATGCATAAAACACTCGCAAATTGTATTGAGAAAAATGATCAACTTTTTTAAAAATTAGTTAAAGAAAATGGATTAAAGAAATATTATGTATGCTTTGATCTTTAAGCAGACCTTGTGTTACAACTAACGATAGCACCCGATTGTAGACACAAAATGTCCATCAAATTTTCCAATGTACTTGCTGTCGTAAATTTTCAGTAAAATTCGAACAATGAGATCGTAATAATGTTTTGAAAATAATCTAACTGAACAATCGAAGACGGATGCAGAAGAGACAATGGATGCGATCCATCGCCTCTGAAGACTGATAATGTGTCAGCCACATGTCATTTAAAATCTAAAACTCAACGTATCTTGTCAATACAAATTCGTATTCCTATCAATACAGAATTTCGGAAGTTAAGATGACGCAGCCGCTAGGTGTAAGAGCATGATCATGAGCAATAATGAAGTCATAGGAATTCCATCATTCCACTAAATTGCGAAGATATATGTATTTGATGAAATATGCTGCCACATGTGGCAAGCTAATATTTAATAAGTTACATGCAGCGGCATCTGTACGACATAATCTCACACAACGAAATACGTCATTGCATGGATAATCTTATTTAACTACAGATACAACTACAAAGAAAAACAAATCACTTACATGATTTGACATCAAAGTCTCTTCGGTTACTGAGAAAATTGTCGATGACTACACTGGAATCAACGCTTTTGGTCAATTGCCGTTCAACATACATGATAGCTAGATCATTGAAAGGCGTTCGAGATGATGAATTTCGCAAGAAGTTCTCGATAGAATTCAGTTTGCTGGTAGAGTTTTTATATAATGCGGAAGTGGCAGGTATCACCAAGACATTTTCCATTAAGCGTTTAATGTTTGGAATAGGAGTAAAAAATAAATTTTGTGACAAAAATTTGAAGATTTCAGGTAACGAACAGTTCACAATAGTCGGATTGGATTTACAAATTTCTACGAAAATATTCCATTCAGTGTCCACCATCTCCTTCTTGATGTCAGGCTCATATTTCATTATCAGCAGATCAAACATCTTTTTGTCTGTCAGGGCAAAACAGTCAAAATTACAAAGAGTAGTAGAGAAGTCCTTATAACGCATGGAGATTTCATCCATAATGACAGTGAGCACTGCCTGTAAAGAGAAACCAAGATCACTTTGCGAATCAGTCGATAAACATTCCCTCGAAGTTGGACATGCTTGGTCATTTTCAGTGAGATGGGTCACATTTTTATACTGCGACTCCGCTTCACAAACGAGAGATTCGTACCAGTTATCGAAGTTCGTAGTCATGCTCTCGAGGCACTGCTGAAGAATCGCGATCGATTTGTAAGTTGCATTGAAGTTTGAATTAGATTCTTGTGAAGTCACAGAGGTGATCTTAGAAAAAGTGTCTCGAAGAGCGTAAATAATGAGTAGATTGTCAAAGCGTAGAAGATTGTGATAAATCCCAAATGCTATCACACTGGTATCTTTTTCCTCTTTTACAACCTGAATAATGGGTTTGAGAAGATGACAAACTGCCAACAAAGTCTCATGAACACAATGCCATCGGGTTTCAACAGCAGTTTTCAACAAACCGGAGTCACCCTTCTGTTCCTGATAGAATATCACGTTATCCAGCTTGCCGATAAAAATCGAATTCGCAAAGAAATTGAGGATTGAATCAACAACATCGACTACTCGTTTCACACAATGGACATGAGATATTGCAGATAATAATACAGTTGCCAAGGTATGGTTGGAGCAATGGATGTATAAAGCATTGGGCTCAACATCCTTAATTCGCTCATGAACACATCGTGACTGACCATTGGTTTTACAAACTATTCCATAACATTGTCCTTTCAAGAAATTCATGCTCAGATTGAAATCCCTAAGGACCGAAAGGATTGCGTTGTAGATCGACTCTGAATCACCCTTGTTACATTTGTAAAATCCTAGAAAGCGTTCAATGCAATTGTCAACGACGAAATATCTTATACACACTGCCAGCTTATCATGTTGCGACAAAGCATCAGGTAGGGAGTTAATTATCAAACAGAATGGCTTATTTGAGGCTTCAGTTTTGATAAAGTCCTTCACTCGGTCTGCCCAGCATGAAATGAAAACGCTGCGGATGCTAAGGGAAAGATAGCGAGCGTTCTCATTATCGAACATGAATTTGCTCAAATTAACATCCTTGTCAGCCATGAAACGTGTTAACTCCAGAAAAATTCCATTATCATGTTCATTAAACGCTCCCAAGTTTCGAAGATCTTTCTCTCTCAAAGTGTTGAAAATCATTTCAATGTCCTCTTCGTCACCTGCATGAAAAATGTTTTGTAAGGAAAGGAAGCGAATAATTTCGAAGATAACTTTCAGTCCTTCCTTTTTCGCCTTACATATGGGATCTACACGGACCTGTGGAGAACTGTTTCCAGATCTCAAACGGTTTTTAGCGTTGATGAATTTGACAGTTGATCCTATATGATGATGACTGCGCTCATGACGACTCAAACGTGAGGGTGAATTAAAAGTGTTCCAACCTCTTCTGGGATTACTGAAAGAATCATCGTATTGTTTGACTCTTAACGGAAACAGAAAGCAGTAAAGACAATACACTTTTCCTGTAGTTCGCGACAGATTCATCCATTCTCTCAGGTCATTATTCTCAGAATAATACCAACTCCTCCTGAATGGTCGGATGTTTTTGGGAAACTCGTAGTAAGCATGAAGTCCTGGCTTTTCAGCCGATTTATTGATATGTTCCTTGATGAAGGCGGCATCTACAACGAAGTCAATTAGCGAGAATGCTCCAATATCAATTTCTGAAGTCGTAGACATGACAGTATTATTAACACTTCCTAACACGGAGACGAAGACGAGGCATTGAAACCTCACGCCGCGAGAATATCACGATTACAAGTTAGCAAATTCTCTCAATTGCACTACACTTCATACATCTATCCATTCAGAAGTCTGATTCAGTAACAGCATTGACCAATTAGAAGTCAGCTCAATCGAGAGGGTGATGCGATAATACATGATTGAAGCTTCTACTGTAACAACAAAGACGTAAGCAGCAGCTCTTCCCCGATTCCTGATGGTGCGTAAAAATCAGCGTGCCGAGTGGCTCAGTGAAGGTGTGTTTACACATTAACAACAAAAGTGACATTGAATTACTAATGATGTGCTAATACAGTATGCATAATTCATCTACATGTATGTTTTCTGCTTGTGAAACTTTACTGCAGACACTATGTTGCTGCCACCTAACTTGCACGTGTAAACGCTACTGACACTCGTCTGACACTGGATTGCTGACATTTTTAGAAGTTGCTGCAAGCAAGTGTCAGTGACAATATTGCGCGTGTAAACGGCTCCTAACACTGCCTGAAAAGTGTCAGTCACAAGTGTCAGTGAAGTTGAACGAGGCGCAACTTTTACCTGACACTTTTACGGATATTCACACGACCGTGATCAGAACACAGCGACCTGACTTCTTGGAGACTGGATTTGTTCTTGCTTTTCTCATTATCACAAGACATTGAATTACTAATGGTGTGCTGATATACATAATTCATTTACATGCATTGTTTTGTTATTTCTATTGATTTGGTAAAGAAAAATTTTGACATCATTTGTTGTTATTTATAATTTGAAATTATTGAAACAATGTTATTTTTCAGTTTTTCTACGCACAAAAATTAATGTAATATTGATTTATATTACGGCGAAATATATATTGACAAATTACATTAATTTTTGTGCGTAGAAAAACTGAAAAATAACATTGTTTCAATAATTTCAACTTATAAACAACAACAAATGATTTACATGCATGTTTTCTGTTTTTGCTGCTGCGTGCTATTGTGTATACAGTTTACATAAATTTCAGCTTCATTTTACGACAAATTTGGTTTTCCTAACTATCGTTGTACAAAAAGCTCCGCCTGCTTGCGGGAGAATCTAGTATTATTTGATCTGGAATTCCTCACCACAAGACATGACTTACATCTGTTTATTTTTGCGTGGGAATATAATCATCGACTTTGCAGTCGTGTATCGGTGCTAGGCCACTTGGCAACCGTGCAATAGATAAATACATCAGCAAGTGGGACTCATCTTTCTCGAATAAAATTAGTCATTGACTGGTTGTTATGTTGACATCGACAAATTTACACAACATTCAGTAAAACATTTAGTAAAACGATGACTGACAGTGACAACGAAATGCCACAAGCGAAAAGTGAATGGACAAGGACATTTACCGATGACTTGATCGGTGAATGCGGACAGTATCCCTGTTTGTGGAACGTGCACAAACACAAATATTGAGGTAGAATAAAAGAGGCGCAATGATGAAGATTGCCGCGAAATTCAAAATAGACAACAAGGAGGTAGTGAAAGATGCACAACCTCATGACTCAGTTCCACAACGAAGTAAAAAAAGTCGGGAAAAATGCCGGCGATAAATTCATCAAAAAATGGCCATATTATGAGACAATAAAGTTCATTCAAAGCTCAAATGCAGGTCGCGAGTCAACAGATACATTAAGTTTCAGTAATGATATGCTATATCATTTGTCGTATTACATTATCAAGCACACTTTCTTGATTTGAATAAAATTTTATGAAATTGATGTAAAAGTTATAGGTTAAATCAAATTAGCATAGGAATTGTGGAAGCATTGCTATGTTTTGGTGCAGGACAGTGGTGGGCAATGTAGATTGGATGGTGAACCATGTAGCCCATCTTCACGAGGGTTCGCGGAACCAACTTCTTGCAAGCCTAGGCTACATGTAGGAAGTGTTGGGCATCGTTAAAAAGAAAGTTAGTTCCGCTAACAATAATCCGTTAATTTGGCAGTAAAGTAACGGAAGTTAAAGTTAAACCGATAATTCGTATTTTAGTTAACATTGTGTCTTAACATATCAATTTCCTGCTATTTTTAGTTTCTTTATTTTTCCTCGGCTAGGGACCCATACACCTCTTGTGAAAACTTATAAGCATACATTTTTGCTATCCATGCAACTTCTCGAAAAAGACTTAAATCACTTATAAAAATCTGCAAAATCTGTAGAAAACAAATGAACTGTAGTTACACAGAATGAATAGCGTTAAAGGATAGTTGCACGCGATTTGCGAGTTTGGTAAACAAAAGTTAATTAAAAAAAGCAGACTGTATTAACTTGGATAAATATTACAAAATCAATCAGGATTAAACACTTTAACATGATTAATGATATCTACACTTATTCCTGCGCACTTCAGAGCACGAGTCAAGTTCACTTGTTCCCGCGCATGAATAACATTTGGAATAGCATGCGTGTAGACGAAATGAGACCGCATTGGGAAACTGAATCTATTCTTGTGACCTTGTATGACTGCGCTCCTGACACTGTCTGCCTCATTGTGTGAAGAGAATAGCTTCACGCAAATACCGATGCGAATTGCGAATTCTGTATGACGTCGCGCGTTGTTGTCAGAGTGCACGATGAACGAAGGTGAAGCAAGTTAACTCAGTCTTCAAAATTCTGCATGTATAGTTGACTTGACATCATGAGCTGAGCTCTCAGCCGCATATTTATTAAAAAAAGTTAACGGATTAACGGACTTCCATGAGAGTAACGGAAGTTAAACTAATCGTTAACTATTTTTAGAAAGTTTAAAAGTTTAAAAAAAGTTAACTTCCATTAATTAACGGATCAACGGATTAACGGAAGTTAATGGATTGTGCCCAACTATGCATATAGGCCTATAGATTCGACTTGCCTTTTTCATATCTAGTCTAGGTCTAATAGCTTTTACATGCATCTACACCTACAGTATATATGAAATGTGGTGCAATATTCTGACATTGTCTGGATATATGCAGCAACAAATATGCTCCATTTCATGAACTGAAGTGAAGTGAAAACAATTCATGAGTTACGGTTGCTACATACAGTCTTGCGTTAATTAATTTAATCTTGAAAAGTTTATGCCCCGTCATAATCCCGTTCAATCTTAACTGCAGCGGACTGTCGAGAATAGAATCGACAGCCCACTGGCATATCTTGATGAATTGTTGAACATGTATTAGTGATTATTGCTTCCAAATCAATCAAATTCGACAGCTTGAGCTTGTAAACTGTACACACGATACAACTTGATTGACAGAATTTGGAGTTTAGTCTAAAATTGTGCAATTATATTAGCAAAAACCATTGATCCTTGAAAAACGATTCAGTTTTTCATCTCGTAATGTTTTACTTTCAGGAAGGCAACTTAAACCACTGGATGAAGATAAGTAAAGCTAGTGGATCTGAATAGCTGATGAAGTATTCAAATCAAATAATGAGTTTGGGATTGCTCTGTTCGCGAGTTAGCTGAAACGTCTGATGCTGCAAAAAGTTCTGTGAACCGGGCAACTAGACACGATTTAAATTTGAAACTTTAAAGACTTCAATTCCTTCAATGCGCGCCGTCAACTGACTTTGAGAGACGATTCAATTTGTTTGCAGAACAGTCTAAAAATGATGAAGCTCATTCGGGAAATTTCTTCCTTGACGGCTGCAGCTTGGAGTAAAAGCAACCCACAAGTTCGTGTATCCAAGCCATAGAGCAAAATTGACTGCGTGGGTGTAAAAGGCCTATATGGGTGTAACATAACGTCGTTGTTGGCTCGATCGGCGGTATTGGAGGAGATCAATGCGTGTGGCGGACCCCGCTGGAGTGTGACTTTGACACCAGGAGAAGAAGATTACGACTCGTCGGTTCGGCTCGGTTACAACAGCGTTTAGTTAAACATAAAAATACGAAAAGTAACATAGAAAGTGCAGTAGATATTGCAACCGTGCTTGATTTCTCTTATTCTTTCTTTACAGCTCTTACTGTATGCTTTCTAAGCCAGTGGTGTGATAATGGTAGACTCATCCTTTCCAAGAATGAAGTTATTTTATCTAGGAGCAGGCAACAATGAAAAGTGGCGCGAAAGAGAATTCGGAAGACGGAAGGCGAAAATGTCAAATGGTAAAGTCAGCGTGAAGCATTCGGTTGAAAAAGTTCTTTCCGATGTTGTTGTTGTTCACTGTTCTTTGTAATGAATGCTGGCCTCTTCTTAGATTCCGGTTGTGGTTTATATCATGGGGAAGGAGCTTGTATAGTGGATGCGTTTCGTTGGTAGTGACCTTGAACAAGATAGCATAATCTATAAAGTTAAGCAGAAATTGAAACTGCATGTATTGGGATCTTGATTGGGATGTTAGAAGCTAATTTTAGCCTAAACGACACTAGATTGCTTCGGTGGAAAGTAGATACATGCATAATGCCGTGCATGCGATAGTGACAATGCCGATAATGCAACACAAGCTCGCTCTGGAGTCCTGGGAGTGACTGTCAGACTACAACACCCATTAAAGCAAACGACAGCTTATGGACTTTGTTGACTAAGAAATTTTCACAATCACAATCAATCTTGAATAGTCTCATCAGTCAATTCAACTTATTCAAGGGCATAGGCAGTATATTGAATTGTGTGTCAAGCAGATAAGAAAGGTGAAGAGGGTGTGACAAAGCTTTTAACAACAATGAAATTAAATAATTAGATAAACGATATATCAAATTGCCATGCAGAAGATGTGCGGCTGGTAGGATCATCGTAGCCGGTTGTCATGGCTGTCTTGTCATCATAAGAGGCAAGGGAGGAATTCATCCTTGCTGGCTAGGCGACTGATAGGGTCGACTTTTGATGAAAACCATGGACGCGAGAGTTCGTCACCTTTCAGTTTAGTTTACGATTTTTCTTGATTCGATCACGAAGGAAATTTTCAGTCAGCATGTCTCATTTTTGCACCTGCCATTGCTCTTAGGAAATCATTAAGCATACTTCAGACGATGACTTGTGGGCTGTAGCAGAACATCTTACCGATGATGTAACAATCACTGCCGACGCGAGTTTTTCTTGTGAGACGAATAAAACGGAGAATGCTGCTTTCTAGTTTCTACTTTTATTTGACTGTAAAATCAAATAACCAAAGACACGATACCAGCTATAATGCTGAGCATAGCACGGCTTTCGTAAACATTCATGTAGGTCACACCGGGAAAACCTCCGTTGAAAAATGTATAAATGACTATACGCCACTTTTCTTCTTCGGTTTGACATCATGATTAACGAAGTAAATTGGCCAGCGTCAATGTCATCAGCTATTAACGACACAATACCGCAAAATGAACTCATGCCGTTAGCTGCAAATTAGCATCTGATCAAGCTCAAACGACATAACGTTAAAGGTCTATTGTCTACCATTAACACATGGTTTCTTCCTAAAATTCATTGATTTTATCGTCTCTTTCTACTGTACAGCCGCTCACTGAAAGCAACTGACCACTGATAGTAATGCAATCCTCATTTTAACGAAAAATATTTTTAACGGAGTCGTGGAGTGTGCACCCCCACACACTCCTTGACTTACGACCCTGCTTGGCGAGAGACCAAAATTAATTGAGCAAATCTAACAGATCGTCCATCTTCTCCACTTGCTAACCTCATATTTTGGAATAATAAACCAATTTCTGCTATCTTAAATAATCTAGAAAGCGAGCTTTATTCAAAAATACAGAAGTTGCTCATTACTGTTATTGTTCACACTTAAATTCCACTAGCAGCTAAAATTAGCCTCCATACTTCATATATAATTTGATGAAATCGGAATCACGATTTTCATCATCATGGACGTACACTGTTCATCGAACTGATAAGTCACGGACTCTTGACATTTCATAAGCATGCAGACACATCGCTTTAGTCAATTAATTACATTCGCGAATGAACTACGTCAAATTTAGCGATTAAAACGAGCACATAATTTTGATATAGTGTGCTTAAGAGATAATCTATTTTCATGCGTTCGTGTACAATTAACATAGTCAGTTGAAATGAATTGATACATCTCACTGTACAGACTTATTGCATAGCGGAAATGCGTTAATACTCAATAGCTATTTACGCAACAACTGCAAAGTATCCATCTTTATTGCATTTTTCGAGATCAACATGTCTATGCACGAGCCCGAAGGAGGAGGGCATAGTCTGCTGATCGAGAAGAATGCAATTAAGATGGATATCTTTACACGAATTGCGTGAGCAACTTTATATTTCATACGATCGTCGGAATCTATGACCATCAGAAGCTTATAGCTGTCAAAATCAATCTCTATTTGTTATATAAATTCTAGATATCAACGTTATTTCTTGAGATTTTTATGTAGAATTTACCGTTTTAGAGGATGAAAAACTTTCTATGTGCTAATGCATTCCAATGAAGGAGTGCAATAAAGACTATCTGTTTATCACTATTATTATCACTACTTCTTTATCTAGTTCTGTTTTATAAATGCTCGTAAACGATATCAATATAACCCGAAAATCGTCTTGAAATCATTCTTACATCAGTCTAATGAACTAGGATGTTTGCATGATAATGAGCCATTCGCAGTATGAAATGGATACACTCGGTGTTTGAAAAGACCGCACCCAATTTCTTCTGCTGAGACTATTCAGCGGATCGTTTTTACATGAAATCATTGATTAAACACTAAAGTTTGTTAGGTATCAACTTTCTATTGAAATGAAATCATCAGCTTTTTTTAAATACGCATTTCTATTTTTGCTGAATTTTTACTGAAATCCGTGTGGCTGCGTGACGCTGTGACGACAAGAATTATGTGTGCATGGTAGAATTTTAGAGAGCTCCTTCCCATTCTTACAAACAGCATTTCCTTCCAAAGTCGAGGCTATTTTTCAGCATGTCCGCGCGCAGTGTGTTGGATCATGCCAGTGAGACGTGTCTTGTTTTTTGTTTGCATGTAATGTTGTATGACTTTGTTGTGTCATGAGCTCACCCAGGAAAGGCGCTCTATAAATACAGTTATTGTTATTATTATCATCATGGATTTCATAATGCAACCATGATTGCGAGTATTATGCGCACTATAACTATACGTCTACAAGCAGCTGACTACATGTGCCATACTTCATCAGTGTGCAACATCAAAATTAAATCAATGTTTAAGAGGAACATGACCATTATCGTGACTACGGCCATGCTTTAACGCATCGAAAAATAAATTTGTCCGTCATTCAGATGTTGATGCCCAAATCCAAGTTCAATGTTAAAATGTGACAGTCACTCCTGGTTCACATGCAAGCGTATTTATGTCATTGTTTATTTAATCTATCTTGGATGTTAAAATGCAAGTACCATCTGATTGAGCCTGAAATATGAATGTCGAATTATCATAGACGTCTTCAAAAATGGTCTAAGAACGATCTCTTAGATACGCTGCCTCTAAGCTGATCCATTGCGTCACACCAGTTTTACTTCTAGATCAGTAACTAATTGTGAATATCATCCTGCGCATTTGAGGAATTGATACCCAATGTCAAAAGACTTTGTTTTAAAATGCGTAAACAAGAAATCAGTTATATAAGAGGAATTTGAGCCGATTTTCGCCTGACGGCCGAATTTTAGATCAGCGCACAAGTAGCAACTTTTTTTAATTGTAGCTGATCTGATAGATGCACAGAAACTTTACGAGTTATGAGCTCCAATCTTCTACTTCTACACTTACAATCAAGATTAAGAATTGAAAAAAGCTGCTGATTTGACAACCAGCTGAAAGAGATGGAAGCAGAATACATATACCGCTGCTTTAATATAACCAAATTTTATCATTGACTAACGTCCGAACGATCGATTTCAGGTTCAATATTCAGTATGTTGAGGCCAAATGATCAACAAAGCTTAAAAAGTATTGCAACCATAGAAATTGATAACAATATATTTCTATGATTGCAACATACCTGTTCACTGCTTCAACCACTGACTAGGCCAATCATAGAAATTGACAACAATACAACCTCTAGAATGGAAATTAAGCTTCATGCAATGCACAATAACGGCACATAAATCGCACGCATTTTCACTTGGATGCACCTGCCAACGTCTGTATCATTGGGTTAGAATCAGTCACATGAGTAAATCGAAGCTTTTCATTGGTTCTTCATGCCCCAACTTAGTTCCCCCGGATGTGCCGAGACCTTGAGTCAATTTCCATTCTAGTCAACTTCAGATAAACAATTTATTTCTATGCCTGCCAACGTCTGTATCATTGGGTTAGAATCAGTCACATGAGTAAATCGAAGCTTTTCATTGGTTATTCATGCCCCAACTTAGTTCCCCCGGATGTGCCGCGACCTTGAGTCAATTTCCATTCTAGTCAACTTCAGATAAACAGTTTATTTCTATGCCTGCCAACGTCTGTATCATTGGGTTAGAATCAGTCACATGAGTAAATCGAAGCTTTTCATTGGTTATTCATGCCCCAACTTAGTTCCCCCGGATGTGCCGCGACCTTGAGTCAATTTCCATTCTAGCCAACTTCAGATAAACAGTTTATTTCTATGAGGACAATGGATAGACTGCGCACGTGTCCATCTCGCAGTGTCTGGAAAGTGAAGCCGCAACGTGTTTCTAAATAAGGAAAGACATCAGCGGTGACAATGTAAGAACGCATAACAGTCTCTACATCTAAGACTTTCATTGAAGAGGTAGTCAAGTTGCATTCGATCAAGTTTAATTCCGATTTGCAATCAGAAATAAACATGATGACATGAACAATAAACTGAAGATAACACTAGCACGCTTGAAGCAGCGGGTCTGCGACACGTCGGGAATTACATCAAAATTTGGGCAAATTGGTCTTTCATATGACTCCGCTTTGATAATTATCAGAAAATTCACACTCGCAGTTATCAAGTGACTTTGTATTCAAGTTATTTTGTAAAGGAATGAATTTAGTAAACATTAATAGATTGTCACTCAGCTACAGCTTCTTAAGAATTGTCGGTTGCTCTTGATGCGGATGATGTCATTGTGAAGAGTTGAGTAAGTATACTGCAGTGATGATGACAGCATTCAAATTATCTCTTTAATCAAAAATAGCAAACATAATTCAGTCAGTGGCTTCAACATTCTAAATATTGCACGCTAAATTGACAGTTCTGGTATGAGCAAGAAGTAGCAGCGATGAAACCTGGTACCGGGTCATTTGTGTCACAGTTTGGCTCCGAGTCAGCGGGTAAGGACAATTCGGAGACGCATTAGCAGTAACCTGGTTTCTAGAATTTTTGGACTTTACTGCACTTGTAGCCATAGAGTAATTCTGTACCTAAATTGCGAAGTTAGAATGAATGATAATATTGTAGCAATGCCATAAACATGTAGAGGATGACACTCATTATTGTGCGTGTAAGAGGCAAATCAAAAGACCATGAAGGGCAACAGGAGTTTATACAACGGTGAGGACATATAGCGAGAAAGTCAAACCACATACTTTGTATTAATTACTAATTACGTGTAATTCATTACGCATCGAGAAGTGAAAGTTACCAAATATCGTTGCTGCAAAATTAATTCGATAAGCGGCGTTTAAATTCATTCATGATAGGAGCAGAAACTTCAGAATAGGTTTTACTTCCATGTCTTCTTATATCTATAGTGAAGAAGTTGTAAAGAGCTGTTGTTCTCATTCTTTTGGACATGGTCATACAAAGATTGTACTGACAAAGATTTGACAGAAAACGAAAAATACTTGTTAGGATGAAGACTGACTAGGCCGTTCATAATTAGTTATGCTGCGCTACAGAGTGATCGTCATTAAAAAGCGGACAACCTAAATTGTAAATCGGTGGGTGATTGGAAAAGCAACTAATTATAGCTCAACAGCGACAGACAAGCAAAGCTTGTTGTGTATGATTCGTTTGTTGTAATGAAGTGCAGGACGGACTATCACTTGACTACGAATGAAGGCGCCATGCAGGAACAGACACGTCAGATCCAGGTGCGCTGCCTCAGGGCAATAATCGAGTCTGAGAGATTACAAAACGGAGAAAATGTCATTTGTTTATTCATTTTAAACAATGCACTTTTCATTTAAAATATATATCGATATCAGTTAAAATGCATTTCCTTAAGCAAAAGTAAAATAGTCTAGTTTTGATTCATATTAATTGCAACAATTGAATAGTTTTTTGTAAAAAAAAACAAACAATTGAATAGCAAATCGAGAAGCAACTTCCCGCTAAAAGAAAGATAATAATTGCATCAATTTCTACAGACCAATGTGGTGAGTGGTTGGCACTTTGTGAGCTTCGTTCGTATCAGAATCGGGAATCATCTTAAGACCTTTTTCTGAAAGAGCTTTTGTTGTGGTCGCGTGAGCTGCATAGGAGGGTTACCCGTGGTGATTCTTCATTGACCATAACTTATATCATAATGCTACTGCAGACTTTATGATCAACCCTTATTATTTAGCAAATACACCATTCATTAAATTAACAACACGGCAAAAGGAAAATGAAGATTTCGAGTCGGTGACATCTATTTGAGCCGCGTGATGAATTCAGTCTATCAGTGAGCCGCGGAATTAGTGTATCCGGTAGGACATTTTCTGCTAAAGAAGAGTAGGTCCACATATTTTTCAAAAGAAAGTGAGATGTGACAGGGTCATAATCCTGACCCTAAACGGATCTAAAGGGATGAAATGTTGACTTATTCCCACAACTTCAAATGATGGTGAAAGTTTGCAGGAGTGTCTGCTCAGTTGAGATGAGAAGAAAATTCTCGGTTGAGCAAATCTCCCTCATATATTGACGCAAGAATAGGAGTAAGAAATAATCAATAGTAGTCGAGCAAGATAAAGTCAGGAGAGAGAGACATTATCGTTCTCCAATGCTGCTCAACACGACATTTTCTTGAATTTAGAAATTTTAACGTTTTTTGTTTTGATTATCAAACCAAGCCCATTCCAGGTCTAATTTTATGTTCAAATTCAGTGCGAAATGCCACAGACAGATCAGACCTACAAGCAGAGCGTTAATGACACAGGTGCTATCAGATGAGTCTGCCACCGTTGTTATCCATGAGTTTTTAGTCATGAATTATATACCTAGTTATAACGGGAATATCAAAGTTTGAAAATGATGGAATTCCTTAGATATAAAAATTGTGAGGAATCAAATTAAGTCATGCTCAGGTGGTAGGAAGCAATTAGTACCGGTTCATTTAGAAGTTTAGCCTGTTTAGTCAGACTTGTATTTCAGACAAACTCCATTTCATCAAACTGACATGAATCCGAAGTATGGAACAAATGACAATTACTATGGCTATGACATAGTTTCGGTACAACCTGCTCGCAGTGGAGCATTGGCGGAAGACGCCATTTCCACCTTGAAAGGGATCGCCGACCACTTCCCAAGCAGTGACGAACTAGCAGGGCCACACATGTCTTTCAACGTCTGACTGTGACTCCCCGATGCTATAACGTATCGGTCTGGTTAAGGCGCTCCCCACGATCCCTCCCATTGTAAATAAAATTTCTTAACTGCAGTGTTTACTTTTTCTTATTTTTTTAATAACCATCAGTGTAGCTTATTCATTCAAAAAGCAGAATTTTTATAAATAATTTAGAGTAGTCTTCCCTCAAAGCATAGATAATACGAAGGCAGCCGTAGCTTCCTCAACAGATTCCTTCACGATGATTAAATAAAAAAATGTGTCATTTTTATTGTTGATTTTCAAGATGGCGGCTTCCGTACTTACATGGCATTTTGTGATAATTGGATTTTGAAGCTATCGATAAAGAGGCGTTGAACATCCTACTACATTACAATAGAAGTAGACTTATTCTTACGTTATCATTTTGTAAGTTAGGGTCGCAGTTAAGTCTGAGTGATCTATTTATGTCACGGAAATGAAGAGCGCAATTGCAATCACAGAATTGCTCAGTCAACATCAAGTTGTTTCATGTTTCAAGCGAGCAGTTTTATAGGTAGCAGTCCTAAAGAAAAAAAATAAGAAAGACCATTGGGGCCAACTAAATTTAGTTGTAAAGTTATTCTGATTTGATAAAAATGAGCGGTGTCATGAATCAAGCTTGATTTGTCTTCAGAAATCAACTACAACGATAGATCTTTCAATACGAAGAAGCCTTATCACTGTCAAAGTCGTGTACAAGTCGAAAACAAGCTGGATCATTCTTATGCACAGGATTAAAGGAGATATGAAGCTTATGGATTGTAGCAGCAAAACATATCCATTAAGACAACTTCTTGCAGTCTGTCACTGTCTTTCCCAAGAGATGCAAGATTTGGAAATGGAAATAAACATATCAGAAAAAATCATTTTAACAAGAGATTGAACTGACCTTGATTCTATTAACTGATTATTGCGACGAGTACGTAGAGGTGACTGTTTTCAGAATCATTTGCGCACCTTGCTACAATTTATGATCATCTGATCTTGCAAAGAGCATGGCTTTCATCAAAAGAATGCACAATTTCCACATACACAGTTCTGTTCAATCGTACTGCAAGGTTTCTAATCCAACATTGCGGGCACATACAAATTTTCAAGATGGCGATTACGCAAATTTCACGAAAATTTCGATTATTGGATTTAATTGCCATGGGAAATTATAGAAATTACAGCAGCTACTCTTCAACTTGCTCGACAGTATACTTGCCATCATAATTTTTGAATACAGAATATACCTGATGATAATATCAAAACTTAAACCAACTTAACCAACCTAACATGGTCGTTGAATGATGAACAATTGGCGAGGCTCGTCACAACTCAACGGAAAATGGAGCAAATGATGATGTACACTTCGTGACAGGAAGAGAGCCAGTTGGATCCGTCAGCAGACACGGGCAACGGACATCATCCACTGTATTCGTGAAAGCGAACATCAATGGACAGGATATGTGGCGCGACGAAATGACAACCGATGGATAATACGGGTTACAGAATGGACTCCGCGTAATTACAAAAGATCACGTGGACGACCAAAATCAAGATGGCAAGACGATCTAGAACGCAAAATCAGACACATGGAACCTCATGGCTAAAGACAAAGTTATATGGACGCTGAAGAGAGAGGGGTTCCTCCTAAGGGAGAGAGAAATACCCTGATGATGATGATTATCCAACCTAAAATAAGTATAAAGCAGTTTTGATTAGCACCATTTTCAAAGATGGAAAACGAGGTTGTGGAATCGGGGGCAGTAGTGTTCCACTCAAAACAGCGAGGGCCCGACTCTCTGATAGCGGGTCTGCTTGCATAGCCAATTAGCAGGCAACGGAGGAGGTTGTTCCTCTCGTCACTGTTTGGGCGTCGTCGTGCTTTTGCTAGCTTGCCGATTATCTTTAATGAAATTAACTTACCCATCCTCACTGATCCCTGTCTCAGCATAGTGCTTTTGCATCAGAACCACGAATTATCAGCGCAGTGTTTTTCGAGCATGCTTTGTATGCAGCCTCTATAGATACGGTTACTGTCACTTATATTATACATGATTCCAAATCACTTTAATCGCTTCCTGTTGACTCAAACTTTAGCGTCGTCAATCAATGGAAATTATCGAACCCAGCAGTTTCATTCCCCCTGTAAATGTTTATCCACTACCTGTGTCCTGTTCCCGCTCGCTGATTCACATCTTTCCGTGGTGACCAGGAGGCCTTGAACTTTTGACTTCTCGTCTCGCTAATATAACGCATCATACCGCCTAAAGGCGGCGATGTCTCAACTTTGTGCAATTTTTCTTTTGCAATGAGAGTACCGATTGCTCATTGTACACCAAATAAAGATTATTGTTATTATAAAATGTGTTCAATTGAAGTTCAGTATCATAATATCAGGACAGCAAGTTGTGAATTTCATTTCAAGCGTCCTATCACGTGACTTCAGGCCGTCAATGTCATGAAAATGAGAAATCTGTCAAGAAAATACAAGAAGGCGTACTTTGTTGGTACATATCCGTAGACGTTAGATTTTGACAACTATCTGTCAGCAGTGAACATGCATTCTGTGCCCTAGAGTTGATGCCTTCTCTGTACCAAAACTTGCCTACATATTTCTTTTGAAATGTGATCATCGACACCGACATCTTAGGTGAATATTTTTGTCATTTTAGGTTTTTTTGTAGGTGAATAATTTTTCAAATTTAGGTTGTTTATTTAGGTGAATCAAAAATCCATTAAAATATCTAGATTCATTGATAGCAATGGTATGTTTTTGTCTATTTTCATGAATTGTGCTTTTTTCGGTAACCAATTTGTAGACAAACACCGCAACGATAATCTACGTATTAGTTTAAAAAAAGAATTAAAGAAAAGAAAATGACAAGTAAGTCCTAGATTTAATCGCGATTCGGAATGATTTGATTTCAAGCTATAAAAACGGCACAGATCAAACATAAACAACCAAGTATATATGTTTAAAATTGTTTATTGACCATTAAATTGTACAATTGTGTATGTGTCAAACAGATCAATATTACTCGTATTTCAAATGCAATATAAACTCTATAAAAACTTTATAAATGTACATAAAAGAATTAGAAACTATGACCAGAAACATGTGGCACTACCCAGAATCACTCATCAATGTCTTCATTATTCCGATTATAAAAGTGATTCTTTACCCCGATTTTCTCAATGTTTTCCAATGTGAGCACATGCAGATGAAATAATCAAATAGCAAGTTTTTGTCGTAATGACAATATTTAGGTGAGTTAGGTGTTTATACAAAATATCAGAAATTAAGGTTAAAACAATAAATTTGAGGTGATTCACCTAAATTGCCGCTGTCTAGTGATAACTGATAAATCGTCAGTGACAATGATATAGCACCCACACGTGCATGGAGTCTCTTTGACACTATATCAGCTGAGGATGCTTGCTTTTTCGTGTAATATTAGAAGCTGTTTTTTAAACGACTGCAAGCAAATGTCGCGCTGCCAAGCTCAAGAAATACAAATCGATGAGATCTTTCCCTCAAATTCTTTAGGCAAATTGGGCAAGCCGACGTCGATTATCTGTTAAGCTGTAAATCTTGATCGATCGCCACAAAACTTCGCATAACCAGTAAATGAGTGCATTTTCTATCTTCATACAAAGTTTCATGCAGATTGGATTAGTACTTCTAGAATTAGAGACGCTGAGGGAAAAGTGCAGGGTTGGTGCAACTCAAAAACGGTTTTTGAGTTTTTGATCTAACCAGTAAGTTGGGCTTTTGATCTGAAGACATCATCTTACTCTTCATCTATAGAATATCACGCTATTCGATTCTGATTGTGTGATTATATTTAATTCACATTCCCAATATTGTATAACTTAGTGATTATGGTGTCATTTAGGCAACTAAATCTTTTACAGCAGTTCTTTGTTCCAGATTGGCTGTTAAGCAGCTGTTTGAAGTGTCGGGCACTTGAAATGGGCGGAAGATGTCTCTCACTTGCGTTTTCTACAACCACCTTGCTGCTTCTCGGTTTACAGCTGAAACAAGCTACGAATTTTGATGGCTACTTGCAAATGAAAAGGCAGGCACATGACGTCAGACTAGCCTGGTCTGACTACATCGTCTGAGCAGATGAAGCACAAGGTCAAAAAAGTCATTTCGTGACAGCTCGTAGTGATTATGACCAGGTCACATCCCTCACCCTAGTATGTTTAACTTAAAAAGTCATGATTTTGCGAATGTCTTGACTATACTTATATTCAAGTTATTGGTTGGGAAGAGTCAAGATAAATATTAATGTTAATTGTAAATTTACATTTTAGCAATTATTTCGATCTTCATTAGAAGATCATCGTCAAGCATAAAAGGAAAACATTTACATACACAAAATTCAAAATAAAGGGTAATAAGATATCAAGCGTAAGAAATAAAGATGAGAAAGAGAAGACGAATAGAAATGTGAGCATGAGACAGATAATATTTGGCTACATTTTACCAATAGCAAAGACTATAGAAATTGAATGTGATCTGACTAAAGGGAAAAAGGATTAAAGGAGGAAAAGTAAATGAAACGATTTGAATAATGATAAAGTGATGCAGCATGATAGAAAATATTATGCATCACTATATAAAAAGAAAATCTCTGTAACGTTCGAGTTCAGATTTAGCATTGATCTTCGGGTTTAATTTGTTGATAAGCAAGGCTTCTTGTAAAAGTAGGTCAGCTTCATCTGAATCATGGATTAGAATTGTTGTTGAAAAAAGTGTCTTCTGACAATTTTGAAGATGTTTGTACATTGATGAGGTGGAATTTATGGAATGTTCTCTGCATCTGATGTGGAGAGTTGTTGTGGTGCTTCCAATGTAGAAGTTCATACAGGAATTGCATGTTAGTTTGCACACTACGTTTTTCCGATAGCAAATTGATTCATTCGTAATGTGATAATTTTGTAAGGGGCAAGTTTGAGCCGTTTTTCTACTTTTCTTGGTTCTCGGACCGGTGCACCGAAATGTGAGAATTTCGATCACAGAAAAGTTTTGCTGTATCGTTTCAAAAATGGTAAAGTCCTTTTGTCTGTTATCTTAGATACAGCAAATTGGAGAGAAAAATCCTTTAAGCATGCAGCATAATTAATCCACCTCAGAGGAAATTATTCAATTCTGCTAATCAGTTCAATTCAAACTTTAAAATTCTTTTCTTTATCATTAATATTAAACCTTTTGAAAATCACGGCTATCATAAAATAATCGATGCATTTCCTGATGTGAAGAAGATAATGTGATAATTGAAGTGCTTTGTAAATCATCTTAGGCCATGAAGTCTCAATTTCCGCGATCTTAGAAGTTCGGAATCTCTGTGAATATTACGTGCCCTGCTGTTGCTCCTCTTGCCAAGATATAGGTTATATTGGCATTCCAGCGGCCAGCGATCCGTAAGATCTTTTCGGCATCAGGCAATATTGTCACACCACAGAGACTACTTGAAGCCGAGCAGTGTCGAGATGTTGATGCACTACTTCTTGCATAGTAATTTACAGATAACGCTGACATTGCTTCGAATCTTTCTACATTTCCCGATGTGTTTTGGCATTTTGAAAAACAAGAATCTAATACAAACTCTTCCTTTCACATAATGATTAGGATTCGGTAGTATAATGTCCAGGAAAACAAATTCTTCGAATCTGTCATTTAAAAACATTTTTTAAAAATTTACAAGGCGAATTTTCGTGCCTTCTCAGGTACACGATGCCAAAACAGTAGAAAATATCTAAAGCAAATATTTATACATCGATGGTGAAAACATATCATACCTATTCATCACTGTCATTCCTCTCTTTCGCGTTCGGCAAGCGTCAGCAAATAGCCGATGCTGCCACTTCGTCTGCTTCGTCAGCACCTTCGCCTTCTGCCAGTTGATCACGTGATCCTCGTATAGTGAATGCTCCGCCAGACCTTGTACGATAGATCTCGAGCCACTTCACGCACAGTTCTTGTTCCTGTAAAATACAGGCTGAGTTAACGCTTCCTCTTTGGCTAACATATTCAATTGTATTGTATTAGGCCTCAAACATTGTGATACATCCTTTTAGCATATTTTACCCGATGGAAGATATAAGTTAATAAATCAATTGGCATGAAACAGCCCCTGATGAATCCTATAACCGACGTGCGTATCATGCGGAGATGTAACAGGACCGAAATATTCCAGATAAAACCGCCGACCAGGCTGTAGCAGTCTAGGCCGGCGACGGTATCATCAAAGTGTGACTTTTGACTTTTGACTTGCAGAAATGTGAAGCTTACTACAGGGTGTCCGAAAAGTCTGGACACATAGGAAAAAACGAAATTTTATTCCAGATTGTGTATTTTAGATACAAAGTATCACAAGCAATGGCGCGTAGTACAAAAGAAGTCTTAGTAACTGTGGCATCAAATTTATCTGCAAACACTCCAGATAGGAAGCACCTGTTACCGTTGGATCATAAAAGAAAGGACCCAAAGGTGTCCGAAACATCAGGACACATAGGAAAAATTGCATTCGAAAAGTCTTAGCTTTCATTCTTATTTTCGAAGTATGCAAGCGCGTGATCAATGCGTGGGTGACCTTGACTAGCTATTTGCTCATTGTCTGATGCATTTGTGACGCGTCATCAACCTGCCATTGGTTTATAAATGATATTGATTCACGATTGTTTGCTAAATTTAAGGAAACTGGCAGCGTCTATGATAAACAACGCAGTGGTCGCCCCTCAACTGAAGACGATACAAAAATTGCTCTACTGGGTGCAATGTATAACAGTCCTACCAAATCATTACGTAGGGCCTCTCAGGAATTCGGAGTACCCAAAAGTACCATTCATGATATTCTCCAACAGCAGAAATGGCACCCTAACAAGTTACAACTTGTTCAAAACTCACAGAAGATGATCCAGACAGACGAGAGGAAATGTGTGACTGGTTCATTCAACAATGTGAAGCAGATGATCTTTTCCTGCGCAATATCTTATTTTCTGATGAAGCCATGTTTTATGTTAATGGTGAGGTCAACAAACAAAATTCTCGATATTGGTCAGAAAATAACCCACATTGGATCTCAGACTGCAAGGAACAAGGTAGGCGAAAAGTAATGGTATGGTGTGGAATATTTGACACTGAATTGTTGGGTCCTTTCTTTTATGATCAAACGGTAACAGGTGCTGCCTATCTGGAGTGTTTGCAGATAAATTTGATGCCACAGTTACAAGCGCTTGGAAATTGCCACAATGGTTCCAACAAGACGGGGCACCGGCCCATTATGCTGCAAGTGTACGGAAGTGGCTGAGCGAAACATTTCCTAAATCGATCGGCAGAAGAGGCAACGTGGAATGGGCACCTCGATCCCCAGACCTAAACCCTTTGGACTTTTTCCTATGGGGTTATCTGAAAGCCCGTGTCTACCGAGTGAAGATCCGCGACATCGATCATCTCAGAGAGAGAATTGGTGAGGAATGTGCGCTCATCAATGGCAATGTTGAGATGCTCCGGAAAATTCAAGATAACTTCCTTAAACGTTGTCGATTGTGTGTTGCCAGTAATGGAGAGCACGTAGAACATGTTTTGTAAGACTTCTTTTGTACTACGCGCCATTGCTTGTGATATTTTGTATCTAAAATACACAATCTGGAATAAAATTTCGTTTTTTTCCTATGTGTCTAGACTTTTCGGACACCCACTATGCACTCAAATTTAGAACGACGCAGCTCTAAATTTATATTGGATAGTATAGTTATTAAAATATACACATACACGTTGACCTAGTAGGTACGTTGGTAAACCGACGCGTGATTCTGCGAGCGCGTGTTGCACGTCCATGCGTTTATAACCTTCACAAAGCTCATTGATGCGCATATACTAGTACATAGCATCGGCCTGCTATATAAACCGTACCCAATGTAGTGAGTCTATGCGCTTGCATCTTATTCACGCAGCCTATAATCATTTACTTCTGTATCATGTTGGTCTTTAATAATTTGTGGAATGTCAATAGCAATAAATTATATCAAATAGACAACATGTGGTCTCCGTGTCACATAGTGGTTAAGTGCTTGGCCTAGCGATCTTTCGGTCCAGAGGTCGAGCCCCGAAAGTGTCATTGAAAGTCGTCAGGAAGGGCATCCGGACTAAGAAGATCACAACGCTCCAGATTAAAAGTCTGACTGAGTCAGCATCGTCCAAGTCCCTAATACAGGGGAGTAGTGATGTTAAACCATATTTTTTTACATCAAATATACAGACAGAGTGTGAAAGCATGAGCACACGATTTTTACGATTTGCGGCTCAATTTGTAATTTAGCTGTGTTTTAATGAACTTCTAAATGCATCACAACCATGATGCGATGATGATGCATCTTGACAAGTACAGGATGGTCAAATTAAATAGGTTATTCATCTTAAAAATGGACAACGTAGTGTGGGTGTATTTCGAATGCCTATGATTTCTTTCTGCTGGCGAAGGCATCTGAAGATATGAAGCCTGCCTGCTCCATCCAATCGGTAAATTGAACTAAGAAAAACGCCAACCAATGAAAGATGTCTGTCTACTTTTGAAAAAATCTAAAAAAAGTCGTTGATAAAAAAGGACACACACGCGGTCTAAAAGAATAGCTCAGAAACACTGGTTGATGCAAAAAGGTTGTTTACATGTAATGTTGTATGACTTTGTTGTGTCATGAGCTCACCCAGGAAAGGCGCTCTATAAATACAGTTATTGTTATTATTATCATCATGGATTTCATAATGCAACCATGATTGCGAGTATTATGCGCACTATAACTATACGTCTACAAGCAGCTGACTACATGTGCCATACTTCATCAGTGTGCAACATCAAAATTAAATCAATGTTTAAGAGGAACATGACCATTATCGTGACTACGGCCATACTTTAACGCATCGAAAAATAAATTTGTCCGTCATTCAGATGTTGATGCCCAAATCCAAGTTCAATGTTAAAATGTGACAGTCACTCCTGGTTCACATGCAAGCGTATTTATGTCATTGTTTATTTAATCTATCTTGGATGTTAAAATGCAAGTACCATCTGATTGAGCCTGAAATATGAATGTCGAATTATCATAGACGTCTTCAAAAATGGTCTAAGAACGATCTCTTAGATACGCTGCCTCTAAGCTGATCCATTGCGTCACACCAGTTTTACTTCTAGATCAGTAACTAATTGTGAATATCATCCTGCGCATTTGAGGAATTGATACCCAATGTCAAAAGACTTTGTTTTAAAATGCGTAAACAAGAAAATGACGAACAAGAAATCAGTTATATAAGAGGAATTTGAGCCGATTTTCGCCTGACGGCCGAATTTTAGATCAGCGCACAAGTAGCAACTTTTTTTAATTGTAGCTGATCTGATAGATGCACAGAAACTTTACGAGTTATGAGCTCCAATCTTCTACTTCTACACTTACAATCAAGATTAAGAATTGAAAAAAGCTGCTGATTTGACAACCAGCTGAAAGAGATGGAAGCAGAATACATATACCGCTGCTTTAATATAACCAAATTTTATCATTAACGTCCGAACGATCGATTTCAGGTTCAATATTCAGTATGTTGAGGCCAAATGACCAACAAAGCTTAAAAAGTATTGCAACCATAGAAATTGATAACAATATATTTCTATGATTGCAACATACCTGTTCACTGCTTCAACCACTGACTAGGCCAATCATGGAAATTGACAACAATACAACCTCTAGAATGGAAATTAAGCTTCATGCAATGCACAATAACGGCACACCTCTTGCCAAGATATAGGTTATATTGGCATTCCAGCGGCCAGCGATCCGTAAGATCTTTTCGGCATCAGGCAATATTGTCACACCACAGAGACTACTTGAAGCCGAGCAGTGTCGAGATGTTGATGCACTACTTCTTGCATAGTAATTTGCAGATAACGCTGACATTGCTTCGAATCTTTCTACATTTCCCGATGTGTTTTGGCATTTTGAAAAACAAGAATCTAATACAAACTCTTCCTTTCACATAATGATTAGGATTCGGTAGTATAATGTCCAGGAAAACAAATTCTTCGAATCTGTCATTTAAAAACATTTTTTAAAAATTTACAAGGCGAATTTTCGTGCCTTCTCAGGTACACGATGCCAAAACAGTAGAAAATATCTAAAGCAAATATTTATACATCGATGGTGAAAACATATCATACCTATTCATCACTGTCATTCCTCTCTTTCGCGTTCGGCAAGCGTCAGCAAATAGCCGATGCTGCCACTTCGTCTGCTTCGTCAGCACCTTCGCCTTCTGCCAGTTGATCACGTGATCCTCGTATAGTGAATGCTCCGCCAGACCTTGTACGATAGATCTCGAGCGCTTCACGCACAGTTCTTGTTCCTGTAAAATACAGGCTGAGTTAACGCTTCCTCTTTGGCTAACATATTGTGACATTGTGATACATCCTTTTAGCATATTTTACCCGATGGAAGATATAAGTTAATAAATCAATTGGCATGAAACAGCCCCTGATGAATCCTATAACCGACGTGCGTATCATGCGGAGATGTAACAGGACCGAAATATTCCAGATAAAACCGCCGACCAGGCTGTAGCAGTCTAGGCCGGCGACGGTATCATCAAAAGTGTGACTTTTGACTTTTGACTTGCAGAAATGTGATGCTTACTACAGGGTGTCCGAAAAGTCTGGACACATAGGAAAAAACGAAATTTTATTCCAGATTGTGTATTTTAGATACAAAGTATCACAAGCAATGGCGCGTAGTACAAAAGAAGTCTTAGTAACTGTGGCATCAAATTTATCTGCAAACACTCCAGATAGGAAGCACCTGTTACCGTTGGATCATAAAAGAAAGGACCCAAAGGTGTCCGAAACATCAGGACACAGGAAAAATTGCATTCGAAAAGTCTTAGCTTTCATTCTTATTTTCGAAGTATGCAAGCGCGTGATCAATGCGTGGGTGACCTTGACTAGCTATTTGGTCATTGTCTGATGCATTTGTGACGCGTCATCAAGCTGCCATTGGTTTATAAATGATATTGATTCACGATAGTTTGCTAAATTTAAGGAAACTGGCAGCGTCTATGATAAACAACGCAGTGGTCGCCCCTCAACTGAAGACGATACAAAAATTGCTCTACTGGGTGCAATGTATAACAGTCCTACCAAATCATTACGTAGGGCCTCTCAGGAATTCGGAGTACCCAAAAGTACCATTCATGATATTCTCCAACAGCAGAAATGGCACCCTAACAAGTTACAACTTGTTCAAAACTCACAGAAGATGATCCAGACAGACGAGAGGAAATGTGTGACTGGTTCATTCAACAATGTGAAGCAGATGATCTTTTCCTGCGCAATATCTTATTTTCTGATGAAGCCATGTTTTATGTTAATGGTGAGGTCAACAAACAAAATTCTTAATATTGGTCAGAAAATAACCCACATTGGATCTCAGACTGCAAGGAACAAGGTGGGCGAAAAGTAATGGTATGGTGTGGAATATTTGACACTAAATTGTTGGGTCCTTTCTTTTATGATCAAACGGTAACACGTGCTGCCTATCTGGAGTGTTTGCAGATAAATTTGATGGCACAGTTACAAGCGCTTGGAAAATTGCCACAATGGTTCCAACAAGACGGGGCACCGGCCCATTATGCTGCAAGTGTACGGAAGTGGCTGAGCGAAACATTTCCTAAATCGATCGGCAGAAGAGGCAACGTGGAATGGGCACCTCGATCCCCAGACCTAAACCCTTTGGACTTTTTCCTATGGGGTTATCTGAAAGCCCGTGTCTACCGAGTGAAGATCCGCGACATCGATCATCTCAGAGAGAGAATTGGTGAGGAATGTGCGCTCATCAATGGCAATGTTGAGATGCTCCGGAAAATTCAAGATAACTTCCTTAAACGTTGTCGATTGTGTGTTGCCAGTAATGGAGAGCACGTAGAACATGTTTTGTAAGACTTCTTTTGTACTACGCGCCATTGCTTGTGATATTTTGTATCTAAAATACACAATCTGGAATAAAATTTCGTTTTTTTCCTATGTGTCTAGACTTTTCGGACACCCACTATGCACTCAAATTTAGAACGACGCAGCTCTAAATTTATATTGGATAGTATGGTGTCCATGGATAGTATGGAAGTGGTGTCCGTGGCACAGTGGTTGCGTACTTGGACTAGCAATCTCATGGTCCAGAGGTCGAACCCGGAAAGTGTCATTGGAAGTCGGCAGGAAGGGCATCCGGACTACAAAGCACCACAACGCTCCAAACAAAGTCTGACTTAAGTCAGCACCGTCCAAGACCCCAGTAGGGGTAAAAAGTGACGTAAAATCCGTAAAAAAAAAAGTATAGTTATTAAAATATACACATACACGTTGACCTAGTAGGTACGTTGGTAAACCGACGCGTGATTCTGCGAGCGCGTGTTGCACGTCCATGCGTTTATAACCTTCACAAAGCTCATTGATGCGCATATACTCGTACATAGCATCGGCCTGCTATATAAACCGTACCCAATGTAGTGAGTCTATGCGCTTGCATCTTATTCACGCAGCCTATAATCATTTACTTCTGTATCATGTTGGTCTTTAATAATTTGTGGAATGTCAATAGCAATAAATTATATCAAATAGACAACATGTGGTGTCCGTGTCACATAGTGGTTAAGTGCTTGGCCTAGCGATCTTTCGGTCCAGAGGTCGAGCCCGAAAGTGTCATTGAAAGTCGTCAGGTAGGGCATCCGGACTAAGAAGATCACAACGCTCCAGATTAAAAGTCTGACTGAGTCAGCATCGTCCAAGTCCCTAATTACAGGGGAGTAGTGATGTTAAACCATATTTTTTTACATCAAATATACAGACAGAGTGTGAAAGCATGAGCACACGATTTTTACGATTTGCGGCTCAATTTGTAATTTAGCTGTGTTTTAATGAACTTCTAAATGCATCACAACCATGATGCGATGATGATGCATCTTGACAAGTACAGGATGGTCAAATTAAATAGGTTATTCATCTTAAAAATGGACAACGTAGTGTGGGTGTATTTCGAATGCCTATGATTTCTTTCTGCTGGCGAAGGCATCTGAAGATATGAAGCCTGCCTGCTCCATCCAATCGGTAAATTGAACTAAGAAAAACGCCAACCAATGAAAGATGTCTGTCTACTTTTGAAAAAATCTAAAAAAAGTCGTTGATAAAAAAGGACACACACGCGATCTAAAAGAATAGCTCAGAAACACTGGTTGATGCAAAAAGGTAGTGCCATTAGCGCAGCGGTGGTCACTGTCTGCGACCCCTGATAATAATCTGCAGCCTACAGCGCGAAATCCGTAAGCCTGCAGTATGCATTAAGCACATTCTACATATTGATGAATTTGTCTGCAAAAATTTTGATTCTTATTTAATCCAAAATTTATAATTGAATTGAATTACAGTTCAGTAAAGGCACTTTCCTCTTGAGGTCCTTCTGCTACCGCTTTCCTTTAACGGTTGTTCACAATTGAGGCACCGAAGTTTACCAAGTTGGACGTATGGCACGGTTCAGATGAATAATACATGTGTGATTATTGTTCAAATTCATCCCAACATTCCCACCGTTCATGAGATATTTCGAGGTGGCTCAAGCCGTGAACCAACCTAAATTGGCCTTGTTGTAGTGCCAGTACCTCCTCCCTCTGCTGCATCTTCATCATATTATGGAAATCTGCCAAGATGATGCGAACATCCCGACAAATAATTTTATTTTTCTATTATGAGAAAACATACAACAATGTAATTTTCCAGAGAAAGGAAGATAAATGCAGACTAATAACTTTGGTAAATAATTGGAAACACTACAAAAATTATGAAATCTCGTCACTATAGGGGAGACACCCGGACGGCAACGACTCCACAGGCAGCATTTCCTTTCTGTAGGAAAACTGTAAGTCTTTTCAGAAAATCAGACACAAATGCGTTTGTCATTGCCCCTTCTCTGACTGGAGTGAGACGCCAAGGCGGACAGGAATTTTGGAGAGTCTGCAGACCATCCACCAGTCACTTCAACAGGAAACGGAAGAAAATCGATCCCCATCTGAGCTAACTTATCCCGGTGAAGATGATTTTCCTCTCTTCTGCTGCTTTGAGGGCATGACAAATTATCCATGGAGAGAAGAGACAACCGTAACTTCGATGGCAGCTGGTTTCGATGACAGCACAATATCGACACATGGTTTTCAGTCTCATCGTCTTCAGGAAACGATTGAGCCTTTATTGGCTTTGTTGCCAGCCTTGATCGATCCCCATGGCAGCCAATTGAGTTCGGGATAGCCTCTCCATATACACATTTCGAACTTGATCTTTTGAGATAACGATGTGAATTGTTGTTTATAAATAAATTTGGTCTAAACGGGAAAGCCTAAGATGAGACTTTAAGTGAACGATGTAAACTTATGCCTACTATGAATCTGCGCGTCTGCCGAGTTCTAGTTGGCTCTTCTTCTTGGCAGACAGGAACAAAGAAAAACACATGTTAATCAAATGGGGCGCAGATCGCAGTTTTTGGCAAAAAAGAACTTTTCTATGTTTTCTCTAATCAACTGAAAAGTAATAAGTCTAGAGCCATAATTTTCGGCAAGGTGTGTCTTCAGGTCATTTCATCTTCATGCAACTCTGGATTGACAAGTGTTTTCTTTGATCCTGGCTGATAAGAGGAACCAACTACTAGCACTCGTCAGACGCGCAGAGCATTTGTGAAAGTATCATTTTTGGCCTCCTTCCCTGCAGAAATTCGTTCTTGCTGCCGAACTATTAGGTCCTCCTCGTATGTTCCCTTCTGTTAAATAATTAATTAATTATGATTGATAATGCATATTTCATAAAATCACAGAGTAGGAGAGGGATATACTTGATTAAATGGCAGCAGATCATTACAATCTGATTCCTTGCATCCTTTACACGCTCTTTACCTCTACCGTTCCAATGATATGACTCAACTTATTGTCGTACAATTCATGCTTAAATTCTGTTCAACGTTCATATTCGGCACCTAACTGAATTTAGTGTCAACTTAGACCTAGCTGAACTTAGGGAGATCGTGGGATCGGATTGTCATATCCAGACTGGATCCTAGTAACTGATCGCCATATTTGACCGTTTTTGGCATCATTTGAAAATTTTGAAATTTTGACCGTCTTTCGCTCCAGAACAGTTAATGGAAGACATCCACTCGTAATATGTATATACTTAAATTAAGCAGTTATTAAGGACTTATACTAGTAAGAAAATGCAGCGATGCTGTACGGCACATTCAAAATGTCCGCGCAGGCCTGATCTTTCCCAAAAAAAATCCGTTCACGGCTTCTTGATTGCCATATTTTTGCGACCCTTTAAGGAAAATACATATAATAACAGACCTTTCCTTTATTACGTGCTTTGCGTCAACTTTTTCACCATTGAGGGTAGAGATCTTCAACATGGCTTTATTGGAACGACGTATACAGTTCGCATGCATGTACATTTGGTCAGCCTTAGTGTAACATGATATAGTATACTCGTGTGCTCCATTTATAACATTTATACTTGTACTTTACTATGGCATGACACTGTATGTTTGAGTGATTATCATGCATCGCATTGAGAATTCTTTTGGTTATTGTAATATAGTTTCCCTCTCTTGCAGAGGCCTTGAACATTGTGTGCTGCCGCTAAAGAAATAGAAGTTTGCAGACGAACCAAGACTTTCGAAGTTGTCGATGCTCAAGTCCTAAACAGCCATGTGAATTTGAAGATGCCTATCGTCGAATGCCCTATCGCATCGTGCCCACATGAAACCCCTGACGCAGATTTGCCCGAACTTCATGTCACGCTCCTGACAATCCACGCCACTGAGAACCAACAACCGCCAACACCAGTCGTCTCCGCGAAGATAGAGAAGGTCAATTGGCCGACGGTATCCATCGGTGGGACAACAGAATAATGGGCTTATTTCACATCAAGATAGAAGGACTATAAAGTTGCGACTCGATTAACTGAGACCGATCTTGTCATTCAATTGCTGGAGTTTTGTGACGAAACCTAAAGGAAAGACTTCACTCGCGCTAACGGTGGTCACACACTGACTGACTTATGCGAAGACGCTGTGATCCATGCCATTCGTAATCTGGCCGTCCAAGATGAGAAGATCATGATGGTCCGTTGAATGGTCCACGTAAAATGCGCTGTGCTATTGCGCTACTGCTAGTCTAGTCCTACGTTTGAGTTAGAAAATTAAAATTCTTATCAATTGCTTTTGATTAGATTTCAGTATGCTACTTAAAGTATTACTCGCAGAAGAATATTGGAAACAGAAACATACAACAAGAGGCATATTTCATATGATTACATAAGCAATAAGCATTACATTCCAACTAAAATCACATCCATAAATGAATCACTATCATTAAAATAATAGAGACGCGGTTGAACTGATCCATTTTCTAACCAGGGGTGGCATGAAAGGAGCCCACCTTTGTTGATATGTCGAAGGGATCTGGGTGACTCGTTATTGCTTGCCATAGGACTCCACTTTGGAAAATGATAATTTCATCCATTATTTACGAAAATTAATGTATGGGTTGATATTCCGAGATGGGATTCACGCGAAGGTGTCCTAGTAGTACTAGTGAGAACTCCATTACAAGGCTACAAAAGCAGCTGGTCAGCTGCAAATCAAATGGCTGTACGTTTCAGATGGTCAAAGATGGCCAAGGACAATCAACAATTTGAAATGCATGAAAAGCTGAGATAAGGCTTCTTCCACAGTGGAAACCGAGCCCTGATTTGGAGTTTTGGAAACACAACCGGTAGCTTGTTCTTAAGATTACTTTCCTACCCGTCCTCTAAAATTTGATATGTCTATATACAATAAATGCATGAACAATCGAGTGCAATTTGTACGGTTTACAATCATGTCTTTCATCGCGAGCGCTAAAATCGCTAGACATATATGGCTATGATTTTAGCTTCATTTCTTGATATCTATATATAATAGCTGTAAAATTAATCGATCGCAAGAAAATATAAATAAAGTTCATTCCTTCACTAGAATTGACTCCTTCCAATGAAAAGAAAATTATTAATAATAGGCCTAACCAAGGAATCTTTCCGAAAATTTACAGCATTATAGGTTTTTACTTTTACCTAGAAGGCCTGTGATTGCAGCTATGGATATATATTCTGCTGACGAATTCTTTCGTTGCATATATATGCCTGCACGCCCTTCTCGCACCCTCTCATATTAGCAGCCCTATCTAAACCTAAGCCACTAACTAACCTCACACCCAGGTGTAAGCGGATGCAGATAACTGTGTTAGCTTTGGAAGTTTGACGAATATCACGAGCGTCTGATTAAGCAGATTAATGCCAATAATGAACTTAATGAAAATGAACAAACGCTTATGTGCATGCTAAAACGAAAAATGATTGAATTCACATTAAAATGTTGAAGTAGATCTTCGCTAGATTACAATGACACCGCCACTAACCCATGGGACCGTGGCCCCGGTCCCATCTCCCCCTGTCCGCGACCCCTTATTATCTAATCAGCCGACATTGTGCTTCATGCTGTATGAAAAGTAACGCCATCCTCCTAACCACTAAGTATCGCTTCGATTCAATGAAGGGATGAAATGTAACCTATCAATATTCCAAGGAAATGAAGTTAAGTAAAATGGCCCAAGATCAAAAATATCGTTAGTAAAATGCCTTCATCGTAACAATACAATCTGCTGGTGCGCAAACGAACGTCAGTATTATTCTTATACTATTCACATCTTTGGCGTGTGTATAATCGTATATGCATAATTCAATGATGCCTTACAACATCAAGTCATCAACACTGACAGCAAAACTAGCTAAATAGAGGATCTAGAATCGTTGTGTTGAGTTGCAGTTGGTTATCGGAGACTACATCGTTGCGAAAAAATCTACATTGCTTTTATGAATCAAAAAATCCCCACGAGCAGAGTAGGCCTGTCGATAGGAATTCAAATTTCTCATCGAAACCAATTGCGACTTGAGCCATAATGACCTGCTATCTCATATTACATTACTCAGGCACCAACAATCTTTCGGTTTGTAAGACGATCTGCAGCTATACGCAATTGTAGAACTCTCACTTTGTCATGCAACACCATTGACGTTTGTATGAAAAACGTAGCAATAAAATGAAAATTTCATGTCAAAATTAACAGCATTAAACCCTGCTGACTGTGAAAACGAAAATTTCTTTTTTTTTCTAAGACACCAAAAGATTGAGACAATCGGGTGACATGACCGATCGAATGAAAATTAGAATGCATTCTTCATGCTTCAGCAGCATTACTCAATAATAACTTGACATGTATATAATTGGTGTTCACTGTTCTCAAAAACAATTTCATATTCTGACGGCAGATAAATACCCCAATGATACGTGTTTCCAAGAATTTTCGAAACATTAAATTAGCATGCTAACGATTTGAACAAACTAATAAAAAAGGATAAATTGATAAAATTGAATATAAAGAAGATAAAATTGATAACGTCTGCCATAACTCTGCGATCTGCTAGCATCACAAACTCATTAGGCAATTCCATCCAACGAATTATGATGCTCATACTTATTTGGAAGGCATGAAAGCACAATTTTTCACCATTGTCGGATGTCTATGATCAACATCAATGTAATCAGACAACAATTAATCAATTACATGTACGACCACTGTGCAACAATCAAATATCCTTTGCGACATTTCTGCGAAGTCATAATTCGTTGTGCTGGTGCCAAAGCACAATGTTGAGCAGCCTTCAACCATCAAGGAAATCGATGAGTTTTAAACTAATCAATTCAGATGATGAAGCATTAGTTGATAGACTCCTCCCAGAAGTTCTCCTGAGTAAAGTGGCAAGATCCCTATTTGTTATCATATATTGAGTGGTTGGTGTTGCACGTTGGAATGTAGTTTTGCGATGATCAATATTTCATTTTTGTCATCTTTGCGATGCAAATGAGAATTTTTCATTCAATGGAGTGTTAATTTTCTTTAGTTAATTCACTTCTAGTACATCCATAGCATGAATGACTGGAAGTCGATAGACCATCTATCAGGAGTAGCCTCAATTCGCTGTATTCTCCATAAATAGGCTAGTTTGGACAGAATTTTTCTTGTAATTCATCGATTCCAGCTTGGAAAACAAATTGTTTAAAATTATTAATTTGCAGCAGTGATTTGAAAGCAGTTTTATTCCACTTTCTATTAAAAGAAACGTGTATGTGCATCAGATTGTAAGTATTTTGTGTCATGAAATATGAATCCTGCGAAATACCTCGTTTGAATTACGTAGGGTTGTAGCACGCCAACCGCATGCGTTTTTTTTGTGGCAGCTTCCTTCGTCACCTCATTCCTTGCAAGAGGAGAAACCATTGCGATTTAGTACATGCCCAGAAATGATATATATTTAGCGAACATTCACGCGAGACATCATCACGTCAAATTCCAAACAGCGCTGTTTTCTATGACATCTGTACTCATTTTTCGTCTTAGCGGCCACTTAGTTGTCCAGTTACAGTGTTGTAGTTTATGCTCATGTTTATTCGTACGTCTCGAGTGAAGGCTCATTATTCCTGCCGCTTGTAGTGGACCACTTGCTTTTCTCGTCTGCTCACCATTTAAGCAAGTTTGATGTTGCAACGAATACTGTATGACGGACCTCTAACATTAGGCACCACTGAGCTTTATCATTAACTGATTTGCAACGTCGATAAATATCAGAAGACGAAAAAGTCAATGAAAATTACATGTTTTTACAGTTCACGGTTCATGGATCCTCTTGAACATTCGATCTTCAGAGCCTTCGATTGTTGTTCCGGGATCCGAAGCCTGGATGTCATTGAATGTTTTCTTTCGAGCAAGAAGTAATAAGGCATGACTTGACGATTCCTAGTAATGCTTTGAGGGTGGTACTGTTATTGATCAGCAAGTCTGTGTTGCAATCAGGGATGCGGATTCCTATCATTTTGATAGGACTCCGACTCCGGGGGTTGATAGGACTACGGCTTTTGATAGGACTCCGACTCCGGGTGGCAAGTATATACAGCCTAGTTTCTTGAAAAATTAACTTGTAACCTACATCATAGATCTTTATAGGGTTGCCTGAACTTATCTTCGATGATAATTGCTGTATCATTTATCATAATAATTTAAATTAGTAAGCATTATATTCTATTATAAATGGGTACTGGGATGACTTTCATCATCGTATGAGAATCAGTTATTTTCGATAATCAAATATCGCCTTCAGTTGAATGCATGCGACTGCAATGCTCCTCCCATCTTGTTGTCACACGATTTTTCTCCAGTCTCTATCAAGCAGGAAAATCCCCCATCCTTCTCCAAAATATATGAGTGGACTATCGAGTTTGATAATGCACTTTGGAGGAGCCATCACACACGATGAACGTGAGGGTAAGAGGTAGTCTTCTGAGACAAACTAGTATTTCATTTTTGTATCTGATGTGACCTTTGGTGCGTAGGTGTGATCGAGGATAGGAAGGCTTGTCTTCTTTACTAGATCACCGACTGAAATGATAATCCTTTTTTCACTATCACGGTTCATTCCCTCAACTATTACAAGCTTTGCATGCACTGCTGTCTCTGCACTTTTATTTGACGGAGAAAGTTGACATCAAAACAGTGACAGCTATGCACAAGAATAAATAATTTGCTTGCATTATATTTCGCGTCTAGTTATAGGCCGGAGTCCCATCATTGGATATGACTCCGACTCCGGCAAAAAATGATGGGACTCCGACTCCGCATCCCTGGTTGAAATGGATTGATTTCTGTTTTAGCAGTGCGTTCTAATTGTTTTCTGTGCTCATTGTGTAGCTGGAGCTTCGAAAGATTGGGATATGGCTTCACGTTATGAGTACGTATGGTTTTGGCAGTAGGAAGAGATATTGGGATCTAATTTGTGTAGAAAGTTGTTGTAACTTCCGTATTCTGTCAAGATTTGTTAAGGTACGTGGGACATGAGAGGAAGGTGCTTGTATGCGTTGTCATCAAAAGATAATTTTGTCTGGAAAAGTTCATATTTTGCATGTTCTATGGGGAGGTGATGCTGGCGGTTAAAAGAAATTTTCTAAGATTTGGTCTTAGTTTTCTTGCTTACGTCTGTTATCGTATGTCATCTGTAAATGGTCTGTAATTGTGGTTTGGCGAGGCTTATGATTTAAGTTGTGCCGCTAGATTTAGATGCTTTGTAGATGCGTAAGCAAATATCCGCTGTACTCGAGTATGTGCTTTGCATATTGCCTTTGTATCTTGCATAGAGATGTACCCCTGATTTCAACAGCATGAGTAGTTTGTGGGACGTAGACTCCGTTATAGATGAAACACCACAGGAGACTGAGGCTATTAGATGAAGATCGCTTGTAGACTCTAAAATTTTCTAGTCCTAACGGAATTGAGCGAATTTGGTTTTCTTGATCACATCTGTGTAGTGGAGCACTGGAAAATTGGTAAATTTATCTCCTCTATTCCAGAGTTTGTGATTTCTTCTTGCCGGTTCAATCTTGTACAAGCGGTCAAGAGGGAATTGCCGCGTGTTTATTTTGATATCATTCGGTTTTGGAAGATGCTGAGCTAAGATATCACTACGATCTTGTGCTTCTAGCCGTTGTTAGCTGATCCGTGATGGTTGACTATTTGTATTGGCAGCAATTTGTCAATCAGCTGTTATCACTGCAGCTTATGGGCCAGTCTGTCATTGAAATATCGATCGGTTTTCCACGTGACTGCATCATCGTAGCGTCATTAAAGAATCAAATTATCAAGGGCTAACCTTAAGCGAAACACAATTAATAATGAATTAAATCACAAATCAAACTATTCGGCAAGTAGAACCAATGTGAAAAATAAGAATAAAACATAAATGTAAATGTTGATAATATTCAAATGGTATGTAATGCAAAAAAGGCGTGTAAATATAAGTAGAGAGAAAAAAATTGATAACTTACTCGAGAACTCCTGCCTGTCTGCCACACTGTTGGGCACTGTAGTAATTGCGGAATTTGCTTACATTGACTAGACTTAATCTGCAGGTCTGGTCGCCCAGATGCTTGTACATGTACATGTCAATTGCGTCAGAATGAAATTTAATGCTTTGATTGAGAAGATGAAGTAGAAGATAAGGAAAAGTGAAAATAATTTGATTCCTCTAAAGGACCCATGTGGCGTTCCCTACAGGTTAAAGGAAATAGCAACTACAACAGATTCCCTAATTGAAAAAATGTACAATTGAGGTCATCAGCAGGAACTTGGGGAAGCGGGACCCTGCTATATGAAACCAGCCTCGAAATTAATTCAATTAATAAAAGCACACGCAATTATTTAGAAGTTGCTTAGCAGAAAAATATCCGTATTTCAATTAAGTTTCACTGTGCTTATGCAGCTGCTTCTCAGCACTGCTTGAGATCTGCGCTGTTAGATTCTCTCTTAATGATAGTAGTAGCTGTACGATTGACTTTTTGAATGAAATCATTTTCCATACCCGAATTTTCAAATTTCATGTTTTACGTATCTTATATAGTACCGTTTTTATTTTTCAAAATAGATTTTGGTTTCTATTTTCGTTATTAGACTATTTCTGTTTTTCGCACATCCCTTTTTTCGTCATATTTTCCTGATATTACATATCATCATTGATTAGCGAGTGAATAATTAGCAATGAATCGTACTAATGGTCGCTTATTCAATCGTGATTGATCTATTGACGATATTTGTGATAATCGCACAACAGATCATGACACTACCGGTACTTAATAATACAACTACGTGCAAATTTTGTAAGGCACCTCTCACGTCTACGAGGGCAAAGTATTGTCTAATATGCCATAAATTCAGATTCCATTCCTTTTACTCACTAGATGTTGAAAGTCATATCCATTAATTATTGACCAAATATACTTGTGTGAGATGCATTTCCTAATGATTATACAATAAGCATTTTTCATGTCATCTTTCCATTTAGATAGACAGGTTGTGTAGTCGGCATTTTTTCATCTTTTTTTAGATATTACATCATTTTATTTCATCTTTTCGAGAATTCGTCTCATACTTATTGTTTTTCCCACATTTGCTCGCTAGACAGCCTGAGGCCTCTATGGGTGAATCATCAGGTTGTATCAGATTACATTTTTTGTTCACTTGTGTGAAGCGGTTGACGACAAAGTTCTAGCAGCACAACTGAGATAGCGTGTATAAGTAGCACTTGCAAAGCGACAATTATTTGGCTCAAATTTATAAGTATTTACGACAGAACAAAAGTAATAACGGGTAAGCAAGAACTGCATGATGGTTCCTCGTAATTATGGCACTATTAATTATCATTACTCCTCGTAATAATTAAGCGTGGGAATCTTTGGCTCCAAAAATATACCCGAATTTTATTTTCGGAGCCGTGCGGCCATTAATTTTACAATGAATGAAACTGCTGAGTCACATGATCAAATGTTAACGGCTGACAATTAGATGAATTCAAAGCAGGTCAATGAATGAATTGAAGCATTTGCCGGAATCAGCAAATGAAAGATTCAATTGATTTAAGAAATGCTTTGGGGTATGTGAATGATCGGGTTTCTAAGCTCACGAGTAGCTTTGTTCGTTTTTAAATGCTTTTTAGCATGATAATTATTTGCGAGCTTTATTTGATGAGCATCTACAATTGGGAGGAGCTCTTGAAAGTCTCCACGTTCTAGGAGATAGAGCTGAGTCAACAAAGGCGCAAGCATGTAGTGATTTCAGGACTTTCTGAGGAATCTGAAGGATCAGCTGGTGACGTGAGGCGTGCAGACATCGTCAGAGAGCATTAGGATAAGAATTAGGAATAATGGTGAAATGCAACGACTCGATCAGATTCCGGGACAACTTGGCCCAAAAAAAGTACAAAATGACTCTCCTTTTTTGACATAAATGTGTTGCACAGACTCTGCTGTACACATAAATGCCCTTTTTCGATACTGCAATGTCCTTGTCTATAAAATAAACTCATTTTTATGCCAAAAATCGCATATTTTTGTGTACTTTTACAAAGGGCCCAAGTGTTTCAAAGGAATAATCTTTTTTCTACATATAAACATGCCATAATAAAGGCAATACATTGTAGTTATTAAGTTAGTACCTTTTTTTAGAAGATTTCGACCTACTTACTTTCTAAAAATTTTTTTTTAAATTTTTTTCATTGTAGTATCGAAAATGGGCATTTAAGTGTCAGAAATGTATATAAAATTATATTAAAGCAGAGTCTGTGCAACACATGTCAAAAAAGGAGAGTCATTTTGTACTTTTTTTGGGCCCAGTTGTCCCTACCCCCTCTATCAGGTTCTGTTGTTGTTAGTGTTGGCTGTGTGGTGATGTCAACCCACCCCATCGTCAAGTGTCGGGCGGGCGGGCCAATCGCCCGCTCCGTACGTCGTGACGGGGGAAGCCCAGAGGTCCCACAATGTGAGCGTTGTGTGTGTGCAATAGATCAGGGGTGAGCCGATGTGACAGTTTTTCATCTCAAAATAAAATGTGACAAAATGTGTGTTTTTTGTTGTTGGTGTGACAAAATGTGACAAATTCGCGAAAAAATATTCTGACAAAATATGAACAAAGTCACAGAGGAGCATTAACTTCTTTTGAATGAAATAACGAAGTCATGTTTTTTGGGAGGTCATTATTCTAATGTTCCTTTATTCTGTAATGATAATTTTTTGTATTAGGAATATGTAAGATTGAAATTTTTCCCCTTCCTTGCTCCAAATGGCGACTTGTACTTGCTCTAGGCAAATCGTGATGTTATTTGTCCGACTTTTCAAAGTTGAAGTCCGGATGTCCTTCCTCACTTCTTCCAATGACACTTTCGAGGACTGACACCCCTCGACCGAAAGATCGCTAGACGAAGTACTTAGCCACTGTGCCACGGAGACCACCCATATGGAACTATATAAATAGAAATAATAATTTGAAATAATCAATAATTAACGATTTTTCTCGATTTTGTCCCGTTAAAAACTCGTTTGATATATATCATGAATGTTACGTCAAATGCTCTATTTAAAAAATCAGCCTTTAAGGGAAGATTGAGAACTGCCAATCTTCTGCGCACCGGCATGTTTCAAATTTTGGCAATGTGTTTTCATCAGCATGTGACAAAATGTGACTTTTACGTCAATAAGCATGTGACAAAATCTGACTTTTACGTCAATAAGCATGTGATAAAATGTGACATTTACGCCCATCGGTACGTGACAAAATGTGACATCTCGAATATCAAAATGTGACAGAATGTGTCACAGATACAAGTATGTCGGATCACCCCTGATAGATGTTTTGTTCTGTGACTGATTTTCAAAGGGGATAAAGAGAAGAAAGGACAGTGGTTAATATTGTGTAACTATTCTTTTAAGATGGATGATTTGTTTGGAGTTGTGTCAGTGTTCTGCGTGTGCGTCTGTCGAGTGTCCGCTCTGATTTGTAGATTGTTAGAGAGCGGGTGGGGGATTGAGCTAATGATTTTATTTTCTTGTCTAGGTAAGAGTCGACGTGGAGGGTGTGTTTGATTGAGGAGTTGCTTTGTCGCGTTGGGAAACTGAGTGTGAGGGGGTGAGGAATACTTACCTGAGGTGAAAATGGTGGATTTTTGTTGTCTGAGAGGTAATGATTGTGTGAGGAGATGGAGAATATGATTTTGACATTTGGCTTTCATTAAAAGCTATTTTGTGTACAATGTTAGGTGTTCAGCAATAGACAGGACGTGTATTTCGTCGTGGAGGTGTTGTGTTGTGGTTAATTCTCCCGGGGATCGAGCAAATTTTAGTATGTAATTTTATCGGCACATCAAATCTCGTACGAAGATCTTTCTAACTAGCATTCGATCTTTGCTGGGCAAATTTGATGAATTTGCCTCTACATTACAGTCACGACTAATCAACCCCATTTGGCATGTTTAACAGAAACATGGACATTTTTTAATCAATAAGAATTCCAGGATTCAATGTTGTTAGATTTGATCGTACTACACGAAGTGGTGGTGTGGCGATATGTGTGAGATCTGATATTTCCTCCATAGGTCAATCATTCAGAAATTAACATGTTTTTCCGAATTATTGCTACTTGATGTTCTCTTCTGTGAATGTTGCGTTTTGTGTTTGTACATACCCCGGTGGTGAAATGTCTCCGGAATTCCGGATATTTTATCTAAAATTTATAGGCTCCTAAAAGTTGGTTCAAAAATGTGATAAAATGATAGGGAAGGGGTATTTGCAAAACCAGTAATGTAAGTTATGTTAAGTTATTGCGGATGAATTGTTAATAAAGCTGCTTTCCTACATTTCTCGTTCAATGCTGTGCATGCATGACGAAAATCACGTCACACTCGTTTGTATCTAGAGCACTGCAAACTTGTAATTGATATATAAATTACTGAAGACGATCGATGCTTCATCCATGGTTGTTTGCCTTAGCCTTATTCATTGCTTATTGTTATTATTGATATAGGGTGTCTACAAAATCCTAAATATCATCGAAAATTCTAGCAATGCTGTAAGAATTGGCATTGTGTTTCGTAAAATCTATAAACATGGAATTTTGAAGGGCGTAATTTTTTCATCAAAATAATATATATTTCATTTTCAAATCGATCATATCACAGGTAGTAGAGCGGCTCCGCGAATTTGGTGATGGAAATGGTCATTCTCTTATTTCGTGCAAATTTGGAATTCAAAATGTATGTGGTAGGGGTACCCCTTTTTTGAGCATGAATCTTCAGTTTACTCTATCTGGGCGGAGTGAAGGACATGGTTTGAATGAACCATCACTCATAAAACTAATGACTACTAAGTCCATCTAGATTTTGCATGATGTCTCGACCATAAAATAATTTGCGTTTTCTTTTCCCGCTCAATTTTTGGGATTTTTTCTCATTTAGTAAAAGATCCGTAGTAGGACTGAGTTCTGTCTCCCTGACTTTGCACCTTTGTATCTGCCAGGAACTCTACCTTGAATGACGAAGAGTGACATAGTTCTATTTCATGTATAATGCAACAATGGCTCATCTATCTGCTCTATCAACACGTCATAACTTCCAATCTGAGAAATGGGTGCCTCATGGTCCTTTATAAAGCTTTCATTTTCGAACTCTGACTGGAAGTGGACATGCATGCATCAAGAAATCAAATTAGCGTCAGTGAAACAATATATCTGAATTTTCTTAACGTTAATGACACTGACAATATCCATCAATTGAAGTTTATGCTTGGTTTGATCGATAAGACACTTGTCTTCTCCCTGCCATAAATACTACTTGAGCATCCTCCATTGAAGAACTCATGACAACCGCTTGTTCGAAAAGATGTTGTAATCTTGGACATTTTTCGTATTTCAATTCATTAAGATAAAACAACAAGAAAGTTTCCAAAAATAAGCAAATTTGTCGAAATGGCTTCGTTGTCCCCTATTTGGTGGATTGTATAATGCTAAGTTTCTCCTCTTTTTGCATGCTTGCTGCGAGCCCAGTGTAAGGAATCATTTTCATCTTTATTAAGATTGATGATAATTTGGACTCTGAATCCCTCATAAAATCCAATGGTGAGACATCGCCGCATTTACTGGTGCTATCTATTTGCATTGACTAACTGGCAGTCTGCACGCTGTCTTCTCGCGTAGTTACTATACAAAAGACTGTGAAATGAAATACTGATTGCATTCGTCTAAAATATTGCATCGCTCACGTAAGGGAATATTGCAGTGATAGTTCAGACCTCATCAGACTGGCAGTGACTTATGTGTATGTACCTGTCCGATATGTTAAATTGATCGTCCGTCCTCCAGTGATCCTACTCACGCCCGAATGCCGGAGTACCAAAACGTTAGGCCCGAACTTACTCAGAAAAATGGTCGAACTGTTTCTTCAGTAAACACCTGAATACCTGAACTATTTCTTTAGAAAATTGCCTTAATGCTCGAAGATAAACTCAAATATCTTGAAGGATTTTGACCTTTGCGGATACTTCGATCGTTATGTTGTCTCATTGATACTTTTCCCTCATGTATTAAACTAGTGTCACTCTTCCTACATGTTCTTGTAGATTTTCATCATATGCTGTCGTGTCTTTCTTGTTGCTGAAACAACGCAAGAGATAGTTTTATGCAAGAATGAGATTATATTGATTTTCGCACCATGTATCCGCTGCTTGTATGAATCTCAAAATTTTGGTTTTAAGACAGACATAAAGCGCAAATAAATTTGGCCTATCGTTCAATCTAAATTTGCAAATAAGTAAATTTAGATGACAAGTAACATCATTTATTCAAATGATCATAAAAATTGTGTTGAATGTATGCATGAATTCGGTGAATGTTGTATTTCAAACCAAGTGTGATCTCCATTTCACCTGTGCATTGCCTCATTGCTCACATCGATACAGCCTTCTTTCCTCATGCCTTCCTGCAAGACATTCGATTGCTGGTACCTTCCTCCTTACCAGTGCTACCGACCATTCGATCTTTAATTGAAACACGTGCATTGTGATAACGATTTCAAATGTTATTTTGCAGTTTGTCTTGTACGTCCTTTGATACGAACTTAAGAAGATTGATGCAACTGTAGTGTGGAAGGTCGGGGCTTCAAACTTGAGCAGTCCAAAAGTACTTTACTTTCGACAGACAGAAATGGTCATAAGAATTAAGTATGAAAACAGAAGCAAATTATGAAGGTCAATGGAGAAATTGTAGGAGTCCATGGTGAAATTCACTGAAGAAATTGAAGATCTTCATACTTACTTTCAAACCTTGAAAATTTGATTTTGGACTCCCGTCCCAAAGAGACATTCTGTAGGGGAGACCGGCACCATTTGGCCGCTTTTTTAGAATTGAGTGCAACGCCTACATTAAGGTTTCATCTTAACAATCAATCATAGTTTCAACAACTACTAAGTCCTTGTAATTACATTCCTCTTTGTTGTTGATGGATGTGAGAAATCGATCATCTTCACGGTACCTTAGGTTAATACTATCATGATCCCCACATATCAAGATGTCCACATGTATTTCATTGTCACAGTACACTTAATCCTTACCGGTCGATTAATATGAGGTTCATATGTTATTTTCGCGTGTAATTTATGTGCAGCACTACCAATGTACTCGTAGTATCTCTTTTTGCATGATTTCCATGCACATGGTGGAGCATGCCCAAGGCTTATTCTCACATGCTGGTTCTGGTTAGTTGTCTGTTCAGTGCCATTCTTGAGAGTAAATGGTCGATGGAAGTTACAAGTTTTGAAAAATCCGGAAAATTTGTTACACCCGTCGGCTACACCATCCAATATGTAAGGGATCTGGAAATATGAGGATTTATTAAATTTGGTGCTCGTGTGATATGACGATTGCTGATTGGGGTTTGTGTAATATGAAATTCTGGGGAAGTCTTAGATAGTCATCTTGACGAAAAATTTTTTTTCCTGGTTTACTCAGTCTTAGTCACAAATAAAGTTGCATGAGAACGAAATCCTTGTGTACAACCATTTATGAGTACTGCCTTCACTGACGATGCTAGTTGAATTGGAGTCTGATAGTTGCTTCATCGATGGCCTGAGCCGTTTCACTAATTTGTTTTATAACATGTTTCCTTTTTCTTTTCAGTTAAATGGGTAAGAGCGGAAAGCCTTCCGGTATAAGAACAGGACGGAAACTGCGCACACATCGACGCAGACAAAAGTGGGCTGACAAAGATTACAAAAAGGCTCATTTGGGAACACGATGGAAGGCTAATCCTTTCTCTGGTGCCTCTCATGCTAAAGGAATTGTTTTAGAAAAGGTTGGTGTTGAGGCAAAACAGCCTAACTCCGCTATCCGAAAATGTGTTCGAGTGCAGTTGATTAAGAACGGTAAAAAGATCACAGCTTTTGTCCCCAATGACGGTTGCCTCAATTTCATCGAAGAAAACGATGAAGTATTGGTAGCTGGTTTCGGTCGAAAGGGTCACGCCGTCGGAGATATTCCTGGTGTTCGATTTAAGATCGTGAAAGTCGCCAACGTATCATTGTTAGCTCTTTTTAAGGGCAAGAAGGAACGTCCACGATCTTAAACATACCCTACCTTGACTTGTAAAAAATAAATTGCTACTGGAGATATCTTATTGTTTTCTGCTTATTGAACTTGTAATAGTGGTTCAAAAAGGAGACCCTACAGAGTTATTGAAGATTCATAATTAATTATTTGAGAATATTTCCGAATGAGTCAATCGATGGAATCAGTTCCATGAGTGACAGGTTGGTAGGTGCGTCTTCAACGGCGTCTGTCTACACGAATCATAGATAGAAAACAAGCGTATTTTACAAACCAAAGTTACAGGCACTGTGAAACAAGAAAGAATAATAGTTAGAACCAACATGAATTGTTTGACTAGGCATCGCGTGGAAGGGGCCGCTATTAGAACAGCATAGCGCATGTCAGCTATGTCGGTCACACTTGCGAATTGGAAAATAGTTCTGATTGCATTCTGACCGGAATAAATTATAATTGCAAGGATTTTGCAATTGAAAGCTAACTGCAGAAATAAAAGGACAACGGGGAAGGATCATCAGTTTGACATCGAATACAACATCACTCATTTCTATCTCTTTTTTTTTGAATAATCTTGCTCGATTGTCATCCTGCATAAACCATATGTGCAAAATTATAATGTTGAAATAAATTCATAATGGTGTCCGTTTCAAGTCAGATAGTTCTATGGTTTGCAGATAGTCTTCAAGGCAAAAATGCACATGTATCATACACTTAAAAAAATCGAAAAATAAAAAGGAATGAGATGGATGACAGCCTCATGGTCTAGCACCACGCAAAGGGCAGGCATGGCACTATATAAAGATCACCATAAAACATGTTATTGAATCCCTTCGGTGAGGAAGTAGAGATGCAGTGAATCACTTATTAGAGCTCACTGACTGCATGATGGCAGTTCAAATCACTTTGGCTTCTGAACTAGACAGTGGTATCTAGTGAATAGAACCTACCGCGCAATTAACTATTTAAAGGAAGATGTTCGACAGGTCCTGGTGTGACTTTACATTATGATGTAAACTAGCGAAAATCTGAATTTACTTAATGATAATGCTTTGATAAAGAATAACATGACAAGGAAATCAATATTTGGTGCCAGATCTCTCTTGGACGCTCAAAATATAGTATCGTATGCACAGCATTTTCCCACCCAGTCAATTTGTCGAATCCGCTGTTTCAATTATTTTTGTTTAAATACTTTGATGTTATATCAGTCTACTTCTCGTCAGTTATTTAATTATCTTTTCAGTAATGTTAGCCTGTCAGACACTCGTTTAACAGCATAAATTAGAGTGATAGCATATCCCCGCTCTACCTATGTTTCATTTCTTGAAGTCCAGTTTTAATTCAGTCTTAGATTTTACATTCAGAAGGAATCGGAAGAGGAAAGCTGAGGATATTATGAGGTAAAGACTAAAAAGAAATGGACAGGATCACTTTTTAACCATAATGCAGTATCATCGGTCACAAGCACCATTGCGGTTTTCCATTGCCGCGCTATTAAATCATTTGTCTTAGTCATGCAAAATATCGATGTATGCCTAATAATTGAGAAAACTTTTAAAATTAATACTAAGAGTTTCGTTGAAAGATGGAAACGCAGTCTTTCTTAAATCATTGCACAACATTGAAAGCTCTTACATTATTTGTGCATTCGCATCTAATCCAGTGGGAAGCTGATAAATAGTTGCTAAATGTATTCAATTGATCAGCCGAGACAGTTGGTGTAGGAAGTACATAGTGGTCTGCCCAGTTCGATATATAGTGTTTGTTCTTAGATCATGTCGGCCCATGTGTCACTCACTTTGTTGTCATCGTTGATGTGCTTTTTTATCCATCCATTTATCAGACGCAAGCGTCAACAGCTGCTGTTGAGAGAAGGAGTTTTCTTTGCCAAAGTTTATTTCTTTATCCACTGCATGCTCAACCTCTTTGGACCCCTCCAAATCAATTTTCTGTGGCTACATTCAAAAATTGGGCTATTGTTTGGATTACAACATTTCAAATTATTAAAATATTACATTTTTTAATAATGTCGCTTGGAAATTCTCTCATTTCTTAATTAAATGCTTCACCACTTTCATTAGCAGTGCAGCGCTAGTTACAATATCTACAGACCATATTCAATTATCGAAAAGATATATTTTATATCTGTATTGGAATATGTCACGACAAATTGAACGAAGCATAAGATGGACGACGTGTACTGATTTACATCGCAAGAGGTTGCTTATTATATAAGTAACAACATAGCTTGATATGGTCTCATCATATTTTTTTTACTAGCGTCCATGTTCTATCAATTCCAACATGGCACTTATCATGAACTGTTTTGATAACCGCCTTATGCTCTATGAAACAACAAACAAAACTATTTTTTGTTTCATCTTTAATTTTGTTTCTTAACTTTTGCAAGCTATTCATCCAATCATTCTTGATACGTGTCAAGGCATCAGCTTTATTCTTCTTGGTAGACGACAAACATCTCAATCTCAAATTGTGAAAATGTTCCTTACTTAATTCATTAGCAAAGTTTAGGCGCCTTTAGTTTTAGCTGCTTCTACCGAAATAGTACCTGTAGACGAGACTGAGTGAAGCAACATCCCGTCTGAAGGAGAGCGGCTGCAACTTGCTAGCAAGTTTTTCACCCATGAGATTCTTGACACGTTTCTCAACCCGTTCAAGGAGGTTAAGATGCGTTTGTGGGGCGCCTGCCCACAGATGACAACAATACTCCATCAGAGGACGAATAGTGGACTTGTAAAGATAGCAGACAGTCTGTGGTGGAAGATAGCTGCTGGCACGATAGAGACTACCAATTCGTTGAGCTGCCTGCTTGATAATGGATTGGATGTATGGTTTCCATGACAAGTCTTTCGTAACCGCCAATCCAAGGAAGGAGATGGAATCTTGTTCTCTGATCCTATTATCTGACATCTTAATGCTATGATCATCATCTCCTTTAAGTCGTGAGTGCAGAATACTCTGAGTTTTTGTAGGATTGAAGGAAACAAGCCAATTGGCGCCCCATTCTGAGACCCTGCGTAAGTCTTCATTAAGAACGTCGCATAACTGCTGACGTTGCTGAGTGTTTTTAGCGAGTCGCTCATTGGAATGAGTGTTGTGTTATCTGCATACATCACCAATTTACTCACTAGGCAGTCTGGGAGGTCGTTGATGTACACCAGAAAAAGAGTGGGTCCCAAAATTGACCCTTGAGGAACTCCTGCATTGACATCTAAGACGACAGATATCTGCCGGTCACTAAGGAAAGAAGCAAGAAGTTTGTGGAGTTGATCAGCAACTCCATAGGACTTTAGCTTCATAAGGAGTCCCTGATGACTTTATCGAATGCATTGGAAATATCCAAGGCAACTAATCTCGTCTCACCTTGTCTGTCAAGGACACGACTCACATGTTCAGTGACATATGAAAGAAGATCTGCAGTTGATCGAGAGTGCCTGAAGCCATACTGTTCTTCTGATAGAAGGTTCTGAGTTTCAAGGAAGTTAACAATGTGTTGGTTAATCACTGCTTCAAAAATCTTGCCAGCAATTGGAAGCAGGCTGATAGGACGGTAACTAGATGGAAGAGATGAGTCAAAACCTTTCTTTGGAACTGGAACCACGGAAGCTACTTTCCAACAAGAGGGAAACTCACCGGTGGATACACATCTACTGAGCAGTTTAGATAAAAGTGGAGAAAGCTCAGTTGAGAGATGCTTGAAGACCGAAACCGGGATGCCATCTGGTCCACTAGACTTAGAGCTATCGAGACCGGCGATGATCTTTTTGACGTTTCGGACTGTGACTGAAGGAAGTTCCATGACTTCGTTCACTACCATTACTGCATTTAGTACTTTGCCATTCCATTCTAAACTACATGCCATTTTCAACAATGCAGCAACTGGGTAGTGACTTAAAATGCCTATCAAGGGTGTTGATTTTTGGCTATGCATTTCCTATCGATCTTCTTAAAATTTGATTTTCATTCTTAGCGAACCCTATCTCCAGAATTCTAGCTCCATTCAAGCATTCGGATAGTGTAAACCATAAGACTCTATATAGTTAGCTACAACTTCGACAGGAGCTATATCGTCATTGACAATTATATCATCTATGTAATACTCAGTAGCATTACATATATCTTAATCACGATGTAAAACTTCCCGTACTATTGCAGTTATGATTTTTGGAGAAGAGAAAATTCTAAATCCTAGTTTTGGTTATTTTATTCTCTGAAATGTAGTAACACGGGTCTGACTTTTGATTTTATGCTATTGAAAAACTGGTATTATAGGAATTACTGCCCCTGGTTGTCCGTCAAAATCTTTTAGCCATCCATCTATCAATCCATTTTTCTTCATCAACAGGATCTAAATACTCACCTTCAACCGCATAACATACCATTCTTGATTCTCATTTGCCGGATTTCCATTTATCCACTTCCTTTTTACAATCCATCGCCCTTCGCTAAATTCAGCAGAAAAATCCACATCAATAGTAAATTCATGGTTCTCATTTTCTCATTTGCACAGATACATCAATGCTGTTTTTTGTGTCTACTAAAATACTTATCTCTTCAAGATGTGAAACTGCATCCATGTCAGCCATCATATCAACATCATGCAAAAATCATTCAAAGCAATACACTTCAACCTAATACTATGATTTGAGATTTTCAAATCCACTTCTTGACTCCTATTACTCGCGACTCATCACCACATGCATTCACTACTACTCCTGTACATGGAAAAATGGTAGTACATAATCCTTTGCTCAAAATGGATTGACTACAACCAGCAGCAAGTATATCTTGCACAATCATGCCATCATTGAAATTATGCCAAATGTCAAAATTCGAAATAAATTATATAATTTAACAGCTTGGCACGAGCCTTATTCAACGGTGATTATCTTAATTACTTGTATTGCGTAATAGTGTCATCTGTGGGCATCAATGAATGAATTGACCAAAATTTTGTATTTTTTAAAATCGGCCGGCCACAGCTTACCAGACACAACCTAAACGTACTTAAAACGTTCCAATTTAAAAGATACTACACATGACATTTTACACGACATGCAGTTCATTGAAATTGAGCAACCTCATCACTAAAAATCGTTTTCAGATGTTTTTTAGCAGCAATGTGTCGATAAAACTTGTCATCACTAAATCTTTGTGTTCATTCAACGATTTTTAAATACTGAACATCTTGAGCGCTGATGGGTAGTTCATACTGTCAATTTTCATTTTAAAAAATTCCGCGTTTTCGTACTGAAATCCTGCATTAAAGATAGCGTCCAATTTTCTTTCGTTAAGCCTATATATTACAATTGACCCTTTATGAAAGTGAAGTATGTGCTAAAATAATCTACGAAACATGAATGGCATCGCTTATTAGAAGTGATCCAGAACTTAACGAACATAACATTGGAATTTTTAATGAAACAGTCTGCACTGCGTTCATTCACTGTTTGCAGCGCAACTCCGCATCAAAAATTCATACTCGATCAAATTGAGCGCGTTGTATTCCTCGTTTAACATCCTAGCGACGTCGTCAACATGCCGACCGGTAGTTTTGTCAGCTCCAATCCCAATAGGCGAGTCTTTCAACTCTCCTCGGATCGATTCCGTCACATTCTCGTATCACTTGTCTAATTAGTTCTCCCGCAACGTGCTTAATACAACACACCCTTAGATTTTCACACCCTTAGAATTGATTCTAAGCGTAATAGACCACAGTTGTTGCAAAATTTACGAAAATATGTGCTAAACTAATATAAAAAGGTTAGGTTAAAAAAATGCAACAGGCCTAAATAGGCAAACAAATAAATTCATCAAACCTGCATAATTGATGCAATTGTTTGTTTTGAAGTACATGTATACTAAATACCACACATTGGTAAAGAATATCAAATAAATTCGTCACTCAAAGCGATTTTCAGCGTCACTTTAAACGATAATGGCACGCTAGCTGAAGCTTTTTTTATGTTGATATTTGGTCTATCGTCAAGATGAGATGCTCTTCCTGCCCTGAAGCATCTGCATCTCAATAATTAAGTCAATCGGGCGTCCGGTTCAAGTCTTGCATGAGTTAAATGCAAAAAGCCTGCATATAAAGATTATTCCGAGTTCGCCAATGATTGTGAACTTTTGTTGCTGTCAAAAGATCAGATTATAGCACACTGATGCATAGAACAATATTTTTTATTGACCATATACACTTCTTGAATTTTGCTTCCTTACGTCAGGACCCTACTTTTAGCTGGAACTGCTATTTTAAGATATGCAGTATGTTTGACGCGTAGTGAAAACTCACTGACTTATCCATGGCCACGCTTGTTCTCTGAGTGGTGTACAACAAGAATGCAATGCGGATAATGTTGCAGGCATTTAAATATGGAATGAGCTAAGTTCATTGCGTCATGCTTAAGTATCGGATTCTTTCACATAAAGTATGAAATAAATGTTCTAAAATTATACATATAAAACAGATTGCTATTAAAACATGCAGTAGGTAATATTAGTTTGCAAATCTTACGGGAGAAAGTAATTAAGTTAGAAAATGAAGTAAACAGCCAGCAGAGACGAAGGAGAAATAGTCTTTCAAGCAGATAGTGCAGGATTCACCTTGCGAATGGATACACTTTCGGTGATAGCAAGCTGCAGGATTTGTCTTTACTTCTTGGACACATTGAATCATCTGTCTGATCAGGTCTGTTTGCTGAGGGAGTTTGCTTTACTTGCTGCATTCAGTCAGATGTCAGAGGGTTGGCTAATTGTGGAGGATCTTTTGACTTGGGCCATGAGTTTGAAATCAGCACCCATTTTGAAATCTACTTCTCATTTTTCCCTAAGTAACATTCGTTCTCCGCATGAAAGTCGTAGATAAGGCGAAACTGTAGGTTAAATGGGTATGATGATGTCTTTCACGGAGTTGGGAGCCAGCAACCGAGTGCGATAAGTTGAAATCGCTTTTAAATAGAAATATTCTCTCCTGCAATGAGCTCAATTATTTTGTCGTAATACTGCACTTCAAAGAAAAGCTTTTTTCCTTCAAACGAGGTAGGTTTATCAGGTAACTGATATGAAGCGTGGAGTTGGCATTAAAATTCGGTAATTTAGCATCACTAGTAAGAGGGGCTTTATTTTCGAATATTTCACAAACATGTATTTGGGAGACAGGGGTCTTGCATTTTTATGTATAACAGACATTTGAGCTAACACCACTATGTCATAAAAGAGACTGACGTCAGTAAATTTAAACGGTCGTTAATGTATCCTGATTTTCTCTTCTGATTCAAGTGAAATTCAAGAACAAGTCAGTTATGAAATGTTCAATCACGTCAGATAGGTGCCTATTCATTTGAGTAACATGTTCTTATGACAATGCCATTCGACATTTAATTCATTTTCCATTTGTTTTGTTGCTTTGTTTCCAAGTTGCTTTGTCATGTTCCAGTGTATCTGATGGCCTACCTGAAGTCAAAAAGCCTGCCACCGTGGAAAGTAAGTTAGTTGATATCCACTTCTTATTGTTTTTCTCTTGTTTTAGTTGTTTTAGAGGTGTTGAGTGCTTTGCTGTAGTTGGAAGATTGTTTACTCTGATGATGAATGAGGGTACCAAAGGAGTCATTTTTTACCATAAAACTTTGCCTAATTGCGAACTACAAGTATTTTCAAAAATGTGTCGCAATAATCCACGTTGTGTAATTAGCAAGTAAGTGAAATTTTCGACGGCATCCATTAATTGAAAAATTATTTCATTAACTTGTGTCGTGAGTTGAAGTTAACTGTGCATGTGTCTCTTATTTATTCTATCCGTACATGCTATCCGTGTCATTCTCTGCTGCAATAAACGCTTGTCATGTAGCAAAGTCTTTCTCGCGCGTCACAATTATTGCAGCAGAGAATCGTCATTTCATCGGGGTGCGATCGATCAAACTGTACAGGAAAGATGGAACAATACCTGAAACCGAGTCGGCTGGAATGGAGTTCTGGGCACAGAGTCGTGGACAGAATGGATACATCGGCGAAAAAGAATTCGAGATTTATTTGGTGCTATATCAGTACAGGCGCCGCCTATGAAACTGCAGGATATGGTTGAATTTTCTTTCTACGAAACGTAATGAAACAATTCAGAAATGTGATAATTACCTTGACTCCATGGAATTGCTTGAATCTTTATTCGTGCGGCCGAAAAATGAAATTTTCGCTCGGCACATTCTCTTGATCGTATCTTTAGACTGGATGAAACTATTAGGACTCGTGCGACATTGAAGCGGCACATTAAAGACTGCAGATTCAAGACCGTCACCGAAGACTAGTATAGAACTGAATATATTCGGGACTCTTTTTATCTGGCATAAAATCACACGGCGGGGGACAACCGTCTTCTGGAGAGATCATAACTTAGACTTGAGGAGGCTGTTCGACAGGCTCTTGCATTAGAATGTCGGGAGGAAGAATGTGCTGTGCACCGTTCCATGGCGGCTATCAACACTCTGTTGCTGGGCTGTGGTTGAGGGGACCCCACTGATGTATTTCAGACAGTGTTGAGTCAATACGGAACGCTACTTCGGAAATCTTCTTGTGGCCGTGACTAGACCCGGTGACGGCTTCTTTTGTGGGTTAAAGCTCAACAGGGAATTGATGTCCCACACGGATTCTTACCTGTAATAACTGCGGAAAGTTGGGACAATATTCTCGTGTGTGCCGATCTGAAACAACCAAAGGCAAAGGACAAGGTGGCTGCTCTGGCAACCCTGCTACTAGCAAAGCAACCGGACACTTACTCTGCACTAGCTCCTGTGGACATCATGGGTAATACGGATGCTTGGTGGACACTGGCAGTACAAAGTGTTTGGTTGGAACTGATTTTGAAGCGGATTGATACTGGTTCTTTCCATGTGTTGATTTTCGAGTTGCTTTGCTTGTCTAAGTGTTGTCTCCGTGATTTACTTTTTTACATTCAATGGAGTTATTACAAGGATCCAAATTCTCTGGCTTTTGATGGATTGTGCAATGACATGATTCTTGGATTGGATTTCTTGCCCTCACTCGAGTTTCCGCATGGTACTTTGGTGGTCCGCTGTTTCTTTCTACGACTCGATGCAATTCATTTGTATTTAGCTAAGAGATCATGGCTGTCGATCCTCCCAGTTTGTTCTCTCGTAGGACGAATCAAATGCCTATTGCTGTGCCTTCACGAGATATTTCTCGAATCGGATTAAAATTTTCATTTCCAAGGCGATTTCCGCTTATTGGGTGCGACATTATCGAGAAATCTGTTATCGCCGTGGAGGGGCACAGGAAATACGACTACGATCAATTCATTGTATGGTTTTAATAAGATTCATCTAGGAACGTCGATCCTCCCAGTTTGTTCTCTCCGATTAGGAGCGGGTCGTTGTTCTTAAGAATCGTAACAAACAGCGGCTCGTGAATGATTATTCAAAAACTGTGAATAAATTCTCTGTTATTGACGCCTACCCTTTACCAAATATACATGATCTTGCTCAAAATATATCACATTACCAATACTTCAGCGCTTTAGATTTAAAATCTGCGTATTATCAAATTCCCCTACAGGAAAATGACAAGAGATTTAGTGCATTTGAAGCAAATTCAAAACTGTATCAGTTTCGAAGACTTCTTTTCGGATTATCTAATACTGTGGCGTGCTTCCAACGCGCGATTGATGGGATTATTGCCAAAGAGAATCTAACAAATACTTTCGCTTACTTGGATGATGTAATAGTGGTGGGAAAAGATGAGCGTTGCCATGAAATCAATTTGCAAAAATTTATTGACGTGACCCAGAGGTACAACATCACTTTAAATCATGATAAGTGCAAATTCAAACAAACGTCCATACAATATCTTGGCTATGTGATTAGTGAAAATTGTCTGAAACTTGATCCAGATCGCTTCAAACCTTTAATGGATATGAGCCCGCCTGATAGTATGGATAGTTTACGACGTTGCCTGGGAATATTCGGCTATTATTCTAAATGGATTCGGAACTTCTCGACTTTGATCCAGCCATTATTGAAATGTAGTTCGTTCCCATTATCAGATTCGGCTTTGCAGACTTACAAAGATTTGAAATCGGCTATCAGGGATTCTTGTTTGAAACCGATTGAATTTAGTGACTCTTTCACCGTGGAGACCGATGCTTCCTATAACACACTAGCTGGAACTTAAATTCAAAAGAGCAAGCCTGTCGCATTCTTTTCTCGAACTTTATCGGAGCACGAAAAGGGCTGGTCATCCTACGAGAAGGAGGCTGCGGCTGTTGTCGAAAGTGTCAAGAGATGGCGCCATCTTCTGTCGTTGAGTAAATTCGAAATTGTGACTGATCAGAAAGCAGTATCCTTTATATTTGATAATCAGCGCTGCGGCAAAACAAAGAATGACAAGATTCTCCGTTGGAGATTGGAATTATCCGAGTTTTCATACAGCATAAGATATCGGAAAGGTGAAGAAAACCTATCGTCAGATGCAATTTCTCGATTATTCTCCCTGCAACTGAATAGTGACCATCTCAAAGAACTTCATGTCAAACTTTGTCATCCTGGAGTCTGAAGACTTCTACATTTCGTGCGGAGCAAGAATCTTCCTTATTCGGCCGAAGATGTCAAGACTGTTTGCAGATGTTGCGAGCAATGCTGTCGATTGAAGCCGAGATTCTACAAACTGGAGCCAGACTCGCTGGTGAAAGCTACTACCCCGTTTGAGAGACTGTCCATAGATTTCGTGGGTCCTAAGCAAACCAACTGCAACAGACGATATTTGCTTACTATAATCGACGAATACTGCAGATTTCCGTTTGTATACCCCTGTGCGGATATTACGGCTAGAACAGTTATAGCGAAGTTGAAAGATTTGTTCTCGGTCTTTGGAGTGCCTTCAAGCATACATTTCGACAGAGGAGCGCAGTTCATGTCTAGCGAGGTGAGGAATTTCCTATCCAGCAATGGAGTTTGGCAGACCAGGACATCTCCCTACAGGCCACAAGGGAATGGTCAGTGTGAACGCTATAATGGTGTAATCTGAAAGAATATAGAATAGGCTTTGGCCTCTGCTGGGTTGCCGGAATCTCAATGGGAATCTGTCTTGCCAGATGTTCTGCACATCATGAGAACTCTTATGTACTGTAACAAACTGCACTCCCCATGAACGACTGTTCTCTTTCTCCCGGCGCACGGCTAGCGGCAATCAGCTTCCTACTTGGTTGATGACTCCGGGACCGGTTCTCTTACGAAGATTCGTTCGTGCATCGAAATCAGATCCTTTGGTGGATCAGGTGGATCTCCTGGAGGCAAATAGCAAAGTAGCATGGGTGAAGTATCCTAGTGGAGTGACTGATACGGTTTCGGTTCGGGATTTGGCACCTTTACATTCTGCAGAGGAGCAAGCATCGGTAAGCAGCTCGGATGATACAAGTATCTCTCAGGATTTTCAACAAGATGATCTAAAGGAAGACATAAGTGTGGCTATCGATCCCGTGGAATCTACTGACTCTCATGATCCTAACGGCAATGATGTACGGCTTCGGAGATCGACTCGTTTTAGGCGCAAGCCGGATCGTTTTAATTTTGATTCATTTTGATTACTTTATTTTACATGTATGTGTTCGCATTCTTTTGAGTTGGGGTGAATGTCGTGAGTTGAAGTTAACTGTGCATGTGTCTCTTATTTAATTCATGTGTACATGCTATCCGTGTCATTCTCTGCTGCAATAAACGCTTGTCATATAGCAAAGTCTTTCTCGCGCGTCACAACTGCTAATTGCAAATCTCAAATTTACACGGGCATGGTCCGCAACTGTAAATGGGGAGTTGTGTCGAGATGTGAACTATGCCTACTGATGATTCCTGATATTGAATGAAATGGCAGCTAATCAATTCTGTTGCCATTTTTCAACTGAGGATGCTACTCAAAATTTAATTAATCTATTTACAATCCACGATGTAATCTGTGACTTGTTAACTGTGCGATGTCCCATTAAATGAGAAGCTGTGTTAAAGCATGTGCATGTTATTGTGCATAACTGTCTTTACGTAACTAAATACAATTGCTGCGATCCATGCATGGTCATGATGAAATACATTTTAACAGACAAACTATCACCGTCATTTTGATGGAAATTTATTTGCTTCTGAGCGCTTTCGCTGCCTCTCTTCACGAGGAGTACGGCCGTAGTGACAATGACAATTCAGAGACGAAATGACACACTTCGACTGAAAATATGAGCATATATTGTACATGTTTTACTATATAGGTATTCACTAAAAGTACACAAGTATGCAAAAACAAAATTGATATAATTGGCATGAGAAATCAGTATATTTAGATTATCAAGTAAATTTTATGTCATTAAAAGCTAATACAATTAAAGAAACCAGCAAATATAATGAACATACTTCAAATTTTAGAGAAGTGGTTAGGACGCAGTAGTTTGGATTTCGTTCATATTTCAGCTTGCTCCGTCAGTCAATCTGTTGTTATTTACTCAACTGGTGTCTGACTGCTTCTCTCATAGCATCCCAATCCCGCATGTTGAGGACCATTTAAATCTAACGAGCAATATGCTCTGGAGAAGCAATCTGCACAAGTATACACACGTTGTGTAGAGAATTTTATTTGTCGATGTGTTATTATGATCGAGGTATTATTATAATTGATGTATAGGCGCCCGTCATTATTATCATGGATATCTCTGTTGTTATCAAGAGCATTTAAGTAGAAATTTAGCCTGACTTATAGTGTAAATATGTAGTCACAGATCATACCTGCTTGAAAACAGGACTTTGTTAATGTTCTGTTATAGGTAGTTGCTATTTTATTGAATTGACGAAGACGTAGTCGAAACCTCTTCAATATAGATAATATATAATTGACACTATCTTCGTTTTTTGAATTAAGCAATTAGGTCATTGTTGAACAGATTTCATAAAACATTACAAGATTGATCATAATTCCCATGAATTATGTTCCTTCCATTGGGGTAAATGATATCTCTCGCTCGGGTTATTATCTGCTTTACATTTTGAATATGAGCGGTAGGATAATCTGCATTACATTACCCAAATTCGTGTATTATCCCACTGATTTCAGGAGATAATTGATCAGAATCAACGAGTATCAAAGGCGTAAAAGAAAGATAATAAGGAAATAACAGTCAATATAAAGAAGAGGCTGCATCAAAACTGTATGTGTATACATAATTCATTTATTCAAATCCCCTGTGGAGCAGACAGGACTGCTCAATAAGGGTCAAATTACCATTAAATAGAGCAGCTGGACACGGAGGTGAAAAATAGTCAAAAGATAAAAAGTGACGGAAAATGGAAATACAAAAAATGTCAATCAAACGGGGACAGACCTCATCATTTAGGTAATTGCCTTCCTTAAGGTCTCCTTCCGTTGGAATGTGTCCTGTTATCAAGGATACCTTGTTGGTATAAAACAGGCGAACTTCATGCTGTTCAGCTGCACACAAATTGGCAAAAATTCGTTCTAGTGGTAAATCCAGCTTGATAATGAGATTCTCTTGAGAGACTTCTGGACGAAAGGCTAGAGCCGAAGGCGGGAAGAATACATAGCTTTTGGTACAAGTTGATAGGACATTTTATCTCCATGAAATCAGTAAGATCAGACATGGAAATCTATAACTGTAAAGATCTACAAAACTATGTTATAGAGTATTAAGTCCATAGATAAGACATATTTTGCGATTCCATAATTATGAATTGTTTGATCTCGTAGATATATGCATGTTTTCCTAGTTATTTGGATAAATATAATCTACTGGTAGATCAAACGCTCAGAATATACTGCAGATTAATGACATCTCTTCTGGGAAGAGTGGACTAATTGCTTCTAAATGGCACTCCATAAGTTAAAATCAATAGTGAATTAGAGATAATAATATTCTTGCATTATTTCAGAGTCGGGATCTCAGTCAGAGCAACCGGTCATAGATCTCACTGAAGATGAAATATCCTTCGTGCAGCAGTCTGATTTGAATTCGTCGTCATTCGTTAAGCGAACATTTTATACCGACAATAATACCAGTTATCGTATGCGACCAATGATCAGGTCTTCACGACGTAGATCAAATGCATCTAGACTCTCAAACGAGTAAGTTGACCAAACAATTTTTCGTTGGAAGCCTTAATGTATTGAATTGCTCTTTTTTCAGGAGCAATGGTAGAGGAACCCATGTAACACGGAGATTGTATTCTTCATGGTGTGATAACGACCGAATATCTTCAAATGGTACGCTAAGTATAGTAGCTGATGGGTGCTGTAGATGTTGTAAAATCTAGAAACGGGCTTGGGCTCCAACGTCAAAGTTTCAAATTCTGTGTGAGAAATCAACAAAATAGTCGAAAAATGTCAATTTGTTGCCAGATTTAACCATCTTCGTGTTTGAATGGATGCTGCTGTGTTGCAGATATCTAAGCATTGAACAAATGAAAAATGAGCTATAAGGTTTCCAAAATTGTATAATCAATAATTAATCAAACGGTAGTATTATATACTCGTATATTGATAAGAGTGGAACAGTCGCTTTCATCCTTCACCGAAATAGAAAGACGATCAAGTTTCTTTGTCTTCCTGGTGACGGATACGGGTGTTTTCTCTTATCCGAAACCGGTTAAATACTTTTAATTATATAGCAGTGATCGGTTAATTCGTCACTCAAAATTTCCCGCTTTCAAATCTCCTACAATGCGTGACATTGGATAACTAGTCACGTTTTCGGTTCCTATGGGGATTGAGGACGAATTGACTTTACTACTGCATCTAAATTGATTTAAATGCGAATCTCACAAAGAATAGCATACTTTGCTGGCATCTTCAATCGATCCGTCGTTTGCAGTCGTTTTTACTTTTGTTTTCCTTACAGTCGCCTTGCTGTGCGCCTTGTGGCCTCGGCTGTTCGCCTCATTGATGCTTTCAAAATCTAGGCATGATTGATATATTGCGAAGATGATGCTGCGTTAGCAGCCGATGCTGATTATCATTGTAGTCCGACTTCGAGCATGCTCGCAGTTGCATTGTGATATGATTCTATAATAAAATCGTTTCGGTCAGGATTACAAGATACATAGAGAGTTTGCAATACACAGATATCATCTCACAATTCTTTGATAGCATTATTGACTTTGATGGCGACCGATCTTCTTCAAACGGAAAGTATTATGAATGCAATAATCAAATCTCCTGCCGGCAATTAAATGTACATGTATAATCAATGATAGGTGCATGAAGTAAATGATGTTGTGTTATTTTACTTTTTAGATGCTGCTGACAATGGTGATATCGAAATCCTTTCAAGACATTTCTCTTCATCGCGTCGTCCAACCAGCAGGCGTTCAATGTCTCATTCCAATCAAAGTTTGGCTGAAAGACTGCTTCCTGAAACCTCACGTACTGACATTCGATCAACCCACCTTCCGAGATATAGTTCAACATCCCATGTAGGTCTCAAGAAAGACAGACTTCCTCTATGGAAGAAGACGCCTGAGAAATCCGAGACATTGAACGACAGTCGTATCCATAAAAGCTTCAATGGACATAGCATTGAAAGAAATGGGTCTTCGGAAACTGCAGACGATGATATTTTGGTCACTCGTGTGGAGATTGGTCAGAAGCTTTGTGAACCTAAATCTGCCGATTTCGAGAAGTTGATAAGTCAATGTCAGTTCGTGGAAACTGACTGGCTAACAGCGTCAAAAAATAGAAGCCGGAATATTGTGGAGGAGAATTTCCGAAAAGCAGACGCTTTAAAGGCGTTGGTGAAGGAATGTGAGGCAAAGGTGAGTCTTAGTAAACAAATGTTATGTCCATATGGACATATTTGGCAGCTATTCAGGTCTGTTCCTATTTTTCAACCGAAAATGCAACTCAATCTCTAATTATTCTATTTAATCTAAGTACATGTACATTGTTCGTTAATATTTTATAGGTTTACTAATTGATAGACGCAATCAAAAATTCATTTAATGTACGTACAAAAGATCTTTCATAAATGATCATGCTGGCACGTCATTTTGTCGGATTTCCGGCATTTCGGCAATGAATTTGGTACCTTTTGTGAATCGCCGAATTTCGATGAGAAAAAATAGGGGGTAGGGGTGTATGGCAATAAACATGACATTGAGATTTTCAGGAGGAAATGAAGGAGAATCTAGGAAGTCTTGTGTGTCCTGTGCTTCAATTATAGAGAAATAATTTTTTCTTGATAATTTCTTCTATCATTTTGCTGAATTAACATCTTATCGAGTGGAAACTATGAAGCTTACTATGTGCAAAGAAGACCCCTCAGATGAAAGTCGCAGAGAAGGAGGCCCCTCAGATGAAAGTCGAAGAGAAGGAGGCCCCTCAGATGAAAGTCGAAGAGAAGGAGGCCCCTCAGATGAAAGTCGAAGAGAAGGAGGCCCCTCAGATGTAAAGTCGAAGAGAAGGAGGCCCTCAGATGTAAAGTCGAAGAGAAGGAGGCCCCTCAGATGGAAAGTCGAAGAGAAGGAGGCCCCTCAGATGGAAAGTCGTAGAGAAGGAGGCCCTCAGATGAAAGTCGTAGAGAAGGAGGCCCTCAGATGAAAGTCGAAGAGAAGGAGGCCCTCAGATGAAAGTCGAAGAGAAGGAGGCCCCTCAGATGGAAAGTCGTAGAGAAGGAGGCCCTCAGATGAAAGTCGAAGAGAAGGAGGCCTCAGATGAAAGTCGAAGAGAAGGAGGCCCCTCAGATGAAAGTCGAAGAGAAGGAGGCCCCTCAGATGAAAGTCGAAGAGAAGGAGGCCCCTCAGATGAAAGTCGAAGAGAAGGAGGCCCCTCAGATGGAAAGTCGAAGAGAAGGAGGCCCCTCAGATGGAAAGTCGAAGAGAAGGAGGCCCCTCAGATGAAAGTCGAAGAGAAGGAGGCCCCTCAGATGGAAAGTCGAAGAGAAGGAGGCCCCTCAGATGAAAGTCGAAGAGAAGGAGGCCCCTCAGATGAAAGTCGAAGAGAAGGAGGCCCCTCAGATGAAAGTCGAAGAGAAGGAGGTCCCTTAGATGGAAAGTCGCAGAGAAGGAGGCCCCTCAGATGGAAAGTCGAAGAGAAGGAAGTCCCTTAGATGGAAAGTCGAAGAGAAGGAGGCCCTCAGATGAAAGTCGAAGAGAAGGAGGCCCCTCAGATGGAAAGTCGAAGAGAAGGAGGCCCTCAGATGGAAAGTCGTAGAGAAGGAGCCCCTCAGATGGAAAGTCGCAGAGAAGGAGCCCCTCAGATGGAAAGTCGCAGAGAAGGAGGCCCCTCAGATGGAAAGTCGAAGAGAAGGAGGCCCCTCAGATGGAAAGTCGAAGAGAAGGAGGCCCCTCAGATGAAAGTCGAAGAGAAGGAGGCCCCTCAGATGAAAGTCGAAGAGAAGGAGGCCCCTCAGATGGAAAGTCGAAGAGAAGGAGGCCCCTCAGATGGAAAGTCGAAGAGAAGGAGGCCCCTCAGATGAAAGTCGAAGAGAAGGAGGCCCTCAGATGAAAGTCGAAGAGAAGGAGGCCCCTCAGATGAAAGTCGAAGAGAAGGAGGCCCCTCAGATGGAAAGTCGCAGAGAAGGAGGCCCCTCAGATGGAAAGTCGAAGAGAAGGAGGTCCCTTAGATGGAAAGTCGCAGAGAAGGAGGCCCCTCAGATGGAAAGTCGAAGAGAAGGAGGCCCTCAGATGAAAGTCGAAGAGAAGGAGCCCGTCAGATGGAAAGTCGTTCAGAAGGAGGCCCCTCAGATGGAAAGTCGCACAGAAGGCCTACTTAGAAAGAAGGAGGGTCAGAAGTATCCCCCTAGATTGAAAGTTGTTGAGAAGGGCCCTTACATAGAAAGTCGCAGGTTGGGTCTCCCTCAGATGGAAAGTCGCAGAGAACGGACCCACTGGCGCAGTAAGCAGTCGAGAAGGTCCCATTGACAGGAAGTCGAAGAGAGTGAAGGCGCTTTCTCAAGAGGTTGAAGAGAAGTTCACCAAGTATAAGAATGCCATGGAGAAGTGTTCCTGAAGCGGAGAACATCAGAGACTCGCTTTCTAGACAGGAAGCCTTTTGGGAAGGTGAATCTAATCGAAAGTCTTTGGGCTCCCTTGCACTGGAAGTCGTGAAGAATGCCCTGAAGAAAGGCCGCAGACACTTGCCTGACGATGACCGGCTGGGCCGGTTGAAAGGCCTTGCCTAATAGAAATTCGCATTTAGCCAATACCTAGTTTTGTGGCCTCTCTCAATGGATAGTAGCCAAGTTTACCTAAGTCATTAAAAGAATCTATCCTCAGATTTTCGTAAATCATAAATTTAGTAAAACAGTATGTCCATGTATACGTCACAATTTGAACCATGCTGTTGAAACTGTGATCATACTCTTAATACAAAATGCACGGCAGTTTCATGAAAAGTGTGAAGACACTTGATGAATAGGATGTCGCACAAATGTTCGACATCGACTCATTTCTCGCGTTCGACTCAGCTCATGATTTGATGAAGAGCAAGCTGGTCTGCAATATGCAACAGCTGCTGACATTTTTCTACATTTTGGATAATTAACTTCTGAAATTGTAATTTTCGAATGCAAACCAAATGCAGTAAAGAAAATGCTAGTCTGCAAGTCCTGACATTATACTGACATACAAGGGAGCTGAAAAGTTGGCAAACAATATCGTGGGACCTATTTGTCAGATTAACTAAAGCTTAACGCAAATTTTGCATTGCTGGACAGGGAAAGACGCAAGTTTACTGTATTTTCTGGGTTTCGATACCAACTACTCATGTAAACCTTGTTGTTCTGCACAGGATCTTGAAATGTTTTGTAGAGATCGGTCTGGGATTCGTATCTTTCAAAAAGGACCCTTCGATATCTGCGGCTAACCTCCCATGAACCAACACCAATTCCTGACATCTACTTGGAACCTGAGATCTCTGACGAGGAGGAAGAGTTGCCACCATTCACAAAGGAGATGCGAATGCGGGTGGAATCAGCATTTCACAACAGGCGTGATGCAGTTCTCTGCGACAATTTTCGGTTGCAGGTCACGGTAGCCGAATTGGCTACTTTGAGACCTCGTCAATGGCTTTCTGATATGGTAAGTCTGAATACTATATAGATTGATGGGTAGTGCCGATAGAATTGCTCTGTTGGTTAAGAGTCACACTTCGGCACGAAGGTGCAGACGTCTCAGGGTTCGAGTCTGTCTTCCCCAGGAGTTAACAACACACTCATTGCAGTATATTAGATTAACTCTTGCTGGGTTGCCAGGGAAACGTTTACCTCCACCTCTGAACTAAATGGTTTTGTGTCTCGGAGAGGATTGGGCAGGGATTAAATTAATCGGAGTTTAATCAATAAGTTATTAAATGTCAGTAACTTCTCTTCTTGCATTGTTTTAGATTGATCTGATTGGAGCAACCAGAAAAATATCCCTTTGACACGATCGTTCTGCGTCATCGTTTCCAAAGATTCGGCGCTGGAATGTCGACATTTAATAATTATCCTCTACTTTTCTCTATTCTGGACATCAGCTATGTATAGCTATGGCACTTCCCAGATCCCAACACGTAATTCTGTTCACGGCGAACAACAGAAGAGGGGGCAGCTGATTGCATTCTACTTCTTTGTTGTAGAGGAGCAGTTGGTAGATTGCCACGTGACTCTAGATTGAAAGCTTTTCACCGACAAACATCACTCAGATAAATGAAATCTCATGTGAACTTTTCGATTTAATCAACGAATGCCACGTGATACATATTTTGGATGCCGATATTCGAAAGCTGACCAACCTGTACACAGATATCTTTTAAACAAATTGCATAATCGAAAATTCGGCTAGGTTACTTCATTTTTATGCATGTGTCCTTTGCGGTTTCCATTGGAGCCAACCCAACAACAAAATTGTTCGACATTTCTTATTCAGTGTAATATGGAATAGGTTGAACACTTGATTCGAATCGGCAACCTTACCAGCTAAGTTCTACTGAGATGGGTCCTTCAGGGTGTCCGCTTGAGCAAACCCACCATCAAATCTCCAGAAGACTTGCGATTCCTTTCTCACATATTTACGGCCTACCAGACTGCATGCGTTGAAATCGGCAACCTTCCCAGTTAGACCCCTGGGCGTCTGCTCTATGAGCTGAAAATTTTGAACAGTGTTGGTATTATATCTTTATGTATTCGAGAAATGCTAATACAGTTGCCCTTGAATTCAAATTTTCCTTAAGCTACGCCTGGCATTTTCCTAGTTTTGCTCTTTAGCCGACGACATTGCGCTTTTCAGACATTGTTAGGAATGATGTATTATCACGCTCACAGATAATAAAGCGATCAGGTGTTGCAATAATTTTTTTACTGGTTTATGATTGATGTTTTGCATTAAAAACCACATGTCGCTTAACCAACTCCTACTTTTTCTTCTACAGATGACAATGGCTTTCATTACATCAATTTATTGCTATCCTGTCATTCCCCAATTGGGAAAGTATAGAACAAAATCTATCTTGGTCTCTTTCGTTTGTTTGATTGCTAGAAAATCATTAGAAAAACCTAATTCTCCCTTAACTGACGTCGCATAGATCCTCGCGAATTATCCTTGTTTTGCATCAATATTTCTTGAATTGTTGAGCTTTTTACATATTAGATGCAAAATGTTGAAGATAGAATTTGACCAAAAAGTAAGAGTTTTCACTGAATAGACCCATATACATTAATTTATGCCAATCAATTAAACAGCCACCTGATGTAGAGCAAATTTCAGATCTTAGTGTTTCTCTAAAGCAGCGTCATGAAACGTCTGCTTTTGTAAATAGTTTTACCTTCAACTTTTATTTCTGAATTACAAGTGGATAAAAACAGTGGGAGAGACTTTTCACTACAAACTGCCATGACCAATTACCTCCCATATGCCACAATCAATTATATACATGTACATGCACACTCTAAAATACAAAAATAAAAGTGAAACAAAGGAAAATATGTTATTTTACGGAAGATTAATTCCGAACCAAGCTTAGAACGAAATGGTGTATTTTTCCATTCATCCGATGAGTTCAAGAACAGAAAATATTTTCCTCATAGGCTTATAAGTTTTATTGACTTTTAACTTCTTCATCACTGCAATTTCCTCTTGCGATGCGACCATTTGTAAATGCAATTCAAAATACGGAGGTCAGTCATAATATTTAATGCTGCAAAGCTCTCGCTGCCTCTTTAGGCAAGCTACGGCGGAGGAATCACAGAATGTCGGTACAATCGCGAGTGATAAATATTCACATCATCAATGCGCAAAGACCAAAGGGCAACCTCGGACACTATTTGATGCATTATCGTACAGATGACCAATCACAGTGCGTTAGACGGCAAATACCGAGTTTTCCTCTTTGAATGACTGAAAATGCACTTTATCGAAAGCTTCTGAAGCCATCCATCCCAATTACTAGTATGTGCAAGCTCAGTTTCGACTATAAAAGGTGGACGTGTGGTTCATGCGAAAATGCATTCAGATATTTTTTCAGTGTTCAAATTTTGTCTCTCTGTGATTGCCAACTGTCCCGATTTATCGCCATAAATAACGCCTGTCCCGATTTTGTCCCGATTTTTTGGATTTTGAAATTTATATACTGTTTTTGTAGTCGAAGTTAGGTGCTGTGGTCAGAATTTCTCATGTACACTGTAGTCACTTGGATAGGCCTCCTGTCTTGCTTTGAAATATTGTTTGCACTGATATAAAATATACATTCGATTTCTTTTTGGGATAAATGAGAGTAACAACATAAAGAAACGCTCTATTTGTACAAACTCCAGAAATTGCCCAACTGGACACCAACTCACATTTTTTGTTTTATGCTAGTCACAATACATTCATTATTATCTTTTTGCGAGAGCATATTTTTCTATTAACTCGATTGGTTGGAAGGTGACGAAAAGGAAGTAGTCATTAATAAGATGTAGATACTTTTCTTCTGTCATAGAACTTCAGTAGTTCATAACTGATGCAAGCTTAAATCTACGAAATATAAGAATTGTCGCCAGGAAAGGTCTAGCAAAACAGATGAAAAACAAAACACATCAAAATGCTATAGTTAAGCATACAATGGAAGAAAAAGGTAAGATTTTTGTGTCCCGATTTTCTATGTGGGCGTCCCCATTTGTCCCGATTTTCAGCCGATAGGGGTTGACAGCCCTGTGATTGTCTTGTTATCACCTTTTGGTCTATTGGTATTTCACACAGATTCAACATTTTCAGGTAATCAACTTCTACATGCAGCTAATCGCTGAACGAAATTCCAAGAAGGAAGGAGCTCCGTCCTGTCATCCGATGACGACGTTCTTTTATCCCAAATTGAGGCAGGATGGATATTCGAGTGTCAGACGTTGGACGAGACGGATCGATATATTTGGTTTTGACTTTATTCTTGTACCCGTTCATTTGGGCATGCATTGGTGCTTCGCTGTAAGTCGATAGAATCCTAGTCGAACTCATGCCTTATCATTCGGACTGCGCACGGTGCAGTGGTTTTCTGCTTGCACCGGTTCTCGGGCCGGTGTATCGAAATACGCGAATTCCGATGAAATTGACATTTTATTGCATAATTTCATGTATGATCAATTCATTTTTATTAATTAATGTGATGTATAATTATAATATTTAATATTTAATGATAATCATTATTAATTTATTTTACACCCGCTTTCTAAAAATAATATTTCCGCAGCGAGTGCAGCCGTAAGATCTTTCCTTGACATCGCTGAAAGTCGCAAGCACTCCTTCAACGACTCGAAATGTGCTGAACTCGGGTGGAGATACCTACCAATGGCGGTGTTTGTTTTCGGAGAATTGTGGAAGTAGTCGAAGGCTGTATTTTCGCGCATTGGTGGGAAATTATCCATGTCTACTGGATCCCGCTCTTCTGAGGTCAGAGCTGCAATAATAAGAAAGCTTCTGGTGTCCTTGATGCGCTGTAATGCCCGATCGCTTTTGGCACACAAGCCATGCACACTTGGGCAGGAAGAGCTTGCCATTGCTGCAAACCTCAGAGGTTTTGACCTAGATTTTCTTTTCTTAAAAATTATATGCCTTTTTATGTATAGGGGTTGTTTTAATTGAGTTTCATGGGACAATGATTTAATGATTTCTAGCTTTTGTAATTCCATTTCTGTTTTTTTTTACTTTGAATCTTTAACTTCTGTAACTTCTACAGTCATTGTTCATTGTTCTCATTTACTTGATAATTGCAATAAAAACAAATTAATTCATTTTATCTGTTATCTTGGTCAAAACAAACTGGGGAGAAAAACAGTTCAAGCATAAGTCTCAATGCAGTTAATACTACTCCATTGTTGAAATGCGTTTTTGCCTTTTCTTTCAGTTAATTCAAGTCAAGGAAAAGAAAATTTCTTACTTCGATTCAATGCAATCTCCTAACAATGAATGTTTAACTCATCTTCTGTAAGTTCTTTCACATTTCTTTGAGATATGCATTTTCAGGTATATCTTGTTCAATTCATGCTTTCAATTCACACAAATGAATGAATTGCGTTTTTTATCAGGGATTACAAAGATGTCTTAGTTTTTCTTTCGTATATAGGTCCATATAAAAGCGCTCCACATTTATGTCGTAAATTAAGATAATGACATCATCCATGTTATTGTGACAATGAATAATGGCATGAATAAGTCTTTTACCTATGCATGAATCTGGTTCACTTTTAACATTATTTTTTGCATGAATCGGGTCATTTATTTAAATTATTTTTGCAATCAATTTGCTAAAACCTTTTGTTTAAGCATTATGTCTATTTTGCCGTATAGGTACATCATACAATAATTATTAGGCAAGCGTGCCATTATTCTGAATACCGTGAAGGGTGAGAGAGAACATCGCTCAGTTACTATTAGGAAATTGACAAAAGATCAATTTCATCTTCAGCGAGTTAACTTAGACTTTCGCAGTTATGAAGTGTTACGTCTACTGGTCGCTGTTAAATGTCAGAGCAGGTCCTATTATTTTAATAGTTATAGAAATCAACGGAGCTCGCAGTTACTGTTCAAGTTGTACACTATTGCAATGTCCATTTATCGATTTTTGTGCATTTATCTAATAGCACTCTATTCAGTCTATTGCATTTAACAGCTTGTGTAGTTATTTATCACTTCAGAGAACAGCATATCATCTATTAATGTAGCTGATTAGTGTGATTTTGCCCGAGTTGTAGTCATACCATCCTGATACCATTCAGAACAGCTGCCAGAGTGAGTATTTGCGTGCGTGAAGTAAACTAAAAATAGCAAGCAAACTGTCTGATAAGCTAAAATAAAAGTTCCGAATTGCGTTTTGCAAAGATAGGTTTTTGAGATAGGAATAATTAATCTTCTCCTCTTGTCTGATGTGATTGGCTGCCGTTAAATGCGACTGAATTTATGGAACATTTCATTGCAACTTCAAAAATATTGCTCTGACCAAACTATGGCCAAAACATAGTGCTGAATAAACGCGTTAAAGTAGTAAGTCATTAAAGAATTTCAATGTAATCGAAATAAGAAAGCTATGCAAACCCGATATACTCGTATTTTTACACTTGTTCGCCAACTCGATTCGAATACTCATCGTCGTTCGAGTACTCGAGCGGTGTAACAAAATGTCGAGTCGAGTACTCGAGCGGTCAAACTCGAAATTCGAGTCGAGCATTCGACTCGACTCGACTCGACATTTTCGAGTACTCGCAGGGCCCTAGTTCGAGCTCAGTTTTCGTTGTAATTACTGACCACTAATGAAGCCAAACAAGACCGCTTCCTGATCATAAACTTGAATATGGCACATATCATTTTGCGATTGAACTTCAGTTTAATAATGAAAACTGCGTTTGAAAATTTATTCACTGCGCAGCGATTTATCAAACGGACTGCATGTGTATCTTTTCAATGCAAACAATTGGGCCTCCGTGAAATTATTCAGTTCTGGACACTTAAATATTCTTTGCATCACATTTAACGACTCAGAAACGTCGAACGTCTGGATTAGATACAGCCACTTATCATTGCATCTTAGTAACTTCAACAACCAATGGTGATGCGTGGCACTGGTTTGTCTCATTACGCGGCCGGTTTTGAATACCGGTACGCCGGCCGGTTTTGAATGCGCATGCCCGCCCCCGGCCGACTTCTCTGAACGGTTTTGATCACGTCGGCACCGGTTCGAACCCTGTTGTTTACAATGGATTTCTTATCTTAAATAATTGTACAGGACTACTAAATTCCACTACATAATCTTTGCATAGCAACAGAATAGAGATTTTTTGTAATGTGATGGTTTAACAAGTCGCACGCCTGAACACATTCATCTGTGGGCAGTTGGCGGCATGGACAGAGCTGTTGCATATAGGCAGACTGATGTTTCTTCATCAGAACTCATCTATGGAGCAGCAAGTTTTCCAGAAATTTTGCGGAAGGGGGCTCTGCCTACTCATGCGGAAGCAGATGATCCAACCTTGTGTGCTGGTGCTGCACTCAATAACACCTGATGAATTGGAAGCCCTAACTATTTTATACACGACACGATCACACGTTTAATTTCCCCTGCCGATTTATCATTTCCGGCAGTCATTCTCATCACTGTTTATGTTGTCTCTCCTGCAGGCAATATTTAATCGAAGAAATGAAGGATAAGAAAGGAGAAAGTCTCGATATTAATTCATGGAGCGTGGAAAATGCCAAGGTTAGTGCTAACATTCATCCTAGTTTATCAAGACGTGATGAGAACATAAAGAATGAGCATTGTTTATCTACTGACTAATTAAAATTCACACTCGATAGTGAATTGGCTTCAGAGAGATACAAATTGCAGCGTTTCCAAAAGTGAGCGCGATTTTGCCGATTTCTGCGCGGAAGCGCGGAATTTTGATGTCACAAACTTTTTTCAGTTTTAAGTATGTTTTGAATCTTAGTGTGGTGTTTTTCACAGAAATCATTTCAAATTAGACATTGTTCACCTAATGTACAGCTTCTGTAGTACATTTGATAGAACACATTTTTGTTAGATAAAATAAAAGAAATGTACAAATTTTTGTGGACTTATCAGGTCCGCTTCATCAGGTTGCAGTGGTAAAACTGAAGTCAAACCAAAAGGGAGAACGATATACGTGCGTATATTATGTAAATACATTTCCCATCGGTTCATCGCACTTTGTAATTGCTGTGTATGGAAGGTCTCAGCGAATAATCACGGGCGCCACTTTGTCTGCCTTGTGATGACGTTGCCAATGGAAACAGTCATGGAAACAGTCTCGCGATGAAAACGGCCATGCAATACTTGGAGGCAGCCAAGAGGCTTATGCCAGAAGCACAGTCGATAACAGATGGAGCTCCCGTGTCATCGAAAAAAGATGAGTCCAAAAGAAAGTTGGAGAACTTTGCCTTCGACCGAACCACTGATGGATACGAGGCGTCATAGACAATGATAAGACACTTGGTGCTGACTATTTTCTCGTCATCCTCAATTCAAATTGTTACAAATTCAATAGATGAATACAATTTTTCTTAAAAAAAATATATTTTTTTTCTGTCAATATGTACATCTACATTCAGATAAGCTATATGTTCTTCACACTCAGTTACCGTGAAATGTAGTAAAACGTGGACCATGAGGCTACTTTTGAATTTTTTTGCAATAATTATCATGAAGACCTTTTGTTGTAGTCACATTCCCATGCCACTTGACTCGAGAGATATTGGTACCGGAATAGTTTCTTGTTCATTTTGTTTTGTGAAGTCTTTGATTTTTACTGAAAATACAGTACCTACTACACTACGCTTTATTTATAGTTACCTACTAGTACTACTAGTTACAATATGTTGACCCTATTGATAGAAACAGTTATAGTGACCCAATCAGGTTCCATCGAAAGTCTACTTAAGATTGAAAGTAAAGGTTGCAAAGTTGTAGGATTCATTTTTGAATATGCAAGAAAATGAAATCCAGAAAATCACAAATATGGTCTTAAAACTTCAATGTAAAGGGGGTTAGGGTACATCTGCGCGGATTCTCAGGGATTTGACTTTGGAAACGCTGAAATTGTTTGAATTTTATATACACATTTTATATTACACAAAATATAAGACCGGTGTCTTTCGCCCATGCCTTGGTGCATATGCATATTATTTCGACTCAAATATCGGCTGTCACAGTATGTAGACAACAATGAAAAATGATAAGCGATAACCGATGTGTATAATAGGTCAATTAAAAAATTAATCAGTCAGTAAATAAATCAACTTCAAATTGCCAACAAAAATTTGTTTTTCAATTGGCATGTAAAGGTGATCGTGGTTTCTTGAAATTTTCCTATTGGAGAAGCCAGTATGCATGTGCAGATATCATGATTATTATTATCAAAAAACGGACATCCTGCAGCGTTGTCAACCTAATAGAATTTGTTTCTAATTTAAAACACAACTCGAAAATAGTTGAATTTGTTTTCATTTCCTATGTATGAATTCCAGAGATGCTCATGAAAATGTTTGCTTCTTTTTCCTTTCAGAACATACCCGTGCAGAGAAACGGTTACGATTGTGGTGTCTTCACATGCCAATTCGCTGAATTTCTGTCTAGAAAATCTCCACTTTCTTTCTCGCAAGAAGATATGGGATATTTTAGGGAGAGGATGATGTATGAAATTCTGACAATGAAATTATTGACGTGATTCTCCAAAAATTGCATTACCTTTAAATATTCGAATTCAGTCGCACGATTGAAATGGAAAATGACAAATGGATTTGTCTCCTCGGTGGCACAGATGGTCACATTTTTTGTATTGTGATGTCAAAGATTTTCATATTCACCAAGTGAATTAAATTCTATCCGATTAATTATTGGTTTTGATTCGTTCTTTTCAAGTTTTAATGTATGTCTGTTGGTTTTTGGCCGAATTTGTACTGTTTCTTCCATACAATGATAATCTGAGCGAATTATTTGTGATGATTTTGTATAATTATCGTTCCAAAGTCCCTCCTATCGATCTGTGGTCACAGCCGGGGTAGGTCAAGATGACAAGATCGATACGCGCGGTGTTATGTAGAGCGTTCCATTGACAGAGTCGGTGAAGAAAGCTGTGATCAAAGTGTTCAACTGTACTTACTTTGGCTATGATGGCATAACGCTAACTTTGCCTGACGGTGGGAGTAGACAGTGGTTTTCAGTTATATTTCCTTGGTAAAAGTGTGAAAATTGGTGCACAAACTGTATAGCGAGTATAAGCGAATCACTGCTACTAGGTATTGAATTTAGCTTGATTGGAAAATGTTCCAAAAGACCAAGATTTTTTTTGATGGAGAAAGAATAGTTACATCGCTTCTATTAAGGAGACTTGAAGACATCAGTCATATGATCGGAATATTCAAATATTTTATATTCTTAATTTCATTTTACACTTCTATTGCGCGCATATTTTGCAAACGTCCTTTGCGCACAGTGTCCCATATTTATTTCGTCTTCAGCTCAACATATTTGGTTTTAAGATGCTTAATAAGTCCAACTATTATACCTGAAATACTCCAGTATATTAATGGGAAATTATTTTAAACATTAATTGCATTTATTCAATATCCCGGGATGTGATTTTTCCTGTTTTTTGGTTGATTTCGGTCATTTTTGCGACAAGGCAGATTCTGCAAAAAAATTACACGTGGATGGGATGTATACATTACTTAGCGCGCACAGCTTTTGTTTTCATTTTGTGTCACCTCACTTCTTGCTTATAATCGAACCATACCGGGCAATATGTGAATGTCCCAAACTAGTGGTTCTACTGGTTATGTAGTAATAACTGTTTATACTGGCCCCTTGTAAAATTGGTTCCTGATCTTTTTTGTTCGGTCAATTACAACCAAAATAAGATGCATAAACAACAATTCTTTATGATGAAGATTTTACCAATTGAATTGTGTTATCAACAGTTATCACACACACAGTTTTGGTTTATGAATTATTTTTGCACACAAGCATCTGACACGAACTGCATTTTGTCTCACTCGAGTGCGCTCAGTACATAGAGAACACCTACCTCGGCGACCTCCGGCCGTTTCCGAGGTTTGTGAGACAAATTGGGGTCGTTCCACTCCAGGCGTGTGCATAGCTCTGCGATATCTACCACGGAGCAGGGATGCGGAGTCATCATTTTGATAGGACTCCGACTCCGGGGGTTGATAGGACTCCGGCTTTTGATAGGATTCCGACTCCGGGTGGCAAGTATATAAAGCCTAGTTTTTTGAAATATACTGGTAACCTACATCATAGAACGTTATAGGCTTACCTGAACCTATCTTTAGTGATCATTTCTGTATCATAGTTATCAATCATTTTCTACGAAAGTTTATCAAATGTCGCTTTCAGTTATATGCATACGACTCGGCTCCTCCTATCTTGTTGATGTGTGCTTCACACGGTTTTTCTCCAGTTTCTACCAGGCAGGATAATCCCCATCCTTTTCCAAAAATATGAGTGCACTTTCGATTTTAACATGCGCTTTGGAGGAGAAATCATACACGATTAACATGATGGTAAGAGGTAATGTTCTCAAGCAAACTAGTATTTCATTTTTGTCTCTGATGTGACCCTTGGTGCGTATGTGTGATCGAGGCTAGGAAGGCTTGTCTTCTCTACTAAATCGCCGAGTGAAAAGAAAATCCTTTTCTCACTCACGGTTCATTCCCTCAACTATTACAAACTTTGCATGGCCTGCTGTCTATGTACTTCAGTTTGACAGAGAAAGTTGACATCAAAACAGTGACAGCTATGCACGAGGAAAAATAATTTGTTTGTATTATATTTCGGGTCTAGTTATGGACCGGAGCAACTCCTCGAATGTACAGTCGTCGGCGGTGATTCTTCCCGGAGTTCCATTGAGGATGCTGCAAAATCCAAATGATGCATAGATATATAATGCAGCCAAATCCAATATATTGAAAGACATTTTATTGGTCCAGGGTCTTGATTGGCGTGAGATAGAATAAAAATTGACCATCTGATCGATGGTATCGACTTATCCTTTTGTGGTAGTCCAGTATAATATCGGGTTTTTGATGTTCTTCAATGGAGACATTTGCATCATGATGGACAAAAAATAAAAATTTCACGACCTTTCCCTTCTTCGAGACGTATGAACATGATGTAAAATTGTTTTGAAACCAAAAATAGAGCTGTTCACTTCACGACGAGTGTTCTTCATCATTTGTGAAGTAAAAAAATATTTGTTTGCAGGGACGGTCCCAATCATTGTGAGATCTTCGTCTAAAAGTGCAGTAGCCAAATTGACAGACGACAAAGTTATCTACTGTCACATCTTGCCCACATTTGAAAAGCGGTTGCATCAACTCAAGGACAACACGCTGAGTAAGATCATTCGGGCAAATTACCTTGTCCTCCAAGGTACACTTGTGCATTGAAGCAATAGCCGGTTCGAACAGCCGCAAGAACCCACAATTTGATACTTTGCTTTTGTGGCTTCGATGGCGTGTATATACGAAATGCACATTTACACCTAAAACCAATCAATCTTTCGTCGACGCACTAGGTGACAGGCTACGCTCAATTACGCTTAAACACATGACCCTAAACATCCGTGGCTATGAGTGACATTACTGCAACATCTGTCGGCAGTCCTGTTATATAGACTTTGCGTCTCATGTGTCTGCATGTATCAGAGGCTAAACAATGTGATAGGACCTCAATTTCATGCTTAGCGGTTCATCTATGGTTCAAGCGGCAATGCAGACAACCGTAGACGACGCGCAAACTATAAACGCTCGCCCGCGCGTTTTCATAAACATTCCCATGTTTTAACAGCATCAAATAAAATGATTTCTGACTCTTGGTGCAGCGCGTATGTGCGCGCGTAGAAGAATCTGTCTTTAACCACAGATGTTTGGAGTGTTCCGTAATTGCGCGTGGCATGTCACCTAGTGCCGTAGCATCTAGTCAAGTCAATCTAAAACTAAAAGTAAAATAGATAACAACTTAATTATCAATTAGAAACATTCAACATATTGATATTGGGGATTTTGCTGAAAGTTTGTTATTCATTAAGAAGAATGACATTTAATGTTGAGTGGGCCACTGTGTCCCTATGTGCGCAATAGAAGGGTAGACATTTTATTAGAACATAACATTCTGCTCCATGATCTGGGATCAATTTATTGAGATATTAATTTGAAGAATTTAACATGCGTGTAGTCGATGAATGTTTGTTCAGTACAGTGTAGACTAACTTTGATCAACAAGCTTTCTATAAATTTTCAAGGTCAGGGATCAGTCAAGGTGTGTTTCTGGTTATATAAATACTAAAAAGTCGCAGATTGTCTTCTATGTAAAAATGTGGGATCAACCATGCATTGTGATGGAAACTGAAGCCCAGATCGAGCTCTAGGCCTCGTACTTTTGCTGTTAGTCCAGTTAAAAATGTTTTTATGAAATTATTTGCACTCCCAGAGTGTTCCCGATTTATGAAATAATAAATACTTTCGAGTTGAATAACGTCAACTCTGAATAATAGATGAATTCCAGAATCCATTTCACTCATTAATGACACGTACTCGTAGATATGAATGTCACACGCCACTTTGAAGTAAGATATCACAAGTTGCGTGTGAACTTCTAATTATTTTCCTTTTATGTTAAATGCAAGACTAATTCTCAAGACAAAGGTTGAATAAGAGAAACCATTACAATGCCTCATGAGATTCAAAATTTCTCAACAATCTTATGTGACCATTCAATTACAAATATGATTCAGAGAAAAGAATTATCATGTCCCATTTGTATTACAAAATGGAATTTCATGCTTTCGAAACAAGTTCAAGGTTACATCATGGATTCTTGAATTTCACACCTGTTTTGTAAAATGTCGTCAACAAAGCATCATTGTCTATTGAGGAGCCAATGACACTCCTCAGTTACGAAAGGTGATGTTTCCAGAGGGATTTGGAGTTTTAAGAAAAATTCAATCAACAGATAGCATTTAAATTTAGTGATGATTCAGCTTTACTGACCTTGCAAAGGAAATCGAGATAGGAAATAATCCGAAAGAAGCTATCAACAGCGAGTTTCGTAAATTTATTTACGAAAGATTCTATTTTTAGTTTTCATACACAAATGGAAAATTCAACCATATAGAAAATTTCGAAATAGATGTATTAAAAAAAAGAAATTTCACAATTTTGTGAATCATCTAATGGTTGTACACAAGGCTGATGAACAAAAGTTCTGATGCGTTGATTGGAAATCATGTTAGTGATTGTAGTGATCAGTGAGACCTTGGCTGTTCAGAATGCAAGAATGAACAAATAGCACAGTGGTTAGAATCCGAATCTGACACCTAAAAAGTTCGTGACAGAGTAGCAATATATGAAAATAGTGTAGAAAGGAGCTCCAACGTGTTGGAACCAACAGAATAACTAATATGCGTCCACTCACAGATTTATAAGTCCGGTTGTTGACCCATAATGTATAATAAAAATAATAATGACAGTTGTGATTGTATTTTCTAAGTCAATCATGTCCGAGAATTGATAACATAGAAAATAAATGAATGATCCAAACAGGCATGAGAATGAAACAGTAGGATGAACAATGTGATTGCTGACTGACTGCTGATGTTATGAGATGTCTATCTCCGAAAGTACACAACTAATTCGAAATGATTCACCAAAGTGTAATTTGCTTCTTCATTTGTAAGGCAATTCTAGTGATTTGCGATGCCTATTGAGAATTCTCTATACCGAAGTTTAAATTCAGGTCGTTTGAGTTCATATTAACGATATATGTAGATGTACATGTAAATTTTAAAGGATGTATTAGTATCAATTTTTGATTTCATTTATGGTTCAAAGACGTTTTGCGGTACCTGTGCAGTGTACAGCGTTTAATCAAAATTTATCACATACTGGTCTATCAAACAATGTTTACGAACTTATCAACCAGTGTGGTCCTACGCTGGTATTGTATGTGGTTGCATTGAAGTCCAATCATTCATTGCATCTCCAAAGCTACAAATGTTAGATGTAAAAAACCATAGAGATTAACAATACCATAGAAAGTCCTAGAATGGAAATTGATGCATGAAGTGTATGGCACACGCCGGGGGAACTTAGTTGGGGCAAAACTCAAATTGTACGAGCTGGTATCCATGTTTTCCATTTATGAATTTCAAACCGATTTATGATCTGGATTGTTGCCCCTTGTCGAAAGATCATGTACACAAAAGCAATAATGAATATACAAAATACTGCGGCGACGGGATGACAAAGAAGGAAAATCTTTAAAACGTTCTGCACGTTCAGCATTTTGAAATATCGCTCCTATAATCTCTCAAGAGTATAATCAGACACATATGCAACTTGTAATGTTGATTTACGGAACATACATTACTCCAGCTTGAAATCAGAGGCCAAGAAATCTTAGAGCATTTATTTCACTTTAATGGGCTCCCCTGTTCAATATATTTGAAAAATTTTCAGAATCTTTCCATGCTTTCGAATATTAGCTTCCAGAATATCATCACACTGCATCACATAAGTTATTTAATGATTAATTAAAAAGTTCCAGCGACATTCTATTTATCTGAGAAATGATTGTAGGTATAGAAGCTTTCAGTGTGTTTATTCCAGAAAAACGCTAGCTTTCTTAACCGCTTGAAGGAGAAATTATCCAATAAGTAGACCAATTTCATAGTTCGTCCGTACGGTGTTAGTCATAATTGTGTGAAAAAAACAATCGCTCCCTTTGTTTGACGTAAATCTATTTTGAAAAATTTGTTAAATTTCTCAAATTTTTTAAAATAGATTTACGTCAAACAAAGGGAGCGATTGTTTTTTTCACACAATAAGTAGAATTTTCATCTGTGAATTCTTGAGATGTTCTGACAACCAATAGGCCCTACACCGACCACTTTAAATTATGACTCTGTGAACCCATTTCGATTCGCATTCTGGTATTGAAAAATTGGAAAATAGTTGTTAATGACTGCTATAGACACTGTTAATTAACCCATGGAATAGTAGACTATTTCACATGAAACAATGTCACCAATTCACCATCTCACTTAAAATTCTCTTCATGAAAATCCTATAATTTTTTGTCAACAACTTCCACAACCAATTTGGCAAATAGTTTGACTATGATAATGTTTTAGATCGAATATGATCTACAAACCATAGATTTTTCCATGAACCAGTATATAGGCAAGATATCAAACTTCCATTGTAGTGAATTAATCTACTTCTATGGTATAAACTATATCATTCAATGAAATTAGTTGAGATGAGGAACAATCTTGCGATAGATTGGCGAAGGAATACACAATATTTGCAAAGTTCATAGGCTGGAATATAGGATTTAATTAGGAAGTCTTGTTTGAGACCATTAAAGTAGGCCTTGAAGCTTTCATGTATAAGTTAATAATTTCAAAACAGTTCGCAGCATTTAAGTGACACCGTTATTCAACCTGCATTACACTTTGTGAGAGTAGGGGAAAGTCGAGTGACACCGATATTAAGGTACTTGAGCTACGACAAACCCGGCAATACCGGTTATAAAAGATTGGGACACATAACTTTTTATCAAACCAATTTTGCTGAAGGTATCGAATGTATAAGCATACATGTGCATAAAAATGCATTGCAGCAGGGGGTACAGTATTCACAGTATTCAGTGAATGCCTATCTATTCTGTGTGAGGTAAAAACTTACGGTACTTCTATTCTTCCCCCCCCCCACATTTCTGTTGTTGACACCCAGAAGTGTTGCATCGTCAACGATCCTCTCTTGGTCCTACCTGTTCTCACTGACGTGGCATAACTTTGAGTGTGTAAAACTCTTCTTATCTGACTTGTAGAACATTTACAGCCTCAGAATTAGACAACTGCCGGTCATTTGTCTGTAGACAACAATCACGCGAAGTTCATGATCACAGCTGTACCTTGTATTCCAGCTGAGTATCCAAGGGACCAATAATTCATCCCAGGGTTCAAGTAAGACTTCTCAGTCGTGGTGTATAGTGTCACTCAGTGACAGATAAAGTCTATTCTAAACCCAATGTGACTAACTTTGGCGAAATTTGATGATTTTGGAAAACTTGAAAAATGTGGGGGGGGGAAGAGTAGAAGTACCAAACTTATTTCTGTCGAATTATAATAATAACTTGTTCATTAACAGAAATTTTCATTATGCAGCCAATTACTTAAATGCAGAATTCTGTTTGATTTCGAAGTAACTTATATAAAGTTCATAACAACATCAATCAATGTTAATTTTGATTCCTCGTGTCGTTTTGGAAGTCTGCCCTGAACTTTGCTACCTGTAGCACGTATTGGATGCGCTGAAAGTGTAGAAAGTCCAGGGTCGAGTATGCCCCTCTCGGCAGGCGCCAACGCTCTCTAGAGATTGCTAGCCCTAACCTAGTGAGAGTTGCGCGTGTTTGAAGGCTGTCCCTACATTAACTTTCTAGTATGGCTCTGCACCTTGATATGGACATGAATGAATAAAAAAACTAGAGATGAATGTAGAAACGCAGAGGATGCTTTTTCATATTCACTTTTCAGCATCTTGCACTTTGCAGCATCTTGATGAGTGCTCTGGTGGTGTTCGTGTGATGTCAGTGGATATCTCAAAAGCTTTAGCTTCCTCACTCGATTATTGTGAATGCTTGTGCTAAATTTCAACTTCCACCTCTTCTCATCAAATGGATTATGTGTTTTTTGCGTGACAGGTACCAGCGTGTTATGTATAATGGTGATTTTTCCAATTGGATTAAAATAACTAGTGGGGTGCCTCAGGGCAGCGTCCTAGGCCCTATTCTCTTTGTCCTGGCCACGGACGATCTTGTGCCTGTGTCAGACAACACGTCAATAATTCGGTACGCTGATGATATACTATTCCTCCACTTCGTTAGAAATAAATCCGATGATTATCTTCAGCTGGAGTGGAACAACTTGGTGAATTGGGCAGATTCATGTCACCTATCTCTGAACAAGAAGAAATGTATGGTAATGGATGTTATCACGAAGAGAAATCTTGTCATGTCTGATGTTATGATTGCTGATAACGAATTTCTTCGGAAAGTTGATCATTTTACGTTTCTTGGTGTCATTTTTGCTTGTGACTTAAAATGGAATGAGCATGTTGATTACATTGTGAAAAAAGCCTCTAAACGTATCTTTATTATCCGTAATTTGCGCAGATCTGACTGTCCTATTCATGTTATGTAAAAATGTTATTTTGCATTTATTCGTTCCGTCTTGTCTTATGCATTCCCCTCTTTTTGCAACTTATCCAATTACCTGCTGATGTCTCTTGTTAGGATTGAAAAACGTGTTTTTCGCATCATGGGAATTGATTATGCTCCCGAGGAATCTGTTTGTGTTATGTTGAACAAGACTGGTGAGAACCTTATGTCTTCCGTTATGAATAATGGTTGTCATTTACTTCGTGAACTTTTTACTTCAGTTGATCTAAGTGCTCGTATTGCCACTCGTCGTGCGAATAGTTTACGTGCTCCTTTTGCAAAAACGTCGCGTTTTAAGAATTCCTTTATTAAATTTTGTAAATAGCTTTCTCACTTGTATTCTTAAATAAAGAAATTCTATTCTATATATTTTTGACCAAGGAATATTAATGGTGATGTTGAAATAGGACAACTTTCGGATGCTATGGATAGATTTGAAGAGGGTTTGGAGTGAAATTTCAGATCATTGTGAGTGCTCGAAAATATGTACAAGAAATTCTATAGGACAAATAATGTTGGAATTGACTACGAGTAGCCTACATGTATAGAAAGATGAAGGGAAGCATATGTGTAGGTTACTCGTAGGTGTTCCTTGAATACTTGTTTCAAAGCTGCACCCTACGCTGCTACATCGCATAAGTAAATACACTGCTTCTTATGCATGTGATACTCTGCCAGACTTGTGTTGTAATTGTTTGCAATTACAACTGCGTAACTGAAAATAGAATTGCTGTATTTAATAATTGCAATCAATTGCATTTTCTGATGAGTAATTTGTATATAGTTATAGTTAGCTTTTGAGGTTTTTACTGCTTTTTATTGACTAGCTATGACGTGATATAAACCGAGCCGTAGGCGAGGTTTATATATACCATATCTAGTCAATAAAAGCAGCATATACCTAAAAAGCTAGCTATAACGATATTATCAACCGACACCAGACACCAAAGTAGCTTGCATTGCATAATTTGATATCACTGTCTGGATCAGTTGATATCAAGCAAAATCAATGCCAATTTTGATAATCGATGGAGAAAGTAGATAATACCATAGATAGAAGGACAATGTTGCAGTGAATGCGGTAGTACTGAAGGTTACAAAAAGAACAGCAGGCTAGACTGCAGCAATTATCGCCTAGTCCTAGAAATGGATAGATTGACGCATCAAGTTACAGTGAATTCCAACAAATTGACGGAATCAATCAATATTATTTGACCAATTTCCATTCTGATATTGCAAATTATCAGATTATAGATTTACATAGAACACTTCCCCAGGAGGTTGATAATTATATTGTAATCAATTACATTTTTTAGAATTAAGTTAATTGAGAAGTAAATGCAATTACTTTACAGTCATGGCATTACTCTATCAATCATCGCGATTTTTCAAATACTTTACAGTCAGCACTGATAAATGTTCATTAAACATGTAGTATGAATTACTTTTTGGATAAAGCATGAAATTTATTAAATTAGAGTAAAACAGTTAAGAGACACAAAAGAAAAATAAATTACTTAATTCATTCTCCTCGTCGATAATGCGTTTCAATAACTGCTAATAATGCGAGATTATGATGTTAGAATAGTATTCTACCCTTATCCTCTGCATTCAACAATGTTATACGGAGAAGACGCGTGACGTTGTTTTCCCAATCTCAAAATCTTCTTGATAGCTACGTCCCTGAGACCAATGACCGAAAATATCTCCTGACATTTGGTTTTGTCGAAGTCTTGTCGTTCTGCTACAGAACCGCCTGAGCACTCACGAAGACCAAAAACAACAATGTTATGTTTTTTCGCTTCCCTCTCCTGAAGTTCATGTGATATGATAGCCAAATGCTTTTCATCGAATTTGTCTATGTTTGGGAATTTATCACTAGCACCAGCACACCGTGCTCGTAATTCAACATTCTCAGTCTCTTAACTTGTTTACGCGTGTAATTAAATTATCTATTGAGTCTTTTAAACCACCAATCGTTTCTCTCAAGCACTCAATAGTTTCCTGCTTTGAAGACTCAATTTTCGTTAGCAGAGCTTCCATTGTTAGATCGGTCTGCGAGTTAGATCTTGTTACTCTTTTAGGTGTCTTATTTGGCATTACCGAAGCAGGATTCGAACTCAAGATCAAAATTAAAACCGATATGTTGGAATACTTCTTGGAGCGACTTTGTACCGTAGGCCACTGTAACAGTTGATCACTTTTACTAATTCAGTGTTAAAATATCAAACGTCACTTAGTCACGTGAGATGGATCGATAATTGAAATTCCGAGCGATAAGTGTTATGTATATCTATCACTCAGTAGGACATTATCAGCTTCAAATTATTATATGCATAATCCAAAAATTTGCATTGCGGCAATGGAGACAGTACATTATCACAGTACAGTATGTTCCAATGGGATTTCAATGCTTAAGCAGATAATGTCCGGAAAAATATCTATATGCATAAGAACCCTAGAGATATAACATCAGACTAGTGGTTTATAGCCCAGAACCATAGAAAGAGGTTACATGTAGAATGTCCTTGGCGCTACGCGCCTCGGACATTCTATGCCAATAATTCCAATATTCGTACAACATCTAACACATAAGGATTATGTTATACCTAGATGTGTACCAGGGTATAATTACCGGCATATGTTTATAGAAATTTATGACGAAACCTATTGTGAAAATCTGAATTAAGAGCCGGAAGTTACCTAAAGTAATTGTAAAGTAATTGAAGAAAAACGGTGTAATATGTAATTGTAATCATTAATGAGCAGTTGACACAACAAGCCTGTGCTCTGCTTATCTTACATCTCTCAGAGAATGAATTGGACATTTGATCGACTTATTTGATTGTGTGGTCTTAGTCTTATACTTGACTAGGATATCAATTAGGCTGATGAAGAACAAAAAATTAAGAGTGTGTTAGTTAGTCATTCATCGATGTAGCTTGACCTCTTCGTTTAACCTGCTGAAAATCGTGAATTTTTGCTGCGAATTGAATTGTCATCCTATTTGCTAATGATAAGGTGCATACACCTCTCGACTGCATGAATCAAATCATTCATATGATCTCACTCCCCAGCATATGAGAGATGAAGTCGATGAAAAAGATTCGAAAGAAAATATGAAAAATTTTTAACTTTCTTTGATGAAATGCAACTTATTGGGAAACAAGCTTCCAGACCAGCACCTTTCAATCTGTAATGCTGCCGATTTATATTGCATGCTACTGATAGACACTGTCTCGTCATTCGCGATGCTCAGGTACATCAGTAGAGCTGAACAACGAAAATGCAGCAGAAAAATGACCCGGTATTTGAAATAGTAGAAACGGTGGTACTTCTATTCTTCCGCCCCACATTTTCCGCTGTTTCCAAATTCATCAAATTTAATTCAAACTTAGTTACATTGGATTTAGAATAGACTTGATATGTCACTGAGCGATGGTGCAACACCACTGAGGAGTCTTACTTGAACCCGGGGATGAAGGATTGGTCCCTTGGATACTCAGAATACAAGGTACAGCTGTAATCATGAACTTCGTGGGATTGTTATATACAGACAAATGACGTGCAGATGTCTAATTCTGAGACTGTAAATCCTCCACAAGCCAGAGAAATTTTACATTCAATGCTTTTGCGACAGTAGTGAAGTGAGATTGCCCTTAAAGAGAGGATCGTTGATGATGCAATACTCCCGGGTGTCAGAAGCAAAAATGTGGTGGGGGGGGAAAGAATAGAAGTACCGAAACGGTTTTCGGTTATAATAGAAATATCCGATAAAACCGGTATTGCAACCTCTAATGCAGGGCCTATATTCATTTTACCATTGGTTAAATAGACAGCAAAAGCTGAAAAAGAAACAAAGACTTGGGTCGCTATACGTGAAATTGAGATAAATAGTAAAATATTCGTAGCCTCGAAAAATATTTTACGAGTCTTTTCGGAAAATGCAAAAAATTAACCACCACCTCGATTAACCATAGGAATAAGATTACGTAATCTTCTTTCATCATTATGTACGTCTATGACATCATTACTTCTATTTGAACTTTGAGGTATTAATAATTTACCTTAAATCTGAAGCAATTGCTGTTCAGACACTGTTGTCGATGGAAATAATCTATAAAACCTCACAGTCGTTCCCTTTTGAACATCAAAGACTTCACTCTCTACAAAGAAGCATAATTGTTGTCAGATGCGGTTGATAGGCGATTATTTTCTCTCATTATTCTGATGAATAAAAGCTCTTTAGCGACAGTGTAAATATCGAAACATGGATTATCCTTTATTTTGCCTGTCCTTTATTTGCTGCATTGTCTGATTCCATATCAAACTGCGTGGATGCAACGTAGCGCCGGCCTCATTTTTGGGACAATCAAATTCAGGTTCACTTTAACGAACGGCAATGATACTCACACCAAAGATACTATATCATCATCATCACTAGCCGTTGTCCCACTGCTGGGCAAAGGCCTCTCCTGTCCTCCTCCATCGAATGCGATCTTGTGCCAGTCTCCTCCAGGGGTCATCGATTTCGTGCAACTCGTTTCTTCACCTTGCCAATGGTCGGCCCCTTTTTCCTTGTTTCTTCACGAGGTGTCCACTCCGTCAGCGTCTTAGTCCATCTTTCGTCATTGAGTCTCATTACGTGACCAGCCCATCTGCATTTCGACTCTTTAGCTGTTCTTATAATGTCTCGAACTTTTGTTTGACTTCGAATCCACACGTTTGTTTTTCGGTCTCTTTTTGTTATTCCCAACATCAGTCTTTCCATAGCTCTTTGTGTCAACCATTTTCTTAGTAAGCGTCCACGTTTCACATCCGTATGTCATTGCTGGGAGTATGCATTGATTGAAAATTTTCTTCTAAAGACATATCGGGATTTTGTCATTCTTAAAAGTTTCGCAAAGTTTTCGAAAGTTTATCCATCCTTGTTGACATCGTCTACTAAGTTCTGGTGTGATGCTGTAATTGGGCCTCACTTCTTGACCTAAGTAGACGCGTACTTGTCTACCTCTTCGATTTCTTTGTTTTTGGTAGCAAAAATGTTGCTCATTACTTTAGTCTTCGTTATATTAATTTTTAGGCCGCTTTTTGCGCTAACCGTGTTCAGTTGGTTACCAAGGATACTATATACTGCGTGACAAAACCCCCTTAACACCTAGAATTATAGGGACCATTATTTTCATTAATGAAGTAGCATCAAAACTATTACGTTAAATGATAAAAATTTATTTCATACACCTCTAGCAACTTGCCTGACCGCCGCTAGCATTGATGCAAGCTCAAATTCTATTGTTCATAGAGTTTTCATCCGCCTTCCCTTGCTCAATGTGTCCTCATATCTCTTCAGCCAATCTTTCGGAAAGTGGTTCGAAATTGGTAGGAGAATGTGGATACGAGTTCCTCACCCTTTTACCAGTCTCATCCCACGCAAGATCGGTGAAAGATCAGGAGAGCGTGAGGGACGTGGGAGTTGGGCCTACTCAACTGACGATCTGTTGTCACCTGGATGATGTGTTCTGTGCAGCTGCACATTCTCATCTTGGATGATGAGTTGGTGCCTCTAAACTGTTGGAATAACAAAAGGAGTGACAATCTCCGAGAGATAGCATTAGCCATCGAAGGTGCCTTGATGAAAATAGCAGCTTTGACTCGTTCACCGTGGCAAAAGCCGGCCGAAATCATGACGCTACCACCGCTGAATTGGCCATGTTCAGAAATCCAGCAGACTGCATATCTCTCACGAGACAGTCTGTGAGCACAAACTCTTCCGTCGTGGAAATCGAGGGTAAACCGTGATTAGTCGTCCACATCACGCTATGCCACTCATCGGTGCTCCTTTTTGAATGCTGCTCGCACCACTCTAATCTTCTTCGTTTGTGTTCGAGACCTGTAGCATGTTCATTCATGACGGAAAGCGATCGTATAAATTCACTAAAATTCAAGAAGTTATTGACAGGTGTGTGTACAGTTTGTCTGACAGACTTAAATCCCACTTCTGTCAAATGCAATCCGTCGATATGCTATCGCAACAGTTGATACCAACAGCAGATTTCCAGCCTATTTCCAGAGGCGAAACGTTCTGAAACCGATACTTCTCCGCTGTAATCATTAGCTTTCAGTCTATGGCTGTATTTGTTTTCTTTGGTCCTTCAGATCCTTTCTGTTTTACAACTCTTTCTTCTTCACTCCAACGCACCGACCAATTCCGAACAGCTAGCCGACATGCGATGCATCCAATTCTTTACGAACATGAGCTATACGTCCACAGCAGCGAATCATTCCAATAGTCACACATTCTGCGGATTCATCTTCGTGCTTCATCATGCAGTTACGACTTATGTCAGAAAGACAGCAAATTTTGTAATTATGCGATGTTTAAACTTATCCAAACGTTGTTCCTTTGCAAAAGGACGAACGATGTCTTCATATGGCTACGCTAGAGAGGGCACATAGTTGTTAAATTGGCAAAAAGAGAGAACTGCCTTTATATGGTGGCAAAAGCCACGGACTAGGAAGAACTTCATGCTCGAAATTCATGTTTTGAAAATGAATGACATTTGATAAGAAGCGACATAGTGGGGTCAAACCACGAGTTGGTTGCACCGAAGTAAAATTTCAAATCAGTTTTTGACGAATTATGCCGATCACCATGATATGATATATACTCTAAAGTTCAGACGTATGCTAGCTAAAGAGCTGAAATATGTCTGAAAAGATGATAAAGGGTAGTCTAAAAACTATTATATAAGTTTCAATGATGGCCCCTATTTTATGAGATGTGTTCTTCAATGCATTTTGCACATGAAAATGTCAATATTAAGTTGAAAAATTGTTTGTGATGCTAGAAAATTTCACGCTAGTCAATGTATCTGAAAGACAACTTTCTATCAAAGATAATTATGACTCTTTAGGAAATATTAAATTTCTATATTAGAATGTCGCGAGCGTTACCCAAAATATTGAAAAAGTTTTTCCCTCGTAGACAAGAATGATTAGCCAGTTTATACTACCAAAGATTATCGACGTTCCATGAATGCTAATCAGTGTGATAATCAACAAAGTTATTCTAAGTTTACTTCCTGGTAGATAATCAATTTAATGTCTGTCGCGAGCGTTAACATGACAAACACTTAGTGAATTTAATCGCGACCTCGAATCTCAATCTCGAGAATCAATATTTATCAAATACCGAGATCTCGAGATCTCTAATTCGATATTACAAGTGGGCCTATATCAGATTAGGCCAATTACTCAGAAAGTGTAATTAATTACAGGCAACTGCAATTTGCTGTACAGTAGTCTAATTGCTTGCCTAATTGCAATTATCTAGTTTTATTTGTTATTGAAATTAAGATAGCAATACCAATCTGGACTATATTTGGCATTCATTAATACGCCCAATCCTTTATTTAAGTTGTTTAACCTACAACACAGACAGAATTAATTCATGTACAGACATTAATTCACGCCAAAGCGAAGCCTGGCCTTGTAGACCTAAGTACAAGGACAAAAGCGGGGGAGGATAAGTATATGTACAAGGACAAAAAAGATCCATTTCCTGTCCTAAGTCGGAGAAAGAGGTAAGGGAAGTTTCTTCCTCAAGTGACAAAAGCTTGTTCATGATTCTATGGCCATAGCTACCCAAGATATAGTACTCTCCAATGTTGACGTTCATCTTACATTATGCTAAAGTTCTGTGTTATGAATCCGGTACAAATATAATGTTTGGTGTGTTGTTTCTAAACTAATCGTTTAATCTTGTTATCTTCATTATTATTATCTTCTGTGATGACAAATTTAATGACAAAATTTATGTTATCCGTAATTTTATTAGATAATGTCGCGAGGGTTACTACAGCATGTCGCGAGCGTTACCGTCAAGATTGATTGAAATCTCGCAATCGGTGCATTCAGCAAAGCATGAAGAAATCATCAACCATTCATTATTTATCTATCATTTCGTTTTTGAGACAACAGCTTCTGTGGTTTAGATAAAATATCCATGCAACCTCAAAAAAATCTATAATGAAATATTTATCTCTGTCGCGAGCGTTACCATATAGAATTAAATGATCCTGTACACAAATGTAGAGATAGTATGAAATTGATATTCTGTATGTACAGTAATAGGTCGACGTCGTGTTACATCAAACTGCATCTTCAGAAGATTCAAAAAGGATATCGTATCATAAAGAATGTTGGTTTTCGATCGAGTTTTGCTATCAAATGTAGCGAGCGTTACCGTGGTTTGGCCCAGTGATAATATTTTCTCAAACCGAAGAGAAGGAAATCTGAAATTTTAGTTGAGATATTTTAAAAATCAGTTGCAATTATTCAATGATTTCAATGCTAATAATCTTTGACAAACTTGCTTCGAAATATACGAGTATTTCACAAGTGTCCTTACGAAACCATTTCTTAATTTCAATTAGCTTTGAAGGATCAAGGAACTTATAAGAAGCATTAAGAATGATGAAAATAAGAGTGCGCACTCTGGACACATTCACAAATTACACATTGATATCAATCAATATGATATTGATCTTTTCGATGTTAACGTTATTGATGCTCAAAGCAATGTCTTGAAGACCAGAATTTCTGAATCTGAATTGATCAGAAGGTAATCCGAGCATTAAACGAAAGCACGAACTATGTGACCTGAGATTGCTTGTGACCCGACCATTCCTAGATAAAGAGTTTGCAACTCGACAGGTTGGGAGTGTTCAGCTTGAATTTATGTTTTTGACTGCGAATAAAAATTGGGAAAGTAGAAAATCATTTGATTACACAGAATGCATAGAATGGAAAACCTCATGCGTGCCATCATAGATTACAACTTTTTTAGGGTCACATTATCATTGACCTTAATTGAAACATGTTTCCTTACAGCATTGATTTAATGCTAGGTGTTAGATAACTGCTAAATACTAAAAGTAGCATTGTAAATATCTGAAAAAAATATATATCTTATATTAACCATAGATGTCCCTGTTACTTACTTATGACCATAGAAATTAACAATATCATAGAAATATTGTACTGTTACCTACTTCTATGCTTATCGCTGTCCGTCAATTGTTGACGACGACGCTCTCCTTGTTAGTGTCATTGTTTGAGATGGCTGTAAAGTCCGATCCGTGCCTTGAGTATCCGGGGCAATTAGTTTTCTTGAATGAATAATGGGCTGAGGCGGCGTTGATGTCGTTGGCGACGTTTCTCCTCCAGGTTCTGCTCAAAGTTGGCGACTCCTTGATAGCACTGTGCTCGCCAAGTCAGTCTGTTGCACGCGTTCTCCTACAGGGTGTCGGTGGAAATTCCGCAGCCATCAACGCCATCATCGGGCAACCATGTAGTTGGGATCCGCTCTCCAGTTCGCTGAATAGAGTGATCTTGGGGAGGCGGTTGCCATGCGCATGACGTGTCCAGTCCAGCGAAGGATGCGGTGGTTGATGTCGGCTCTTACACTTGATGTCCTTCCGCCAAGAAGGATTTCTGAGTGTGGGATCCTGTCTCTCCATGTGATCCTAAGGATCTTTTGGAGGCAGCGGATCTGAAAAGCTTCGAGTCTCTTGATGTGCTTGCGATGCGGTGTCCAGCATTCGCATCCATAGAGAAGCGTGGACAGGACGATGGCACGGATATGAATATCCATGAAAAGAATATCTTTGGCATGGAAGTATTGCTTATCAGCGATATTTAGCTGAAGGTGATGTCAAAAATGCAATTGAGCCATAGAAATTTAGAAGTCTATGGTTGAACGATTTCAGTTCATTCAATGCTAAAATCTATGTCAACAAATTAACATAGAAAATATTAAATTTTCAATTACATTTACTAGATAGGCATATTCAACAATATTATATCACAATCAGCAGATGGAGATCCTCCAAACAAGCAGAAAATAGCTAGTTACTGTATACATGTGCATTTTTGTCTCGTGTTTACAATGATGTTGATTCGACAGTGTCGTCGAACCGAGTTGTGTTTGACTTTCCATTATTATCTTCATTATTCCCCTTTTTATCTTTAGGTGATTCTATTTTTCAGATAAATGCTTAACATAGCGATGAACTGCACTCATTGCCGCTGAATTAAGATTTGACGGCTTTTATTCAAGTGATTCTACTCATCCATTTCGACTTCAGAGGTGATTGGTCGAGCTTAAATATATGAGTTGCCGTCTTACCTTCCCCGATGTAATGGCGATTGAATAGCCTCGAAGAATGTACGGATTATTACTTGAAGGAATCAGACAATACATCTGCTCCAAGTATGGAGAAGAGCAGTGGAATTCTATTCTCAAATGGAGTAACATAGATCATGCAACATTTGGCATTCATGAGATCTATTCCGAAGCAATGATTCCTCGAATCACGGAGGCCGCAGCGCGTTATCTCAACATGAGCAATGAGGAGGTGATGTTCGAAAACGGCAGTTATTTCATTAATTTCCTCGCTCAGTATGGCTATGACGGAGTGTTGCGGGTCTTGGGTCGAGATCTCCGCGATTTTCTCAATGGATTGGATAACTTGCACGAATATCTACGATTCAGCTATCCCAAGATGAAACCTCCGTCCTTCTTCTGTGTTAATGAAAGTAAAACGGGGATAACACTTCAATACAGAACTAGACGATACGGATACAATCACTACGTGCGTGGACAGATCACGGAAATTGCCAAGCAATTTTATAAGACGAAAATGGATATTGAGCTTGTGAGTGAGACTGAGAATGATGGTGTCTACAACTGTATTATGCGGCTTCATTTTAACAATGTGTCTTTCGTAGCAGCACAAGATCATTTGCCTGTTCCAAGCGAAGTGTTTTTTGAAGTCTTTCCCTTCAACATCGTTTTCAATCGAGGAATGAAGATTATCAACATCGGACAAGGAATGCAAAATGCATTGGATGATTTAATCGGTGAATTGGTGAACAATAGGTTCTTGCTTCAGAGACCGCTGATCAAATTTGATTGGGATTCGGTAAGTAAACAATTTCAAGCTCTGGAACTTTACATCACAGTCATCATATCTCCTCAGTATTGATTTTCAATTATGGGTCGCAATGCCGGTGTTATAATATTGCAATTTTCCAATCTAAATTATTGCTGATCGGAAAAGAAAATAAGACAGCCGCAATAGTTCATTAAACATTCGGGAAAATATTGGTAAATACACAAAATTACATTGTTTAAGCGTGTCACTTTGCTAGAAGTGCAAACTGATTCAAAACGATGGCACATGCAGGAACTTACTAAGTGGGCAAAAATAAATTGTTATTACCTTACAGAGATAGGAAAAATAGTCGTGCGCCGCTTGTGGATTGCTCTGAATTCCTTTAAAATGCTCCGATCGCAATTGAAGAATTCAGATTTGAAGAATTCAGATCATTGCACAAAAGTTTTCTCGATAATGTTGGGCCCTCCGATCATTATTATAAAAGATAGCAGCTGCACGAAAAAAACGTTCACAAGCTTCTCTGTAGAACTTGACATTGTCTGTCTCTCTTTTCTGTGTGATCCGGTTGACAACAGTCACTGCTCACTGTTCGATTCCTATGGTACTATGTCAGGAGATTGTGCCATTTCACTATCGTTACATGTTCCAATGCTTCCTTTCTAGTCAAACAGAAGATGAGAGGACCTGTCTAATTCTGTCGGTTAATATGTTCTTCTAGAAGACTCAGTTTAAATCTTAAAAGTGATAAAGTCGCAAGTCTCGATACCCAGAGTTGCTATGAGGGACGCGATTTTCCACACAAAAGAAACTCTTAGAATCTGCTGTGAATTCCAACATGCTGCTAGAATGCATCATTTTATACAATATATCTTCACATAAAACCGTTTTAAGAATCATGCTTGCTATCAAGTATATACAGGTCCGGTGATAGCACAGCATATCTCCGTATTGTTAGCATGTGAATCTATTGATAAAAGTATTGATGCCGGATATACATTAAATGCGCACAAAATTTCTTCTAATGAAAGTAAACTGGCAAAAAGTGCACTACATAGTCCGTATATGCAGTTTTGCCAATATTTTGTAAACGCTATAAGCCTAGTGGTTTGAGTGAACTGATGCAGGATTATGCTCATTACAAGATTGATGGAAAAGCGGTTAACACCTACATCTGTGTTCGATAAAATATGGTTGATGAAGACTATAAGAATCAAAGCTAGGAAATAAATAACTAATTTCTGCAAGGATCTGTATGTACTGGTAGATATTGAAGCATCAATACATGTATGCTAAACCAGTATATGCGTGCAGTTTCTCTGACTTTGAGTGTGATTGGATAAATATTTGTAATTCCTCATTGGATAAAAAGATGATGGTTGAACGGAACTACTGTCCATACTGATGGCTTAGACGGTGCTGACAGAGTCAGGCTTTCAACTGGAGCGTTGTGATCTTCTAGTTTGGATGCTTTTCCTGGCGACTTCCAATGACACTCTCGGGGCTCGACCTCTGGACCAAAATATCGCTAGGCCAAGCACTTAACCACTGTGCCAAGGAGACCAACAGGAGGAAGTTAAGCAGTACACTTTCATGATTTACTTTTTCCTGTCAGGAATTTATATCGTGGGAGACAGAATATCATGAAACCGATGATCTATGCGTAATTTTTCAATCGGAAATTGAAATATTACTTCTTACTTATTGCAAGTTTTCGAAGTCTGAGGATAAGAAAAGAGTTTATTTTGATTGGATAATCGTCATTGATCGCCTGATACACGAAATCAAGTTTCCAACTGAGAAAGTGAGATCCTGGAAAAGCTGTATTAAATTTTCCATGAATGAGAATTATAACACCGGTATCTTTTACTTCTATCAATGCCGAAACCCGGTTTCATGATTACTTAATGAGCTTTTGAATTGAAAAATCCGTTTTTTAAATTATACGGGTTTTTCCCGCCCGAGTGGGAACTGGGCCCGGTCCTGGAGTTTTAGGAGACGTGACCGGACCGCTGATTTTTGATATACTTTTCCCTTACGTCTTCTTAAACTTGATGTTTGTTTTATACTGCGTCAATGCACTGGTTTTAATGTATTTCAGAAATCCAAGGAACCGGCGCCCAACAACCGGTTCCGGCACTTTCACGGAAGGCACTTGACTATCATGCCCTGCTAACAACCACCAAACTACGTGAATATTGAAAGCTTAGTAGTCATGTAAACTGCATTTTGAATTATGAACATTATATAAGATAGACATTAGCTTAATCTTCAAGAAATTCACTTCATTGTTAACAGAAGCGTCACAAAGTATCACAAGAGTACTATCAAATCATCGTTTTATAGGCCCAAGTACAGTCATTCATCGCTTAGATGATGCATGAGAATGCAAACGTATCCAACGGTCATCAGTCTTGATCTGATCTTCCGAAGAAGTTGCCAGATGCTGCGAAAAACTGTTCTCACTCGCTATTGATACATAGAAATATGCTTACACGGGTGCAAATCATAATTGCGGTTTGAAAAGCAAACGCGCGTTTGCAGATTTAGAATGATGGACATTACTGGGCACTCGCAGAAGAGTCTACATGTTGTATTCTCTGCGTCAAGTGAAAGCACCTAAGACCGTGATATGGACTGTGTACTGCACAATGATAAGAACAATTGCGAGCTATGGATATACTGCCTGATGCAACATCAAAAAATGCCGCATGTTGAATTTAATCAAATTTGAAGATCGTTTGTGCAGAATATTCGACCTACCTCGCAAAAAGAAATTTGTTGAGTTCTGTGATGGCCGAGATGTGAGTTTAGCAAAGAAAGCATTACATTCTTTTCATCCTTTCAACTCCATCTACAACGAGTCGACAAGGGAATCAGAGCAGGAGAGTAAAATCAAAAACATCTCGATGTGACTGCTCTTTTATTAAATACGCTTAGTTCGTAATTTTGTTTTTCGTGTTTCCTTATAGAACAGATGTGTCACATTCATTGTGTAAGCTGTAATGCCATGTCCGAATGCATCATGACATGCAAATAAAGCAATTATTATTATTAAGTTTATGGCTATGTAAAAGAGCTTCTTTTATCATCTGGAGAGGAGGAAGGCTTTTGATGTTTAGCAAAGGAAAACTCACATGCATTTCGGCCAGCTAAGCTGGTGACTCCTCAAGAAAGGCATATATATGATCATCATTTTTCATTATGCGTGATCATGGTAATTTAGTTGGCCGAAATGCATTCTGGAGTGTCTTTCCTTATAACATCTCTGAACCTCAAAGGCATTCCTCAACTCCATATTATAAAATGAGTGATAACGGAGAATATTTTCATTGGAGGAACGCTCGCATGACCTTTTTTTGAATACTTTGAATCCTGGTCAGACGACGTGTGTACGGGAAGAAAGGATATTAAAGTTTAGTTTATTTTGGACTCAACTTGTGTTATGAGGGAAGGAGAGAATGCTTCATTCAGTAAAATGGAAATCAAAAGTAAGCCACAAGAAATAAGTACAGATCAGTGCTTGAAGTACAGCAAGCTTATATTCCTGCAGAGAAAAGAAAACACAAGTATAATTAAACTTGGCCACTATGATAGGATCCCCCATGAAAACCTGGAATTACCTGTGTCTTCTGTCAGTTTCAGTGTAGCGGGTGGTTTCGATTCTTCTCCACAGAGAGGAACAATTTATGAGCAATGCCTATCCCTCGTTCATTAGGATTCTGAAGATCAGGCATTCCCAAAAATAGCCCTGTAAATGACGATAGCATTGTTTGAAAAAGTGTTGATAAGATGCTGTAGACGAACAGGCACGGAGGCATCAAGTTATATATATTTTAATCATGTATATGAAGTTGCGTCATGGAAATGTATTTTTGAGTTAATTTTATCTTGAAATTATCAAAACATAAATTTCTTTAAAACTTCAAATTTGAATTCAGATAAAATGAATGATGTAATTTGAGATGTATAAGGAAATAACAAATTATGCGAGATGATAAACGCTGATTAGTTTTAGTTTTGAAGGTACGAATAATTTAGTCACATTGGTAAAATGAACAATATTAAGAGGCATGTATTTAGCTCAGTCGACATTTCTAATGCAAAATGAGAAGGATTTTAGTTGCTTTTCATTTCTTCTGGTGTTTTGTCAAGGTGTATTTGACGACATGAATTTCAACGAAAGAAGACGACCTTTCACTAATTTATTGTGAATAAATCTGCAAGTGGCGTTGTGAAAATATTATGTACCTAGCAGTGACAAAATGTCCATGAATCGAAAATATTTTATGAATTATCAGATGCAGCCACAGAATTAGATTGTTTAAGCGAGTCATTTTCCTAAAAGTGTAAACTAATTCAAAACGATGGCACATACAGGAACTTACTAAGTGGGTAAAAAGAAATGTTTAATACTTTACAGAGATAGGAAAAATAATCGTGCGCTGCTTGCGGATTGCTGTGGATTTCTTCAAAATGATCCGATCGCCACAATTCCTTCAGATTCGAAGAATTCAGATCATTGCGCAAAAGTTTTTTCGATAATGTTGGTCCTCCGATCATTAATAGAAAAGATAGCAGGAACGGAAAACATTCACAAGCTTCTCTGTAGAACCTGGCATCGTCTGTGTCTCTTTGCTGTTTGATCCGGTTGGTAATAGTCACTGAAACTTCACACAATTCGTCCTGTTTGCTGTTTAACTAGCTGCTCATTGTTCGATTGCTGTGGTATTATGTCAGCAGATTGTGCCATTTTGCAGGCACTGCATGTTCCAATGTTTCCTTTCTAGTCAAACGGAAGGAGAGACAGCCTGTCCAATTCTGTGGATACAACATTATCATTGAACATGGATTATTCGTTGATGTCTCAAAACAAAAGTCCTCATTAAAAAGCTGTCTTAAACTATACTGAAAAATGTCATATTTTGACGTCATTATTTGTCACACTCAGTATTGTGTGCTGCTTTTAATACTTCCCTTTTAGTGTTTTAGGAGATCAACTTCAGAACAAACTTTGCTTTAGTTGAAAGTTAATTAAACTCAAAATATTTGAATGAAGTAGCAGCTGTTATCGTTCGCCGACTGATAAATAGAATTATGGCATGCCAAACATTCTTGTGAAATTGATTCTGCTTGTACATTAAAGTCAATAGTTTTTTAAACAGAGAATCTAACTAATGCAAATCATGCAAACAATGTAATTCCATCGTCGAAATTTTTTTGTTCTTAGGCTAGTTGTTGATAGACCGCATGCTGGAATGATATGATGACAGCAGAACACATACAGCAGTAACGTCGTGTAGATGTAACACATTCTATGCTAAATCATGACTGCAGACTGCATGGTAGACTAAAATCATGATGTAAGACTAGGGACCTGCCAATCGGGAAATTGTGAGTCGAATCGAATCTCGTATTAAATCATAGAAATCTTAAAAAGGCTTACTTAAGCCTAGTTTTATGTACGAGTGACTCATCCAACTATGCCGCTATCCATTAAGATGATAGGCCTACCAAATAGGACCTAATAATCCTGTAATTTACATGGCTATTGAAAGATGCAGTGACACCTTGGCAGTCATAAAGAAATAGGCGGTCAAATTGAAGTGCCTATATCTGAGATAATTACAATCCACTGCGCTTTGTAACCAATATTCATACAGCCTATTTCAGATGAATATATGATATTTGATTTGACAACATGCCTTGAACTGCCCATTGGTCTTACTTTGTCAAATTACTCGTTGGTAGTTTGTTGAGATGGAGCATATTTATGACATCAGGTTTATAGAATTAAGTTCTTTGAATCTTCCGCAGGACCGGACATGACTGTAGCCTGCATCAATCGCTCCAATACTTATATCCTGAGCTCTTTAAAGCGCCATCATAAATAATCAATAGATTCTATCATTTCTATCGTAATTTTCAGATCAGAAACAATAATAGACTTTTTGCAGCGAACTTTTGATGCCTACAACTTTCCATGTTATTGTTGTCTAAATCATTTCAGGACGAATTCAAAATAAATTATTAAGTGATCTATGTAGACATCTTCTCAAATTTGTCACTCAAGCTCATACAAGTAGAGGATTACAGAGGACTGTGAGTATTATAATGCCTGAGTATTGTGGTCTTAGACTTGCCAGCTTGGAAATGAAAAATCAATGAAGTATAGAAATCCAATAGCAGTGACCTATGGGAAAATCTAATTAAGGAATGTAAACCATGTTTTGCACATAAACTCATATATGTGTAACCTTTGTACCAGATGTCCGATTAATTTCATCTCAGAGGTGCAGATGATTCAGGATAAGGGGAGCATTTTGTCTCTATCAACCATATGGCCCATTAGCAGGGTCGTAAGCCTGTACCTTACTAAGGCCTAGGATTCCTGATGAAGGATAGTCTGAAAAGTATGTCTCATAAGATACAAGCTTACGAGCCTGCTAATTGGTCATTTATAATTCTACTTTAAATCAGTCATTGTAAAGTATGCCGTCGTATGCCGAACTCGGTCACAAAGATCGAAGCCCTGATCTGAGCAACATGTATAGGCTGAGTCGTAAAAAACCGCGTTTTTTCCTTAAATCTTTATTATCAATTACAAGTCATTTCAAAATTCGCGAATTCGCTAAACATAGTCACCTCTGGCTGCAATAACTCTTTCCAAGTGCTCTTCCAGTTCTTTCAATGCCTTTTCCATTCGAAGTACTGTGAATTTTGGAAGTTCTTCATTCAAAAAGTCTTGGATTTCATGCACAACAACGAAATCACTTTTTCTTACGGATTCCAGTCTTGGGAAAGCGTAGCAATCGCATAAATTGCAGTCAGGACTGTAGAGTGGTTGCTTTAATAACCGTACATTTTTTCAATCAGGAAATTTGTGGTCATTGCAGATACGTGTGGTCATGCGTTGTCTTGAATCAGTCGAACGTTTTGAAACAATATGGGCTGAGGCAATGTCTTCAGATGATTTTCCAGATTTCTTAGGAATTGCACGTATCTTTCGGAGTTGATAGTCTCGCATTGACGCAAGATCTCAAAGTAATGGTGGCCTGTCTGTGATAGAGCCAAGATAAACATGACTTTTGCTCCCATGGGTGTTCTTTTGGCAGTTTTGACAGGAGGAGAATCACCACATGGAGTAACTTAGCTTCCGATAGTATTGTGGGGATTCATATTTCGCAGGTAAATCCATTTCTCGTCTATTGTAATCAAATTCTTTCTTGTTAAACGCGACTTCAGTTGTTCGAGCATATCTTGGCACCTTTCATACCTGACGGCCTTGTTATGTGGAGTCAATTGATGAGGAACCCAACGAGTATGAATCCACATATTCTCCAGATTTTCGCTTAGGATTCTCTGTGCCATTGATTGAGTGATGTCAACAGTTCGTGCGATTGCTCTTGTTGACAAGCTGTTGTTATCATCAATCAAACGTTTGATTTCTTCTACTTTTTTATATCTCTCGTCGGAGTAATTTCTGCCACTACCATTGATTCGGCTGAAAGTGCATCTGTTTCCTTCTTTGAATTCTTTGCATAATTCTTGTATCCTTCTGACACTTAATGATTGATCTGGCCAGGACTGCATTAGGATCGTATGGATTTGTGTCGCTGTATAGTTGCACCTTCTGAGAGATTCATTAAGAAATACATTTTTTCTTTCGTACATTCCATGCTGAATGCCAATATTATTGCCAATTGAGATGATATTGTCAAAGTGGCTAGAAATCTTGCAATGTAGAATTTAAAAAAATTATCATAGATGAATTTACTACAATAATCGATACGACTATGTAGATATCTTTTCGGTTTCCACAATTCACGATCCTTAATAAAAATATCAATTGCGTTAATTATGTGTAATCGCCTTAAAATCATTCTAAATAGGCTAATTATTGATTATATGATCGCATGCTGTTGTGCTTGTACCATCTCTAAGCAAATTCATAACTGTTGAGTATTAAGATGATTTTTTAAGCATTTAATGCAGTAGCACATTTTCATTTGCTTTAACCATTGTGCATGTATAAAGCGTTTGTCTATCACAGATAAATTTGATCTCATTTGATGTACCGATAGCTACAACTTATTCCGTCGTATGCCGGTAATTATTTCATCTTATTGTTTAAGAATCATGTTGACAAGCCATCACATGAATTGATTCAGAGAATTAACATGATCAAATGAGGAAAATGTTTGATTTCAGACATAACAAATGTCGGACCGGGTGCTACATATTTCAGGCCCGGGTGCTCACAGAATTCTTCAGACCCAAGCCCAGGTCGGCCGGACCCGTTTCCAGCTCTGATATGTCTATGATTTGACTGATTTTAATCAACCAAAATAAGAAACAGTCAGTCACGATATTTTCATCTGTTGCTTGAAGTTTCGAACTTTAGTGAAAAATATCATCATTGAATCAATATCATCAATGTAAACTTGTCAGTATCGTTTATCTTTCCGTTTCAGGTAATGCTTCACACGAACAACATATTTGAAATTGCTGCTCATAGAAATCACAAGCTGATGAGTGTGCCAAACATCAATAGAAATAGCAGTAAGTTAGTAAAGATTTCACTCGATCATTACATGCTTTCTATGACTGAGAAAATAATACAAGAAAATGCCAAACTGAATGTGATATTGAACATGACTGTAAAAGATCTGTTAGCAGCATGATTAGTCTCCTGAAATTGAAAAGTACAGCTTTTACCTGTCCAAGGATATCTTGTACAGCCGAGAGAGCGAAGCGATTGAGGATCGACAAGATATGCGAGGACGGAAAAGGCACTTTTACATTGAAGGAATATAATTTTTCTTGTGCATGTCTATGAACAGGGACAACTAGAATACATATAATCTAGTTACTTTAATGCCATTGCAGATAGAATAGAAATTTATAATGTAGCATTATATCATGGACAAATGTGGTGTATGGAGATTTATTTTCATAGCTTCAAAACATGAGGATTTTGCATAGATCACGAGCTTTAGCTCGTGATCTATGAGAATACGAGTGCTTTGGAACTGTGAAAATCTCCATGCATCACATTTGTCTATGGTATAACTATTTGTACCATAGTTATCAGCACAAGGCAATGATAAATCATAGCCTAGTTCTATGATTTTGACCTTCTTATTCAAAATTCAGTTGCTTTCACAGTTTTTGATTCAGCTGCGGAAGCAGTTAGTTCAAGATACAATTCTGCCTTGTTCAATTTGATAATTTTGACATTGACGTATGAATGACAGGAATTAACAAAGCCAAAGCATGATAAAACACTAGGTCTAATGAAGACTTAACCACACACCAGGGAGATTATAAAAGAGGTCGAGGAAAGTTGTTGGGTGATGCGCCAGCACCAATTCAAATTTTGCATCTCAACATGTGCGATGAATAACGAAGGTTTAGAACAGTAGAAATTTCAATTAAGAAGACAGTACGAAAATCGTTTTCGAATTTACAGGAAACACGGATGAAGCAATGAATGACATTCAAATATCATAATGGTAAACCATATTTAACCACATATGGTAAAACATATGGTAACCATGGGAGCCATATTTAGCAACAAAACTGCCACAAATTTGTTTAATTGTTTTCTAAAATTGGCTCTTGCAAACTTTGCTTATGTAGGGCATCCTTGTGGTTGATTTAATGGACATTCCCAACAATTCAAAGAAATGTAATATGCTTCTCAAACGAACAGTCATTAGTAATAAGTTATCAAAGACAACCAAAACAGTAACACAAATTAGCAAGTGAAGTTGAACTAGCCGGACAATTTCTATGTTCAAATCTGAAAAGCCAGATGCTGGCTTCTTCTAATGCTAGACCGATGAAAAATGAAAAATAAGTGGTTGGTAAACAAATGAGAACCAAATGGAGCAAGGAAATGCATTCTATCGCGATATCAACGCTGCGTAATATTAACTATTCTAATATGGTATATATATCACCTTTTTTCCAGTAAATGAATCGAACCAACAATGATATTGCTATATAGCATGCTCTGTCATCAAGTGTGAAAATAACTGCACTATTCTTACAAATAAGCATTTCAGTTATTTTCAGTGTTTTCAATTATTTTCACACTTTCATAGCAAAACTATGAAATTATAAAAATTTATTATTTTATGTCCTATGAAGGAATAACTCAGAACTATGGTACAATAAGTATTTATAGTAAGTAGAAATTAAAGTATCCAGGTGAAGAAAAGTCAACTGTTCAAACAGCAATGCAAATAGATATTTCTCCATGAACAAAAAAGTTGTGCATAAATGGAAAATTCATAGTTTTCCAACGTCTCCAGGATGGGAAAAGTAAATTTTTCCATCCATGCAAAAGGAAAATATATTTTTGAATTTGTTTTAAATTAGATACAGTATTAAAGTCTCCTGATAAGCACAGCATTCAGAAGACCACTTAAAACCAGTAAAAACCGAACTATTCGTTCATTGTGTATAGCAACTATGTGACTCTTCGATATTGACGGATGCATTCGGAAATTTTTGAATCCTATTCGATTTAAAATTATTTCAATTATTTAATTTTGATTATTCGATTTAATTTTTTAAAATTCTATTTCGATTGATTGACATAATACACATACGTGCACAAGCTTGCAAGTCGGCCAGGGCAATCACACGTCGGACTGAGACCTTATTTCTAACAGAAACGAGTCCGTTCAAAATGTTTTTGAATCGAAATGGACTCAGGACGAGTCTGAAATTATATTGTAATTTTCTTGTCGATCTGATAGCATGTTGTATGAAATGTTTGCACTTTGTAGATTCTGACGGAGAGTCAAACTTTATGCCTCATTATCTTTATGCTTAGATTGTTGTGAATGTTTATGTGTTAAAAAGTGTCACACAAGATTGACGACATGAGATTTGCTTGCGGTTTGAATACAATCGTGTTCCTTGTAGGCTACCATTTGAAGAAGATTGACACAATTGCATCCTAAAACCAGATATTCATGAATTTCTATCCTATCTCTTCCCTGTTTGTTCTTCATAATCCATAACAATCACTTTTGGATTAGAACATATTCTAGAATGGCTGATCAAGCGGAAGGACTGCACAACAGGCTGCTCTGTGTTTCAGGGTTCGCGCGGCACTTGAAAACCCTTGAATTTTGATGAAGTCATAAATTTAAATGTTTTACATGTTATGATTCTGTTATGTATTTATGACCCCAATTTATAGTTCTCTCTATAAGCTCTTCTAAAAGACGTCCGCACTCTAGATAGACAGATCTATTATAAATTCAAATACAAATTACTACGATCATTATGGTAGCGTAAATCATAGTCATTTACTAAGAACATACATGTAGATAACTTAAATAAGGTCCATGGCTCATACACGGCCAGGCTCATAGTAAGAAATCTATGAGTACCTCAAAAGGATATGAACCGATATCCAACAGATTCCATGTATGATTCACGATTACCTAGCTTTCATCTGATCGGTAATTATCTACAAGCCGTGTTTTGTTTTCCATCAAAGTGGTTACGAATTTAATCAGGACTTTTTTGTCATTTTCTTTGTTTATGAAAATTGTTGATCCTGTACTGCATTGTTAAGATGTTAGAATTTTTCAGAGTTTATTAAAAAGCTGTTGCCACTGCATAAGTCAGAATAGTCTTCTCATTTGAGTGCAGGGATTATACATGTATATGCCCCCTATATATTATACAGTTCCGTGTGTATTTTGTGTTCTAAGTTGGCAACTAACGCGACAACACATTTTGCTTTATTAACCCATAATTTTCCCGTATGTTACCTATTGCCATCAAGTCGGCTACGACGTCTAACCAGTATGACACATCTGTCGCAGCTTCTATTGGCTGCCTCGTAGATCTTAAACTGAATGTTCAAGTATTTAACATATATTTCAATTGATTTTCTACTTATTTTGAAATTTAGGAATAATCTATTTTATCATGTGGAACGTATTTCAACACTTATATATAAGAAATCTCAAATTTATGTGACCCTTGATCATTGATTTTGCCCTTGAAAACCCTTTCATTTTTTGTTCGAAAAGCCGCCTAAACCCTGGGTTTTGTAAACCCTCCTTTTCCTCAACTGGCACTCTGCAATCTGTTAGCTGCATGGCAAAACCAGGACAAACAACCAATTGTGCTCTTCTTCAGCTTGTTCAACCATTCTAATATTTTCCGCTAGTTTGGGTAATGCCGAGCTTTACAGATGAGCCCTTGTAGGGCGAAACGCAGCGTCTGCGGCTGCCAAGAAATTGTTGTGCTTAAATGTTAAGGTCTAAGGACATCTTTCCTCCAGTCGTGGGACTGGCATTCTACAATCTACATGATTATGAATACATCGTTTTGTTTTGTACTAGGAGCATTCTTAGTATCCCACTATGAGATCACAGATTCTCACTCGGCTATTGCGATTTTGTCAGAAATGATGAACAGATAACAAAACAGCCCCTGAAGACCTACCTGGATTGAAGCTACAATTAATGCACTTTGTATGTTATTGCTGTTAATCATGCTTTTGTAAAGTTAAGCAAGTCATTCACATTTCACAATTGAATAAAAAATAATGTAAAACGCAAGCTTCAATGTTTCATGGGACTCTGAACAATTTTTCTTCCCTATTGAATGACTTAATTGAAAAGAAAGGAAAAGTGTCTACCATTTTTGACTTAATTCAGAACAAGCTTCGAGAAATATTTGCTTAGTCTATGTGAAACGCAAATGATAAGTTTCATAAATAGCGATTAAACGAAAATATTGATGAAAACAACTCCGACACATCAGCGGTGACAGATAAAATGAAACTCATTATTTCTGATAAAAATCCTTCAATTTAGACAATGTTCGGTACATATTTTGGCTGTCATTTATAATAGTATGTAGTTCAGGTGCCTTGCTGTTTAGTTTGAGTGCACATGATCATTTTCTTCAAACGCCATACTAATTAGTTCGAACCTTTGCCATTTATTGAGGATGCCTTGGCCAGTCATTCATTTTTAATAATTGAGGAAGAGCCAAAGTTCTAATGGATAATAATTTAATTAATGATATTATTTGCTTCGGTCACTATTCGGCAACCATCATTAGACAAAGGAATCAAACGAATGAAGCCTATCGCTCAACGTGCCGTGGCAAAGGTGCGAATGGAACTTATACTACTAGAATTTTCACATTTGATCCATAAGATCATCCTTGACCCAATAAACAGACCTTTAGTACTGCAAGGATGTTCCATCAGCAATGTCACGTGACTCAGCAGACTACAGCTGATAGTACTTATACTGATGTCATCCTATGATGTAGCGAGCGACCAGCAGCAATTTGGATCGAGTAAATTACCTTGACATGCGCACGTAGAATCCATGAAATTCCTTGGAGTTATCTTCCAAATTAATCTAAAGAACAAGTTACTCAGATATGCAAGTCAAAAAGTCTACCTTTGGAGAAATTGCGACGTATGCCGACGTATGAAGAATTGTGCCAAAAAGCAGGAAGCGAACTCAATAAACACAGCAATTTTGACGGTCTTGTCAGGGCTTTGCTAACTAGAACTTGGTGCTGAAAACGAAGTTAAAGGAATATGAAATATCGAGAAATAGCAAAAACACCGACATTTGTTTAATATCATGTCTAATGAGATATCAAGTCATTCTTTTATACGGCGTCCTTAGAATATATCCTGTCATGCATACACATTCTTCACTCTGTATATAGAATTGAAATGCATAGATATATATTATCTGTGTCCTTGACTTGGGTCTGTGATGTTCAGTAGTTTCTGTGTTCTGTGATGATTTCCGTCTACAAGTGTACTGTCCAGGAAACTTTGTGCATGTTAGGATTAAAGCATTATGAGGAACTGTTACTCCCATTGTTATTCAATTTACACTGTGATAGGATGCTACACACAGCTCATTTTCAGAGGGCAAGAATGAACGAAAGAGGTCTGACCCGAAAAGTAAGAGCAAATGAGTCGAATAGCCATTCCACAGACATCAAACTTTCCTTTTACGGCCTAGACTGATCAGTATGCAGATGAAATTGATTGCTTTGATATGATTATATGTTGTAGGCTTATACATGCTCGGAGCGAGAAAAGATCTGTCGCAGCACATTGAATTTGTAAGGAGATTAACAACTATTAAGTCAATAAAGGACACCAACACCTTCGATTCCCCGACCGCACTCGCCTGAACCAGAAATCGAAACGAAAACCGAAGTCTTCGGTAGATGCGATTTAGATTTTTGCCTGAAGCTCAGCAAGCAAAAATCACGTTTTTAAAAATGTTTGTGGCTAAGAAATTTATATTCAACTTTGACAAGCTAATAGTATTCACAAATAATATAGGCTACGTTTCTCAAAAAACGATGGAATGACTGTCATTTAACCATGTTTGTGTTCACAAAAAATAAATTTCTTTGAAATGAATAATAAAATAAATAATAATCTTTCCTAACATGAAAAGACTTTCTTTGATGCTAAGAGTTGCGTGGTGAACGCTCAAGATCTCAAGTGGCACTGAGACATGAAAGGTTGGGAACCACTGCAATAGATGATAAGCCGTCTAGGGGTCGTTTGTTGGGTGTCTGATAAGGGAACCGAGCTAGAGTCACCATATTCAGTGAAGAATAATTTCATTTTGAACGCGCGACGCAACATGGTGAGGGCTAATTCTTCAATTGTTAATGACGATTTCAATATCTGTAGAATGCTATTGTTCGATGCCAGCAGTGCATGTCACTGCATGTTGTCTCGTGTATTCATCATTAAGCTATTCTTCGAGACGAAGACAGTTGCTATCCCATGGACAAGCGGGTTGTCTGCTTGTACCAAACCAACAAAACTCCGACATAATTTCCAGCTAGAATAGACACACTATGGCTTTAGTGCGGTACAACCATAATTCATCCGCCAACTCAATCATGCTCAATGATTCGTTAGTGTTCTGCAACTGAATGTGTGCGCGAATGTTGCAGTCTATCGTTGTGATAAATAGTTATCGGTCTAGACTATAAGAGAGAAAGTTGCGAAGTCTCTGGCCCGTCTTCTTTTTTTTGATCAGTCGCATAAATGCACGAATAATTTACAGAGGGAGATGCAAGCTCGAAATCAAACAGCTCTGCGGATTTCCTGATTAGACTTCGCGGACAGATGAAATACATGTTGGACTGGGATGCCATTGTCTTCTTGGGGACACCTATGTAAGTATGATCTGCAATGTGTGCTTTTAATGGGTTGTATTAGGTTTATAGGCAGTTACTGAAAAACGTATCAAAAGTTCGGTAGCTACTGAGTGAGTACACGACTTCTGTTAACATAATCGTCGATAATAATCTCTTTATTTTTGTAGTTTAAGGAAATCTTCAGAAGAAATATCAAAATTACAAATTTACATCCAAAATATTTTTCATTTTAGACTTTATTTCTTCATTTAAAGAAGCAATTACAACTATCAATAAGACAAAAATGTTTCAGTAAAATTCACATCCCCCTCTTAGTCATTACATGTCTTTATCTTTCACAGTGCTATAATCTCTATGATTCTTGCTTCCATAATATAGTTTATGCTTTCCAAAATGTGCATAAATTTCAAAGAGTGCAATAAACAGTCTTTATTGCACTCCTTCATTGAAATACATTCGCACATAGAAAGTTTTTCATCCTCTACATGGACAGAGAAGCATGGTTTGATTTTCAAATCATGTTAAGGATCATGATCATAGATTCTGGTAGTTCTGTGAAATATAAAGTTACTTACAGAACTCGTGCAAAGATATCCAGCTTAATTGCATTTTTCTCGATCAACAAACTATGCCCTCGCCCTTCGGGCTCGTGCATAGACATGTTGATCTCAAAAAATGCAATTAAGCTGGATATCTTTGCACTTGTTGTGTAAATAGCTATTTCCTGTAAATGAGGTAATAAAGTTTAAAATGAAAAATCCGTTTTGGATTAGTTATGCCTCATGGCACGAAATCAAAAAAATTCACAGTAAACAAATTTACATCCGCTTTGGATAATAGAATGTTTAATCGTACTGCTTTAGTGCGTTGGCTTGTCGAGATGGGTATTTGTCTGCCACCACATCAAGAAGCGGACTATTGATGCCCTTTGTATTGCTGGTGAAGTTTCTAGACCTGCTGATGATTCCTGATATTGGATGAAATGGCAGCTATTCTGGTATGTTTCTATTTTTCAACTGAGTATGCAACTCAATATTTAATTATTCTATCCAACTAAATACTTGCTGCAAAAGGCGTCATCATTTTGAGAGCTTGTGAATGTGAAACAAGTTCGTGATATTTCATCGCGGATATTTCATCTTCTTTTTGATGACTACAAGACAGATGGATTAGAATTTTCCACACGTGCAATTTCAGGATGAGAGATGTGGATAACATGTGGCAAGCTGGCCTTTTCATCAACGATCTCAGCATGCACGATTCCAGTCGTGATCTGGTACTCGCAGGAGAACAACAATCAGCGGAGTTGAAATTGGCCTTAGATCAAGTAAGTTCTATGAGTACAGATCTGAGTGTTATTTCTACGTTGGCTTCATTAGTGCTGCCACAGAGAAGGTCACAGAATTGGATCTTTCGTGCGCTCGCGCAATGTATGTAACTGTGTAACTTATCTATTTGTACCCCAATATCTCAAATTGGAGTCATAAGTGAATGTGACAGTAATGGCGAAAAATTTTGCAAATCTGCTAGATGATTTAGTAGCACTATTATTGCAAGTATTATTATTGTCAATTAGTACTGAAAAAGTATTGTGTATGATGAACTCATAAACAACGATAAAAAAAGGGGCTCATAGCATGAGCACTCTATCTTAACTTTGCAAGAAAGAAAATTGATTCAATAGAATTTTATTTTTTTTAAATTCAACATGATTACAACAATGATTCAACATTTTACAAGTTTGCTGGAATAGCATACTGCTTAGATTCGTTTGCAATGGGTTACGAAGATCAAGCATGCAAAAAATTTGAGCAAAATTTGCAAATCTCTGACCATGCAATCAACTTCCATAATTTTATTTTGTACGGTCTACCGACTTTGTTACCGATCCAATTTATATTCAGACAGGTGATATCTCTGAGGTGGATCTTAATTTGGGTTGTATGACAATTGCATCAGAAGTTTTCTCAAGTTAAAGACAACAAAGTTCTTAATCAGAACCGCTGTTAGAGTCCATAGCTATCTTATATCCTCTCTAGGCTTGGGTAGCTTTGATATCCGACCTTGAATCTTTCCAGTGAAATTTAGACTATTCCAGATGGATTTCAGATTTCTCCATTTGAATGTCAGACATGATCGAATTCCATGCTGTCTTAGTATACACAGATATCTCGATCTCCATGGTAGTAGGGCTGTTGCGACATATGAGGCATAGAATTCGAATTCATGAATAAATGTAAAAGCAGAATCAATCTCTGGCAAAATTTGCATGACTGCACATGTCGTAGCTGGTTGCAACCAAAGAGATCGGATATTAGAACTCTCGGAGATGGCAAAGATAGCTAACCTCTCCGGTAGTAACATGCCTTCAAGTCTATCCACTGAAATGATCAAATTTCATCCTGTCTTCGCATAGATAATAAGATCTTTGTTTCTACAGTATATTAAAGCCTCGATCTAATTGTAACCGATGCTATAGAGTGCAAAGAAAAGTGCACATTAACCCTCTTGCGACCGAAGCTAGATTCATGACACTGTCGGCAGTCATCGTGACGTGCTCTGACTATTTCGGATCGGTTTTGGGGAACTTACCACCAAATGGAGAAAGACCCTAATCAGTTATCATGAAATCCAATGAAAGTGCGAGTTTCGATTTTGAATTGCTTTTCATGGTAAGAAAGTTAACCCAAAATGCAATGTGATTGCCACCAACGGTGTATACATACATACTCGAATTGTTTCTAGCATTATATGTCATGCAATTTAGTTACGAAAGTCTTTAGGGGGCCACACCAGTTCACTCCCCTACTCAGGACTTCACCGACTAGAGATAGACTGAAGCCGATAGGGTTAAGGTAAGTTTATACTCCACTCTGAAGATGTCTGCAGAGTGAAGAATTCAACTCGGTGAACTCTGTGGAAAAGTAGGTCACATACAACATAGCCGAGGTGCTCGGCAGACAACTCTGACAGTAGCAACAGTACTACATACGATTGGAAATATCTAATCCTCGATATTTGACACATTTTAATAAAGATGCAATCAGTAATAATATTCATATGATATACATAGCCTATAATAAATATATCAAAATATTCAATATAATAATTTCATATTTAAGATGCAAAATAATAATCCAACCCATAAGAATCCGACACTAGTAATATTGAAGGACTAGAATGACATTTGCTGCTCTGTGGAACGTGCTGCTCCGACAACAACAACAGCACCTAAAGAATACCGGCTTCCGATGACCGGCAACGGTAAGGCACCGGTCACATTTCATATTGTAACGCTTCACCGTTGTTATAATTTCTCTTTAAATGCAAAGCATTTTGACAAACTAACATGAACGAATATGTAATTTGTATACAACTGTTGTACGCTTCATTAATTTGATACTTCTTAGCATCTAGCAACTTTGACTGAGATCGGTGTCTAAATGTGCAACTGAATTGACCACCAACATCAACTTGATTCCATTCTTGTCCTATGAGTCCTACTGACTTAAACAAAAGCGAAAAGTCGAATTTCTGTGATCAAAGCATTTACTTGGAGCCTCAATCCTTGATGACTTAAGGGAAAATATTGAAGTGTTTTTACTCCACAACATTTGTGCTAAATTCCGCACTTACATCCACAGTCAATATCATCGTCAGTGTCCGGTAGACAGTAGTAGTTGTTGAATGGAACTACGGATTTCAAAATCCCGGGGTAGTGTGAAGACCCAGGATTAGAGCCTACCTACAAAATTCGGACTTTCATCATCCCGGGATTGAAGAATCTTGCATGGGTCCTATGCCTTTAAACCACAGGCTAAGATAATGTTGTGAATAACAACTTGGTGAAATGAGAATAATTCTTCCTGAACAAATTAATCCCGGCATTGAGCTTTAGCCAGAGACTGATTATGTGGACAATAGCTGTGATCCAGTGACCAACTTGCTTCTTAAAGATCGCAATCTCGTGGATCAGCTCGATTCCTAATCCATTTCCTAAATGTCATCCTTAAATTGGCAATACTTTCAAATACTATTAGCTTTAGCAAATGACAAGCTCGAATTATATTCTCCACCTTAAATCAAATAGCCTCGTCAGTGAAGACGCAACGTTCTATCTGTAATCTTTTGAACCTATCTGTAGTCTGTGTAGATTTGTGGCAGTTTTATCTTCGCTAATTTGTCCCATTGTATACACGGAATACTGGTACTTCATTTTCATGCTACTGTATGAGAACTACACAGAGCGCACAGTTCTAGATATCATTCAAATTATCATAGATATTGAACAAAGCGTGGTTGATGATTCAAAACGAGACTTAATGCAAATATCAATTTTCTCATTAGTTTGCAAACACAAAATGTTCAGAATTGACACAGTAGCTTCACAGTGGATAAATATAGACGTATCTGAAGTCTTGTAAACAAGTTTTGAGCACTCATACCTGTATCAAAAATCGTTTAACATGGAGACACATAGATCAACAAAATATCAGTTGCTTGTGATCTCTGTATTGAATCTGCTGATGACAAATGGTGGATTTTATAGCAATCAGCTGTAATTATTTGCTCATTCCTGCCTTTGGCTTCATATCAGCAGGAAATGATATTCTCGGGAGTCGGGAAATACTAATTTACTGCTTCCGATAATTCAAAAATTTCATGCCATGAGGTAATACTTAATATATTACTGTTTCATTTGTGCTTGTTGAATGTTATCAAATCGACGAGTCGTAGCGAATCGGAGGCGAGTAGATTGTCTATGCGCATATCTCCGCCATGTAGTTATCTGACATATCCAATGATTCCCAATTACATCAACTAGTCCGGGAGCTACTGACACTGTCTTCCTAAATTCGCGCACAAAGGGCTTAATAGCATGGATTTGTAGATCTTAAAACGCTGAAGACAAAAATCAAATTCTTGAGCAATTTTCAATCAAAATTCTTGAGTGTCACAGCCAGTCGCTTTCGGTTATAGACAAGGTTAAAGGATTTCCATTGGAATCCAATGGTAAAATTCAAGAAACACGAGTATCTATGGATTGTGAAACACTTGGCAATTTTCGTACATTTTCTTTTGCAGAAAAGAGACTAGTATTTATGAGAACGCCATGAAATTTGAATCATGATTGAGTTCAAAACATCAACTTCGATTTAAAAGTTGAAGTGAGTCACATGATTCAGTATTTGATGTCTGAGAGTCTCTACAAAATGAGTAAATTTCATGTTTTGACTTAATTTATTATCTACTCATTTTGTAGAGGCTCTCAGACATCAAATACTGAATCATGTGACTCACTTCAACTTTTAAATCGAAGTTGATGTTTTGAACTCAATCATGATTCAAGTTTCATGGCGTTCTCATAAATACTAGTCTCTTTTCTGCAAAAGAAAATGTACGAAAAATTCAGTACTTGAAAATAATCGAATTTCTGGGACGAAGTCCTATTCCTGCCCCATCCAAGACACAAAGCGATATTAACAACCAAGGGGTAAAGCACTTTCACATACTCACAATTCTCACCTTGCTATGGTTAGTACCTCCTGTGAGAGTAATTCCGAAAACGGATAGACTAGACCCTGGACCATCTGCATCTCCGTACCGAATAGCGACCCTTAATCAACTGAGCTATGTTGCCACCTCAAATTCACAAGCTCGTCGCATGATGCTTGTCGAGCCTCACAAACCACATCGTGTCCCTTGATTATCTTTTTTCGAATTATCTGCTTTTTACTCTGTTACGCAACGGAATTACTTTTTGCAGTGACGGACTTAAAAATGCAGCGGACTGGTAAACTTCCGTTACTCAGAATTAAGTCCGCTACTTTGCACGATAGTCCATCGAGAACCTCGTGAATTCTTCCTTCATTGAGCGAGCAGCGTAACTCGTGAATTCACTATGTGATTCAATCTGCATGCTGAATGACCACCTGAGTAGCAAGAATGCCACTGTCAACATGATCATGATAAATACGAAGCAACGCAGCTTCACAGAGGTGATGCAGTTTTCCTAAATGAATGCGCTAAAGTGATGTCTCATTTTGCAAGGAGAGAATTAAGCCCAGTCATGTGGGTTGTCTTCTGCTTGGGACCGCAATTGCAGTCACTTTGAAGAGGTTAGAAGAACTCCTGACCCACAACCTTCGCCGATTCTGCAATTCATTGCTTGAGGTTGTGATTGAGCGCGACAGTTCGATGATGAGGATTGTTTGCTGGCCCTTCACCCGCAGTTCAGTCTGAAGTGATTTAAACTGCACGACCCATTCGCCAAGATCGCGATGATCAGAAAAGGATTGGAGGCGATGGAGCATTTCATCACTTCATGATTGTGCAACGCATGCACTACTGTATAATTGTAGGGAAAGGAACGCAAGCAAATATCCATGAGAACTTCACGAACTTTCAGAAATGCATCGGGAATTATTATTAAACGGGGGTTCTATTATCTCATGTTGCTCTTGCCTGGGTTGTATTTAATCACATTAAAACTTTATCGGTAAAAACACGATATCAACCATATCATTCGGTGAACCTACATAAAAATACCGGCCTATTATATGACGGCTCTCGCTACTACGAGTTCAGTATACCGTAGTTTATATCTTTCTTACATACGCCTGATATCTTGAGGAGCCTAGGTATTCTTGCATCATACTTGCTCTAACATCATTATTAAACACTAAAGTTCGTATTTATCTTTTGTATAGGATTTGAGACCCAAATGTGAACACATGTAAATTCAAATGCGACATTGCAAAAGCAAATGCGACATAGCCAGACTAACGTGAACACTTGTTGATCCAAATGCGACAATGTAAAAGCAAATACGACATAGCCAGGCAAATGTGCATAGAATAAAAAGCAAATGAGGCAATTCCAAACCAAATACAACTACTTCACAATTTTTAAAATTAGACTCGCAGTAGTGCATGTTGAACTTACACATCATTGCCCTTCCTGACTAATGAATTTTCAGATTGAAATATACGTATTAAATGTGACGGTGATCAAATGCGAAAAGCATCTGTTTTTCAAGAAGTTTCAATTTAACTAAATTCAATATATCTTCACATCAATCTGCCAAAAATAGCTCCTTCAAAGCACCGCGCCAAAACACTGTGTTCCAAAAAATACTTATTTATTTACATTAAAATGTCTGACTTTGTCAGTCACAAAGGAATTCGACCCTGTAAAAGTCTGAAGTAGTTCTGGGCCTTCTGTGCACCATCCTGAGTCACATCACCGATAGCGACTTCCGCAACTGTCGCCAAGTCCGCCATCCTTTCTTGGTGAGATCGAAGGATAGGTTCCGCATGCATCTCGGCCAGTCGTCTCTTTACACTTGCTTTCCACTCGGAAAATGTGTTCTCAACAATGTTGACGAACGGCGAGTAGGGCGGCAATTTCCACCCCCCGAAATTCCGTTATTGTCACTTGGGGGGCACTTGGTAGTCGGTGCAGCTCCGCGTTGATTTGCAGAAGAGTCAGAGCATTGTTCTCCTCAACAATCGAGCATGCTGTGTCAATCATTTCTTCGGTCATTTTTTTTCCCTGGAATCCTCCACGGAGCCTTGTAACTTCTCCGGAATCGGGGAACCGCCGTACGATAGAATACGCAGATGTTCTGCCAATACCATGGCTCGCGCTAGCTCTTGGTAGTCATTGCCATTTTGATATGCAGCTATGAGGCGCTCTTTATCGGCAGTGGATATACGTGAGTACGACATCTTTTCATCTGACACTTCAATCATGCAACATTTGCTTCTTAAATGTCATGTTTGATCTATAATCATTGACTTATTTTCTATCGCTATGATCCAGAGTTCAAGTTAGATCACATGTCAGATGTCAGATTTGGATTGAAATTGTCGCATTTGGTTTGGAATAATAGGTGTCAGATTTTGTTTGGAATGGTCGTATTTGGGTTAGAATTATTAGTGTCAGATCTGGTTTGGAATAGTCACGTTTGGTTTGGAATAGTTACATTGTGTTTGGAATAAAGATATTTGCTTTTGCTATGTCGTATTTGGATTTGCAAGTTTCACATTTGGGTCGCAAAACCTATATAATTTCTGTTTCTGATGTCCGTCTTTATATACTTATTATACGTAAGTCATAGAAATCCACTCGCTACAAGGAATTACGAAAAAAGGAAGTATTCCAGTTGTGAAAAATCTGTCTATCGGTACATCGAGAAAACAAGACTCTTGTACAGTACATGCATGTAAAAGTCAATTGTCTTCTTGTATCACCATCAACTCGTCGTGCTACGGAAAATCCACTTCTTCCAGGTCAAGATCAACTTCCGGTTCCATTTCTACGGTCTATGGTTTCTATATCTGTGGTCTATAGGGTCCATAAGATTCTTCGAAGTCTGACCCAGGTTCTATCAGAGACCCCTGGTTCTATTAGAGAATACAAGGTATTTGTGTTGTGATCCTCAGATCGGGCTAAATAACAATGCAATCATTAAGTAGATTGATGGAGCAGCAGTTGGCAAAGTAGTGTTGGAGTCAATGTGACAGTCTTGGTAATAAGAATGAGGAATCCATGGGATCTATTTGGGACAGTCTGCTTCGACTTAATCCCATGAGGCACAAATATTAGGTTTTTAATTCAGTTACTGTTTGTAATCGCCTAATCTGCTTGTAGACGATGTGCGAGTTGGCATGTGAATTGATCATCAATGCTCAAACGCTCATTCTGAAAGCACTCATTGACGCTGCATCAAATTTAACTGTTGATATTTCTCGCATTTTTTGACGCATAATAATACTGCACATACCATGCTTGACTCTGTCTCCTACAACTCTACTGTTGACTACCGGTTATAAGAACGACACCGGACAATAAAGGGCCTACCAGCGGTCTAAATCTAAATAGAAAATGTCCTCTTGTTAATTTATGAAATGCTGACTTAGATCCATAAATTTTGATGTGACATGTTTTCATGCGCTCTAAAGAGTTGCATAACAAAGGAAAGGGAGAAGAGAGTCAAACTGACATCTTCCAATATTTTCCAGCTTAATTACATCAAAATATTTGCCCATTAGATAATGTTTTTATATGTTAATTCACGTAATTGTTTGGTTTATCTTCTACCTGTTCCCATACCTTCCATGTATGTGCCTGAATCAACGGATGCTGTTTCATATTAATTTCCTTACTTGAACTTCAAGACTGAAATACAATACCATTAAGGAAGGATGTGTTTGTCATTGCTCCAAGTCATTCTCAATACTTATAACGATTATTTAGGAAATTAGTTGAAGAGATCAGATTACAAAAAAGTTTCTGTGCTAGTGAAAGTTCCTGTTCACAAAAAGTTTCGTCAAGATCTCTGTAAAATGCCGGGAGAAACAAAACCGTTAAACATTAGTTGGGTTCGTTTCTTATCGTAAGCAAAGATGAAAAATCTTCCAAACCACCAATCATTCTAATCAGGATGTAATATGCATAAGCAATCAATCGCTCATATGTGCTTGGATTTAAATTCAAATTTCCAGGTACGATATAATAGGCGTGTAGAAAAACCAATGTTTTTACTTACTTTACTTTATGTTTATGTCCATTATCTATTCTTCTAAGGGGAGGACGGTTTTCCCAATGGATCTTCTCAACAAATCACGGTTGGCAGCATCACTCTCCGTCAGGCCAAGCTCCCTGTAATCAGCAAGTACCGCGCTGTTGGCCACGGTAGGTCCATGCCATGCGCCTTCTTGACATAGTTGTCCTCTGGCTTTCGGACGGTTCCTTTTCAAGATAGCCTTGTTGTCTTCTGCTCCGAAAAGCTGGAGAAGTATGGAAGAAGCGAACCTGTCCTTCAAAGATACGCACATCATGGAACGGATCACTCTGCATTTTGTTGTCACCATTCTTTGCTGATCTTCACTGCCACATATCTCTATTGTCATACGATTGCTTGTGTCGTAGAACAACACTCTCAAAACTGTTGGTTTTTAAAAAATCCTATGAAAATGAAGCTAACGACAAATGGTTTTGCAAAATACCAAACTTAGTTTTCAATTTTAACTTACCTCAATTTCGTTTGCTCATTTTGAGTTAAATTCAAATTTATAGTCTGATTTTAAATCTGAAGGTATAGGTGCACACAACATGATACAAAAGACATTTACATCATCCGATGCTCTTTGAGGAAAAGTTGCTCCTTCATCCACAGAATTAGACAGGTCGTCTCTTCTTCCGTTTGACTAGAAGGGAAGCATTGGAACATGTAACGTTAATAAAATGGCACAATCTGCTGACATAATACCATAGAAATCGAACAATAAGTAGTCAGTTCAACATTAAACACGCCAAATTGTGCGAAGTTCTACAGAGAAGTTTGTGAACGTTTTTTCGTGCGCCTGCTAACTTTTTAAATAAAGATCGGAGGGCCCAACATTATCGAGAAAACTTTTGCGCAATGATCTGAATTCTTCGAATCTGAAGGAGTCGTGGCGATCGGAGCATTTTGAAGGAATTCAGAGAAATCCGCAAGCGACGCACGACTATTTTTCCTATCTTTGCAAGGTATTAAAAATTTCTTTTTGCCATCTTATTAAGTTCCTGCATGTGCCATTATTTTGATTCAGTTTGCACTTCTAGCAAAGTGATGCAATTAAGCAATCTAATTCTGTGCCTTCATCACATATCTCGTCACTTGAAAGATCCGCAGCTATGTTTTCAACGAAAGGCATTTGACATAATGACTTGCAACAAATGTATCAACAAATACACTGTGCGAGACATGCCTCTAACGTCAAAAGAAGTATAAGAGCAACTTAATTGTCAAGATCATCGATCAAGAAGACGTTCTACACAACGAATTTACACACATGAGATGGATTCAACATCTCACAATTTTCATCTTCCATAAATTGATGAGCCGAGACTGAAGAATTGTCCATGTTATTATTCTAACATCTCTTTTTGTTATAATTGCAATTTAGTATGTTGCTGAAATAGAATTTTTATATTTTGTACAAAAAGTGATTAAATGATTTGTTGTTGCTGCCATAAGTATGTCGGTAAATATGTAAGTGATTCCCATTTAAACATGTCAGCAGTGTTCTTCAGAACGCCTTTCGTTCTTCTCAACATTTTAAAGCTGAAGTAGATAAAAAGAGAATGAGTTGGGGTTTCAACTGCTTTGAACTGTATTTTGATTAAGATGTGAATGTCTCAAATTTTTACAGGAACATGAAAAGAGTAGAAAGTTAGAAGAATCTCTCAAGCGACTGGACGAGGAGATGAAGAGAACAGACGATTTGCTGTACCAAATGATTCCACGAGCAGTAGCTGAAAGGCTTCGTACCGGCGAGGATGCAATCAGTACATGCGAGGTCAGTCCTTCACATGTCGTCATTTCTATTATCTGAATCATATTGTCTAATGATCTTGAGAAGATGATTTTTGTCTTCAATAAAGTATCAACTACAGGCTTTGAAGACTAAATTAGCAAACCGTAAGACCTGTATTAGAAAGTTTTCTACGTGCTTTATAATTCGCTCGTCTTTGCAACCGTCGGCTCAACAAGTACCTGCACATCTGATGAGTCTGAAAAAAGTGCTATTTGTTATGAATCAGTGGCTATTTTTGAACCAAACATATCAGCATTAGAATTAGCTCTATGCTCCGTATACTTTAAAGTACACTGAAGGTGGTCTCTGTGGCACAGGGTTAAGTGCTTGGCCTTGCTATCTTTCGGTCCATAGGTTGAGCCCCGAAAGTGTCAGTGGAAGTCGGCAGGAAGGTCATCCGGACTATAAGATCACAACACTCCGTCTGACTGAGTCAGCACTGTCCAGCCCCCAGTATGGGGGAGTAATGACGTTTAACCATCATTCATTTCATCTGTATACACTTAAAATAGAACAATTGCATATTGAGTTGCAACCTCAGTAGAAATATGGGAACAGACTTGAATAACTGCCATTTCACCATTTCATCACATTTATCAAAGAAGTGCCTTCAAGCGATTGGTTGCTTCTAGGTTACAAGCATCCTTGATAGCAGGTTCGTCTAACACAGTGGTGGGCAACGCGTGGCCCGCCACCGCCTCATGACTAAAGTGACTCTCGCGGTCATTATTTGAATCGATGATGTGAAAATGACTCACTCCGACTTCGACCTTTGAGAGGTGCATCTAGGGGTGAAGGATCCTCTTTAGAATTTGCAAAACCATTAATTAACAACTAAATGAGCAATATGATGGCACTAAAAATTCATATTCGAATTATCCAACCATGCTCCTTTCGTAATGAATATCTTCTCTTATAAGCGCAAAATGGTCATCACCTGCGCGAGTTTATGCTCAGTCACATAGTATTTGATGCCCTGCTGAGCATGTTTGTCTACGTAATAAACCATGCACCAGTGAGCATAGAAAGAGGCTTTATTAATTAGACCTTGACAACCAATGGAGGAATCCAACCGCAAGATTTCACAGACCAACATTTTTTCAAATATTCTTGCTGAATTTCACTTGTATACTACTACACGAATATATATTTCGTATACTCGATTGGCAATAGCACACGACTACCAATTATGAAGCCCCTGCTCGGTTTCAAAAGCCGTATATGTTTGGGTGATTATGTGTATGTATATGTAGCATGATCAATAATTGTAGTAAAATCAATTTTATCTTGTGCGGCTTTCAAAAGGATAGTTTAATTGCACTTACGGTTGTTTTTCGGTGAAATAAGGTAATGTCGGTCAAATCACCAAAAAGTCAAATGACCGTTTATTTACACAAAACAAAAGCTTCCATGATTTGTTATAGGCCTATTCGCTCCTCAACACTCACATGAATTGTAGAAAGTAAATTATGATTCCTTAATATTAAACAAATAAGTTGCGTACAATGCGGCTGTATATATTTACATGTAAAATTTTGTTATGTAATACGACTACTATATAGGGTAAAATCGACAGTTAAACCTCTCTCCCAAAATGATGCTTTAGAACTTCAGGAAGTCATCCATGCGTGCAGTAAATTGCAAGTTAGTTAACTTTCAACGGTACAACAGAAGCTAAGTATAGCGCTTCTGATTGCCTCATCCTCACAGATATCGAAACGTGAAGTGAGTCGCCAAATTCTACAATAAATTGCCCCGATCAGTGCAACTCTGTCAGCTCCTTCACGAGCCATCTGACAGCTAGGTGATTGGTTATTCCATAGCGTAGGGGGATGGAGGTATATTGAATAGTAATGAATCCGTCAAATTCTTTAGTTGTTTTGAGTTATATTAGTAGTAGTAGTAGTAGACGTATATATTTGTCAAATTACAATGGAAATCAAGTTGCTGCATTTTACAAGGTTTTTGCATTTCACAGAAAGTAATGCATAAAAAGGAAAATTTCATTATCATACATACAAATCATAAGTCAACATGGGTATTGTTAGATAAGGTTACAGTAAAAGGAAAAAAAGAGTTGCGTCGGCGTGAAGTTCGGATAGAAGGCATCTTGAATCTACCAGATCGTTGTTTTGTCGGGCAAAGGTCATGGAAGATGTGGTCTGAATTGTTTGAAATCGTATTGAGCAGTTGTATGGCTTTCATCACTCGTCTTTGTCGAAGATTCGGGAAGTCAATACAATTACAACTGTCATCGCAAATCAGCCTATGAGATCTCTTTTGTATTCTCTCCAGGGAAGCCTCTTTTGACCTATTGAGACCAACCATCAGAGGGGAGCAATACTCCAGCACAGACAAAATTAACCCGCTGTAAATGCGCTTCAAGGCGACGCTGTCTAAGTATGGCTTTAACGTGCGTAGAGCGTACATTCGTTGTGATGAGATCTTGGTAACATGCTTGATGTGATAACTCCATGTTAGATCTGAAGACAGAAACACTCCAAGGATCTTCAAGGTATCAACGAAGTTGATATTCGGAGAAACCGGTGGGGCGCACTTCTTCTTGGGAATCCAGAGAGTATTTGATTTCTGATTATTCAACTTCAATCCGACGGTGGCGGCCCAGGAAATCATATTTTGATGCTCGTCCAGAACAGCGGAGTCAGCTGAGTGAAAGATGGGGATCACGAAAGTACAATCGTCAACGTATTTGATGATAATGTTCCTGCTATCTGATGGACTCAAAGAGGTGACGACCAGATTAAACAGGAATGGACCGAAAACCGAACCTTGTGGAGTTACTTGGAGTCGATGCAGAAATGTCGGTTAATATCGACACTGCTGTTGATAGGTATCAAACAGCATTTTTTCAGCAAGATAGTGACTAAATGTCCAGTATTTTATCATTACTGTTTACTTTCTTACAGAATGTCGCCTTCACAAGATTTGAATGCATCCCTATATGAATTATTGGATCTATTCAGACCATGCGTGGAAAATCTCAGGTAATATCAACAGTTCAAAACAGTTTTAGGGCTCTCACGGCTGCAAATTCTCGGTTTTGACATGAACAATGATATCCAAAAAATCTCTTCTTGCTCGAATCCATTTATCCATTGATTTTATTTCTGATTTTAGGTGAAAAGTGAGGTGTGCAGTCAGTGATGATCTTCGCATAATATCGACACATTGCAGGGCGACATCGACAGCTCCCTAAAGAAGCGTAAGAAAGACAAATAAAGCAAGCTAAAGACATTATATATTATATGAAACGAAATTTTACACATCTGTTGTCTCTTTGATCGTCTGAAAAAGCGAAACTTGATCACTCTCCGCTGCGCTGCTCGCTTGCGTTGTATGCATGAAAAATACGAGGAATTCTTCTCTGACGAAGATGGATTCGCCTATCTAGACTGCTTTCATTTTATGAAACTCTAACTAATCAGACAATCAAAGAAACAACAGATGTGTGAAATTTCGCTTCATACAATATCCTTCAGTCTACTATACCTGGCAAATTGTGGCGCTTCTTTTTGGGACTGTCGATATTACCCGACGAAGTGTCGATATTACACGAACAACATTATAGTTTACACACCTTGCTTTTCACCGAGAATCATAAAATAGATCGATGAACTAATAAATTCTACCAAGAGATTATTTGGATATCATAGTTATATCAAAACCAAGAAATACAGCCGTAAGAGCCCGAAGACCATTTTGCTGTCGATAATACCTATGCACGCACGGTACAGCAGCCCATATATGCACTAAAAGTACGGAATCAAAGAATATTAAGCCTAAACTGCTGCCTTTTAAAATTGTTGGCCCGTTATCCCAACTTGGATGCCCACCACTGATCTAACTCATTGAGAGATCCACAGTCTGAACCTGGATAGGCTGTTGATCTGGTCAGACATTTTTTGATGAGAATAAAGCCGATCAGATTTCTACAACGATTGCCTGGCGTAATCTGTATTTTGTGTCTCCACGTGTGTTCTTGAAATGTTATTGTCGAGACAAAAGTCAATGAGCTGCTCCCAGTCCAAGCCTTCCTCAGACTTCTGTCAGATAAGTTGGCTTTGGTTACATTGACTTGGACAACCCTCTAAAGTACTTGGAAGTTGCCCGTAAAGGAGTCCACTTCTTCCTCTGGAGAATCTGACGTTCGTGTCTACATCTGAATCCACGACAGATTGGACGGAGGTGCCTTGACTGGAACATAAAAGATACTGGTACTTATGGGCTATCTCCCCCAGGTTTTCAAATTTGTTTAAAATCTGCAAAAGTGAATCAATCGTCACCAAACTTCGGACAGACGTACTTAAGCATATTTTCTACCTACATGCAAAAATTTATAGAGATCAGACAAGTAGTTTTTGCATCAGAGACGATAACGTGAAGTGTGGCGATGTCAACAGCTTGATCTGACTTCGTCTCTTCGACGCATTATTGTTACTCGTGTGTGCATTATTCTCTCTCCCTCTTCGTCTCATCCACTGCTATTTAAAATCTTCCCACGACCACTACCTTGCCACACCTTTTCTAAGTCAAAAATGTTAGTTTAAGGGATGTGGTCTGGTCATTATCGTTTCACGAGTTGTCGGGAAATGACTTTGTTGACCTTAAGTGCTGCTTTCTGCCGAGCCGATGAGGTCAGAAGAAGTCAGATTAAGTTGTAAACATCGTTGCACTTCAAGTTATCGGCCCTAATTCAAAAAGTACTAGTCCGATTTGCGCAAATTGTGGCATGTGGGTAGAAAATATCCTCACTCACGTGTGCTTAAAGTTTTGTGACGATTGATTCATTTCTACGACTTTTAGGCAAATTTGAAAACATGTGGGTGGGGGAGATAACCCAAAAGTACCAAGATCCGCTCATTGACAGGTCGATTCGCTAACATGTTGTTCATTGTTTCTCTAGAGAAGATGAATTCATCACCATCTCGAAGCTCTCTTCCTCCCGAGTATGCAATCAGACAAATTGTTCTCAGCTTTGAAATGTCCAGACATCTGCAAGCTGTATCGTCTCATCTCTCGAGTTACATCATCGAGTTTTCCTAACAGGTTTCGTTTTCTTACATTCCACGATCCTTACTTGACATTATTGCTTAAGGTGATCTTGTCGCTGTCGTTCCCACGACAGGTGAGGACCTACTCCGTCATCATCACACGCAGTTGTGATTGCATTTGAATCGCCTTCATCTCCAGCAACATGTGAGGCGCGTGATCTCCTGCAGGGTCACCTACCATGTCTGAGTTCGATTGATGCGAAAAGTTCATTAGACTGTTAAATAGATCCTTTTCATCGAGTATTTGGATTGCATGCATCTTTAGTTTATTATATACACTACCAATAAAATTATTGCATTAATTTGATACATGCATATGTGCTATATTTAAATACAAAAGGTATCTTTTCATTGCCTTTAATGATACTGCGTCTGTGGTGAAATTGATTGTTCATAAAAAATAACATTTCACATACTAATGGAAGTGTAATAAGTTTTATGCTTTGTATGAATTGCGCTGTATTTGAATAATATAATTTCCTGTATCATCATATATTTTAACTGTTCGATTAACTTCAATTAACTCAAATAAATGAACATTGAAAATTCTGAAAAATAAAAGGTTATGGTTTGTCCAACAAGCACTATAATAAATTTAGTTATAAGATACTGTAGAAACAAGTCAGTAAAGCCAATGATATTTCTAGAAATAACACAGCGTAAGTTGCATTTTGGTGAAATATTACTCACAACGCAACAAATGTAATGGACCCTCAAATAGGCGTTGACATAAATAGTAGCCTCAGTAACCAGATATAGCGAGTTGAAGTAGTCACAAATTGATTGCTTCCCTGATGTTAATATCTGCTAATTGTCTGTTCTAAATAGAACGACAGGGAGAACAAAAACAAACATTAACCGTCTCTTGTCATTTAGACATTTGGAGATCTCCAACTGATCGTGAGTCTGCATATAGGTAGCCAACTCATGAATTGCTTATTCTGCTCAATATTTCTCCGATCATTTGACTTAGCTGCCTCCAACTGTCGAGTCGCAAACGGGACGGAGCTGTTTGAATTTCTGACAGTTGTACAACCGGCACTTGCTATGGAATTAAAGTTTTGGACATTGGCTAATTTTGACTAACTTCCCTCCTCGGCATTCACATTTGTTTATAACTTGTTAAAATCAACTCAAATCAATCAGTCGCCACAGAATTTCGGATAGTAGGTGCATGATATTTCCTACCTACCAGCAAGTGTACAATTTCAGTGAGACATGCAACATATTGAGCATAGATTAAGATATTTCCACACAAGCTGGTGGTCTACTTGGACTGGATACCGTGGTGACGTTCACAGAGGTGAGCGCTTTCATGCCCATCGAATGTGGGAAGGAATTTCACTCTTTTTGATTTGGGAATAATAAGTTGTGCAATTGATCACTTACACTCTGGACTTTCGCCTTTATATAGAAGATTTATCTAATTTGCATGAACTCTTGCAAGAAGATATTCTTATCCACAGGTGAGACGACAGTAGTAAGCAAAACTCCACTTCTGGACCGCGCAAGATGGCGGCCACGCTGCGTCCCCCCCCCCTCTGGCACGGGAGAGTGTCGTGGTCGGCCGCCGTGGTGCTTCGTGTCTGAGTCCCCCCCCCCCTCTGGAACGACAGAGGTTGTGGTCTGTCGTGGTGTGCCGGCCGGGTGGGTCCACGTTCACAACATGTTCGCTGACGTCCCCCCCCCCTCTGCAACAACAGAGTGTGAGACTCGGGTGAGTTGGTCCGACCGCCTGGTTGACGTGGGCGACCGTCTAGGTTGACGTGGGCGACCGCCAGGATTAGTCTTGAGGCTATAGTGTGTGATGTTTTTGGTGCAATCTGCTGAATGTTGGGTTGTAAAATGGGTTGTTTCGAGTGGAAGGAGTGGTCGGATGAGAAAACGGAGGTCAGATTCGGATTCAGCGTGAAATTCTGCATCGGTAGGGTGAGTTTCAAGGCAATCGGCGAGAAAAACTGTTTCTTCAAAATTTTGACATAGAATGTGGGACGTTTTGGTGTGTAGCGCCCAAACGAAGCATCGGATGAGAAAACGGAGTCCAGATTCGGAATCTACGTGAAATTTTGGGTTAGGAAGGATGTTTCCAGCGAAATCGGAGAGAAAAAATTTTCGGCTGACGTCCCCCCCCCCCTCTGGACAGCTTGCTTCGATTTTGGCTTCTAGTGGACGGATTTTGTCGTGCGATAGCTCGTTTGAAAGCTAAGAGTGAGACAAATTCAGTGAAACAATCGGCTTGTTCCTATCTGTCTTCGTTCAAAAGTTAGAGCGGTTACAAGATTTTAGGTCGGAGCTCGCTTACCTGAAAAAATCCTAAGTGTCAGAGTGACTTTGTATGGGTAAAATTTTGAAAATTTTCCAAAGTGTGGAATTTCGACCTGGGACCGTCACCAAAACATTTTTTATCAAATTTCGCTGACCCCCCCCCCCCGACAACAATCTTCTAACTTTGGTTCTAGTGGACGGATTTTGTCTTACAGCTACTCGTTTGAAAGAGGAGAAAAAACTGCTCGACAACATTTTTTGTTGCGAGTCAATCGGACCAGCCGTTCACAAGTTAGAGCGGTTACAAGATTTTAGGTCGGAGCTCGCTTACCTGAAAAAATCCTAAGTGTCAGAGTGACTTTGTATGGGTAAAAATTTGAAAATTTTCCAAAGTGTGGAATTTCGACCTGGGACCGTCACCAAAACATTTTTCATCAAATTTCACTGACCTCCCCCCCCCCTCTGGACAGCTTGCTTCGATTTTGGCTTCTAGTGGACGGATTTTGTCGTGCGATAGCTCGTTTGAAAGCTAAGAGTGAGACAAATTCAGTGAAACAATCGGCTTGTTCCTATCTGTCTTCGTTCAAAAGTTAGAGCGGTTACAAGATTTTAGGTCGGAGCTCGCTTACCTGAAAAAATCCTAAGTGTCAGAGTGACTTTGTATGGGTAAAATTTTGAAAATTTTCCAAAGTGTGGAATTTCGACCTGGGACCGTCACCAAAACATTTTTCATCAAATTTCGCTGACCCCCCCCCCCGACAACAATCTTCTAACTTTGGTTCTAGTGGACGGATTTTGTCTTACAGCTACTCGTTTGAAAGAGGAGAAAAAACTGCTCGACAACATTTTTTGTTGCGAGTCAATCGGACCAGCCGTTCACAAGTTAGAGCGGTTACAAGATTTTAGGTCGGAGCTCGCTCACCTGAAAAATCCTAAGTGTCAGAGTGACTTTGTATGGGTAAAAATTTGAAAATTTTCCAAAGTGTGGAATTTCGACCTGGGACCGTCACCAAAACATTTTTCATCAAATTTCACTGACCTCCCCCCCCCCTCTGGACAGCTTGCTTCGATTTTGGCTTCTAGTGGACGGATTTTGTCGTGCGATAGCTCGTTTGAAAGCTAAGAGTGAGACAAATTCAGTGAAACAATCGGCTTGTTCCTATCTGTCTTCGTTCAAAAGTTAGAGCGGTTACAAGATTTTAGGTCGGAGCTCGCTTACCTGAAAAAATCCTAAGTGTCAGAGTGACTTTGTATGGGTAAAATTTTGAAAATTTTCCAAAGTGTGGAATTTCGACCTGGGACCGTCACCAAAACATTTTTCATCAAATTTCGCTGACGTCCCCCCCCCCTCGTTCGGACAAAATTTCTTGAAACAAACTTTGGTAAAGGTCCCAGGTCAAAATTCGGAAGTTTTAAATTTTTCAAAATTTTCACCACACTGGAGCTCCCACACTTAGGAATTTTTTCACTTGTGGCATGTTACATGCACATGTGCTGACGGACCAACTTCCCGTGGTCATATGAGAATGGTTGAGGTGTCATATTGTAAAGAATGATGAGACAAATCGTTTGCAACAAACCGCATGTCGCTACGATGAATACTTTCGGAGATAGAGCCATTTTAAGTTTTCTTCCGAGCATATATAAACCCCCGACAACGCAAGTCTGATCACTTCATCGAAAGACGAGGTAAGCGACGGTCGTCGATCTGAGCTCCCGATATCGGGTTGCAAAGGACTCTATCTTTTGAAGTAGGCAAGCTATCTTGCTACTTCAAAGTTTGTATGATAGAGTTTGATAGTGTCTTTACTACTGATAAAATTTTTTAAAAGTAGTATGAGTAGTAAAATGCGGAATTTTTTAAAAATTCTTAATTTTCACTTTTTTCAAAGTTTTAACATATAGACTAAGGTTTTCAAGTATCCTGAGTTCAAATCTGCTATCAGATTTGAAATTTAACTAAGTCTAAGGCAGCTTTGAGGGGTTAGATCCCAGCTACTGATCACTACCTTTGACTCGGCGTTCCTGTTACCACTTCGGGGCAGTGACAATGATGTCTTCAGCTGTAAAGAGCGGGTATCGGGGAAGATCTCTCACTTCCCTAGTGATCGGTACAAGGCCTTCGGGCTGTCGACGGGATCGAGTGCCACTCACTACACTCTTTAGGAATATGACTGTACTACATGATTCCAAACTTATACAAATTTCATTATCTTACAGTTCACAATAAAATCTATCATGGCCAACGACAAAAATCGAAAATTTCACATCAAAATGTGTGTGTGCGGTCGTATAAATCGCAGTGCGGACGCCAAGGCTCACGTCAAGAAGGCGGGCACCGGCCACATGATTGTCTTGAATAGGGTTGCGTGCGTGAAGTGTAGAGTGCTGAAGGGTGATGAGGATGAGGCGCGTTTCTACAGAGTGCATGCTGACTGTAGTGGTGGTTTAGTGACTGATTTGAGGTTTACACAGTTGATTGTGGAAGAGAGGGAGCGAATGTTGGCGAATGTTGCGAATGTTGTTGAGAATGTTGTTGAGAATGTTGTTGAGAATGATGAGTTGGCGAGAGCGGTTGCGTCGTTGGAGGGTGAGATTGAGCAGCGGAAGAGAGTGCTTGAGAGTGATGATGAGGATGATGTGGATTTAGATAGGGAGCGTGTGAGGAAGCGTGTGAGGAAGTTGAGCTCTTCGTCATCGGAGGTGTCCAACATCGTCATCACCGACCCCCCGAAGAGCTCATCTTCCCCAAAAGTGAAGAGTGGTGGGATTCGTGTGCAGTCGGCGAGGTGGTTGAAGGATGAAGAGAAGAGACATGTTTCGCAGCAGATGGCGCATGAGTTGTTAGTGAATAAGTTTGAGAGTTTGAAGAAAGTGAAGGATGAAGTTGTGAAGGAGTTGGATGAGTTGAAAAAGAAGGATTTGAAGTCGAAGGAGGTGGCGGATGAAAACATTAGAATGAGGCGTTGTGTGACTGATTTGAAGAATAAGACGCGAGAGTTGGAAGAGAAGAATGATGCGTGTGAGAAGAGGGCGAGTGCTGCGGAGAGAAGAATGAGAGATGCAGAGGCGAAGTTTGAGGAGATGATGAAGGAGATGAGTGTGTTGAGAGCGAGGAATGTTGAGTTGGAGAGGACTGTGGCTCGGCGGGGTGATGAGAGGCAGGCGTGTGAGAAGTTGGAGCGCATGAGGGATGAGTGGGAACGTGTGAATGAGGATCGTTTGTTTGAGTTTCACATCCCTATTCGGGACAATCATTTGGCCGGCGAAGTATTGGTGAATAAAAATCTGGACGAATCAATTATTTGCTATAACGGTCATCCCACGAAAAAGTGTCTCCATGCAAGCTTACGAATGCGCGGCCATCTCCATAAATTTTCGATTCGGAAACGCGCGAGACTACCTAAGGATGACTAACTTGGTAAGTGAAAAGCAAATAAGATAGTATATCCTATTCTAATACATATCATTTTCATTGCAGATCTTTGCCCGCCTTCACCACCCCATCAATTTACTCCCGAGAACGAACCATCGGCTCTCTTAAGGGCCACCTAGGGGCAAGACATGATAGAACCTCCACGCGGTTTGCCCTGGGCAGTCTTCGGACTGGCGAATACTATCATTAAGTTGAATCTGCTATCAGTCAACTTGAACGTTGCGTCGCATTAGAGGGGTATATAAACCACTGCCTCTCATTTCATTTCATTTCAATCATGCAGACGCCGAACAGTCAAGTCAGCTCTCCTCGCGGACCGCAGTTAAGGCCGCGAAATTTATTTGAGGAGTTCGTCAGGCTAGAGGAGCAAGACAGAGTTTTTAATAATCTTGCTCGGATTGGCAATCCGATGACAGCAACTGCTGTCAATCCAACGGAATGGCGCTACATTCCACTCTATACTCACATGCCAGTTAGTGTGGAAGTCGACAGTGCTACCAAAGAGAGAGTCTTTGACTCTCTCAGCAGAATTGGTAGGCTGTAGGATGACGACTCCCGAGAACGAACCATCGGCTCTCTTAAGGGCCACCATGGGGCAAGACATGATAGAACCTCCTCGCGGTTTGCCCTGGGCAGTCTTCGGACTGGCGAATACTATCATTAAGTTGAATCTGCTATCAGTCAACTTGAACGTTGCAAATGAAGTTCGGTGTAATACTTCCTTTCGACGGGCGTTCCTGTAAAGGGCGGCGGTGAAACCCGTAGCTATGCATACCGCAAGGGACATTCGGCAATGGTCAATCTTGTTAAACCTCTCTGCGTCATGTTTGCAAGTGATTGCCTCTGTCTCAACGTAGTATGCATTCGCGCCAGGGCGACATTTAGCCAACTGTCGAAGGTTGCCTAAAACTTTCCATTGCATACGTTATGAGAACCATGAGTTCTACCTGTCTCTATCAATGAGATGAATTGATGAATGGAATGAAATGGGAGGACACTCACGCGCCACACGCAACATAACACACTTCTCTCTTCCGTAGTCTAACAAGCTCTTTACACATGGATCGCAGTCGATTGCTATCCCTGTATCAGAAGTGTAAGCTATCTTAATTTTATTTGACACTATTTCATCTACCATTATCATCCATATGAAATGTTATAAGAATTGCAAGTTAAACTAAGTGTGCTACTATTTCCAAATGAAAAAGTATACATGGTTAAATCATCCACTTAAGCCCATCCGTAGTCTAACAAGCTCTTTACACATGGATCGCAGTCGATTGCTATCCCTGTATCAGAAGTGTAAGCTATCTTAATTTATTTGACACTATTTCATCTACCATCATCGTCCATATGAAATGTTATAAGATTTACAAGTTAAACTAAGCGTGCTACTATTTCCAAATGAAAAAGTATACATGGTTAAATCATCCACTTAAGCCCATCCGTAGTCTAACAAGCTCTTTACACATGGATCGCAGTCGATTGCTATCCCTGTATCAGAAGTGTAAGCTATCTTAATTTATTTGACACTATTTTATCTACCATCATCGTCCATATGAAATGTTATAAGATTTACAAGTTAAACTAAGCGTGCTACTATTTCCAAATGAAAAAGTATACATGGTTAAATTATTCACTAAAACCCCATTCAAGTAAGTCAGTATGAAAGCAAAGATAATATGAAATAAACATTTATTATGGCATGTATTTCAAAAGGTCTTCATCGTCAATATCGTCCCAGAGTCTGGCTTCACATAGATTACAAAAACAGTTGAGCTGCTTTAAACGTTCTTCTGCAGCGTCCCTCACTTTCTCAATGTACGCCCACTCCGCCACGGTTCGCGGTTGGGAGTTAGGGGTGTACCACTCCCATATTTAATGCAAGTGCGACTTGCTGGTCATCTCCATCACCCCTTCGGCATCATATTGTAAATATTTCCACCGTATGCCTGTTAGGTCGGGCAACTCCTCTTCATCCTCCTCCGATAATGATAACTTTCGTATATTGTCGAGATTGTATGTCTTCTCCACCTTCGCCTTTCTTGGTGCATTTGGTGTAACGAGCACCTTTGCTGATGTATATGGAGAGGAGAACTCCAATGCGGTATTTGGTGTTGTTGGAGGACTTGTCATGTTGTCTTTGAAATGCTGACTTTGAATAATGATAACTTTAACATTTTTCTAATTCTTAAGTATACACAAGCAGCCAATCAGAATGAACATCCAATGAATGAAGAGGATGAAAGTATATAAGCAAAGTGACATTCAGGTCATTTCATTTAATCTGTGAATCATACAAGTGACGAACGCACGATCTCTCTCTTTGACTATTATTTGAGTGAAGTCTCTATCTTGTAGAAGTATCAACCTTAAACTTGATTTCGTTGAAATGGTAAGTTGAAAATTTCCTCTCATCTCCCTCAAACGTGTGACTAATAGCATCTTCCTCAATTTCAGGCATCAACTTCATCACCAACGCCCTCTCTTCTCGAGGAAAGTTTAGAGTTATTGAGTCAAGGTAGGTTGTAACACTACACTGAGGCTTGAACAGAGATGAAAGAATGATTTCTCTTTCAGGTGATGTGAGTTCCAGCTCAGGACTCTCGCGGCAAGGCAACGAGTGGGAATGTGCCGACTGCGGACATATGTTTACAAGGAAGCACAGTCTCCTTCGACACATCAAACAACGTGTGTGTCAACGCAAAGCGGCGTCAATCTCCGGAGGTGAAGTTGATTCTGACGATGACATCTCCTTTCCTTGCGATTTGTGCCCTCTTTCTTTTGATAGTCACTTTCAGCGATCTTCGCACAGACTTCAACACACGCATGCAAATGATCACTACACCAACGGTACCTCTACCATCTCCCTCATTAATGTTTCACATAATAATTTAGTACGCGACTACTGCATGGAGTCCAATACTCAAATTGTAGATTTTCCTGAGTGGCTCCTTCAAAATTCTAACATTATCGAAGCGCTCTTCAATAATTTAGACAATTTTAGAATGAAGGCGCTCATCTACCTTAAACTAAAATATATTAAAATAGATTTTCAAACGGGTCAAGTGACGGAGAGAATACAGTTTCATATTCCTTCCTCTTCCGCAACCGAAGTTGTAGACTGCGAGTCTTGGCTAAATTTTCACATTCAATGTTTAAAATCAAATGTAGATAAATTCAATCAACGCGACAGCGCTCTCATTTTTGATGGTGTGGACTCAGCCATATTCAAAATTTCCCTATTAGAAAGTCATGCAGCTCGAGGCACATTTAAACTTCCAAAAACGTTGTATAATAAGAAAGCTGTCATCAATGTTGATTGTAAATCACAGTGTTTCAAATATGCAGTCCTATCCATCCTTCACTATAATGATATCAACGCGCATCGAGATCGCACCTATAGCTATAGACAGTGGGAGGATGAACTAGACTTTGAAGGTTGTGATAGTAACAACATGAAAATCAAAGATGTAGAAACGTTCGAAAAACATAATAAGATTAAAATTGTCGTTCACGTGTGGGAGAAGGGGTTGAAGGGTGCCCGCTATAATTCACGTTCAACTTGTTATGAACGTGTAGTCAACCTCTTATTAGTAAAACAAGATGATAGCGAGGAATGGCACTACTGTGGTATTCCCAAAATCTCTCGCTTGTACACTCACTTGGGGCACTCTAAAAGAGGTGAACATTTTGTATGCGACCGCTGCATCCGCTCATTTTGGAGTAAAGATAAATTTGAAACTCACTATGAATGGTGCAAGCGAGGTAAATTACAAATGGAACGCATGCCCAAAGATAAAATATTTTCACATAGGGATAATGGTGACGAATTAAGTCCCCTGCGTGTCATTTACGCAGACATAGAATGCTACATTGATGATATCATCCACAAGCCAGCAGCCATATCCTGCTATGAAGTATGGCATGACCACTTTAGGAATAGACAAAACAAAATGCATACTTGGCAAGGTGAAGATTGCATTTCAAAATTTCTAGAATTTCTCGATAAAGCTGCAAAATTTCAACAATCATATGATTCCCAATTGCAGCGTAAGTCACTACATATGTCAGATGAAGACAAACAAAAATTTGAAAGTTGCACATCCTGTCCTAAATGTCATAAAACGTTTGATGACGATAAAATTAAGAAAGTGCGTGATCATGATCACATCACTGGTAAATTTAGAAACGCACTCTGCTCCAAATGTAACTTTTCACTTAGGTTGAGACGTCGTGTACTACCCGTCATTTTTCATAACTTTAAGGGCTATGACAGTCATATGCTCATAAAAGGAGGGTTGAGCCAGATGAAATCGTGGCAGTTTAATGTAATAGCACAAACGAGAGAAAAATTCATGGCAATGACAGCAAAAGTACCAGTAGATAAAACTAAAGAAAATAAGACAGTCTTCTTCGAAATAAAATTTTTAGATTCATTTCAATTCATGTCAGCGTCACTAGCTTCTCTCGTTCGTAATCTCAAGTTTCTTCCCATAGTCAAACTTTGAAGAAACACTATCCAAACTTAACGGATGAAATAATCACTCGCAAAGGAGTCTTTCCTTATGCGTATTTTAGCTCAATGTCTAAACTAAATGAAACAACCCTTCCTTCCATTGACAAATTCAAAAACGATTTGACGGGTGAAGATTGTCCAGTAGAGGACTATGAACATGCTCAAGAGGCATGGTTAAAATTTAATTGTAAAACGTTTGGCGATTATATGATCGCTTACTTAGAATTAGATGTCATTTTGCTGGCTGATGTCTTTCAGGAGTTTCGACGAGTGGCATTAGAAGAAGACAAATTAGATCCTATCCACTTTGTCAGTCTACCAGCCATGTCCTTTAAATCAGCCTTTAAAATGACTGGTGAGACCATTCATCTCTTACAAGACCCGGAGATGTATAATATATTTGAGCGCGGAATACGCGGTGGTCTCACATTTGTAAATAAACATCATATAAAATCTGAAACAGTAGGTGATGATCATATCCACCTAAAGTACTATGACCAAAATAATTTATATGGCAGTTCACTGTCTAAACCACTACCTCATTCCGAGTTTAGTTGGTTAAATCAAAATGAGCTTGAGTATTACTCCAACCCTTCAAACATACTGAATATTCCAGATGAAGGTGATTGGGGATATTATTTTGAAGTGGATTTGATTTATCCAAATAGTATTAAAAATAAAACTGCTGATTTCCCACTCGCACCTGAATCTGGCGAAGTGACTGAAGATATGTTTTCACCATTCATGTCACAATTTCATAATAACTTAACAGAGTGTGGACAGCCAAGGTACAAACCATGCCGCAAACTTTTACTCACCCAATATGATAAGAAAAATTATCTCGTACACTTCTGCATATTAAAATTCTATTTAGAAATGGGCATGCTTCTAAAGTCAGTTCACCGCATTATCAAATTTAGACAGAAAGCCTTCCTCAAACCCTACATAGATAGTAACAGTCAAAAACGTGCACTCGCCCAAAATAATTTTGAAAAGGATTTTTATAAATATAAGAATAATAGTCTATTCGGAAAGACCATGGAGGATGTTAGAAAACGTATGAATTACAAACTAGTCGTTGATGAACAAAAATATCACAAATTGACCTCATCACCTCTTTTCATTGATAGAGACATCATCGATGAGGATCTTGTAGGTGTTAAAATGATTAAATCAGAAGTTGAGTTGTGCAAACCCATCTATATTGGGCAAGCCGTTTTAGATTATTCCAAGCTTGAAATGTATCAACTCTTCTACAAAATATTAAAACCATGCCCTCTCGTAAAAGAGGTTCGCTTGCTGGGTGGTGATACAGATAGTTTCTTTTTAGGAATTACCACTCAAAAAGATTTAAATTTTAATGAAGTAGGTAAGTCATTAGAAAAATATTTCGATACATCTAACTACAATCCCACTCATCCACTCTATTCCATACAGAATAAAGCCAAACTTGGTTGTTTTAAGGATGAAACAGCAGGAAAGGAAATAGATGAAATGATTCTCCTCCGTCCTAAAATGTATTCCATGAAACTAAAAGAATGTGCAGATAGTATTAAGCGTGCTAAAGGTATATCAAAATCCATTGTTCATAAAATGAAACATCGGTCCTATAAGAAGGCCTATAAAAATAAAACTATAACGTTTGTCAATATGACAATCTTAAAATCTCAAGTTCATACTGTGAAAACGTACACGTTCAAGAAACGAGCACTTTCAGCATGGGAGGATAAGAGGTGTTGGATAGGACATAACACATCTCTTCCACATGGACATCCTGACACAAACATACCTCCACCCAAAAGAATAAAACTCACGCTACCACATTCAGGAGATGTATTGACATAATCAACTTTAACTCAGTATTTTGATGTTGCTTTTTGTAGATATACATGGTTGTTTTATGTATCGCATGAGATCGTTTCTTCCTTGTGAATATATGCCTACAGTCAGCCCATTCCCCCTATATCTGTGAAAAGACTTTTTCATATACATATTTTTATTTCAATAAACATATCACAATGACTTCACTTTGTTTTCCGAAACACTAAAGTTACGAGGGATTTAGTATCTTTCACATGGATACACTCTTGTAAACCATTGGTAATTTTGATAGCAATAGAGGGTATAGTTTGTTTGACGACGGGATGATAGAAAATAGATTCAAACATCTTCTCGACTATTCCATATGAAGCGTCTTTATCATGAATGAAATCACGTAAAATGTATTCTTTTTTCTCGCCAACAGAAATAGGTAGAATCAAATCACTTTGAATGTAAAGGTGTTGTTCATGTTTATCAAGTGTCATTGGTGTTTCTATACCAATCGTATGCGCAGCAGCAAACACAGTTTGTAGCATTGAAAAGCCAAAGAGTTTTTTCAAATTTTTACTCAATTGACATTGAATGTCATCACCCAGTTTCAGAACAACGCGTTGTTTTTCAATTGAAAACGAAATGTGGTGTGTCTTTACATCATATTTACTTTTCATCACATGCTTCAACTTCTGTTGTATATAAGGATTTACTACATGAATGAAGCTTTCAACTGTATGATATAGACGCGGCATTATATTGATAGCAACTTTAGATTCTTCATAAGACTGGTAAATTTTCTTGATGCGATCGCCATAGATGTCCACCCACCATTCATCATTAACTGAATCAGCTTTAGTGTGATATTCATGAGAAGCATACACCACACCGCTTCCAATAATAGGCGTATAATGTCTTACAAAATGACGCAAGGTTGGAGAGAAATAAACTGTAAGTTTGTCATTATATTTCTGAATAACCAACTTATTTTTGTCCGCCATAATTTTCTCTCCATACTTCTTACCCACAGTCTCATTCCATCGTTTTACTAACTCAATAAGTGATAAAGGTTGAACACCACGCTTTTTCAAAATGATGCGTTCTTCACATTCTACAACATCTTCATCAAATATTTTAAATCTATAATGAAATTTGTTGATTCGAGTTGAATAAACTTTTTTAACATTTGCAGTAGCAATTGACGTTAGATGTAGTCCATGACCAAAACCGAGATGTGGATAGAATTCACTATCCAACCTCAGCGTAAGACCTTTAGTAAAAGAATGAAAGCGGAGGAACTGTCTCCCACTCCAATGATAGATAGTAAACTCATAAGCTTTCTGATTTTTATTCTTCATGATGGAAGTATTACCACTGTTGAATGCCTTAATAATTTTCTCATTCCCAAATGGCTCATAAGAATCTGATTTTATCTGAATCCATTCATAGTTCCACTTTCCATCTGATGTTAAATTGTATGGGAACTGAAATGCATTATTCATCGTTATTCCATCATGGGTGCGAGGAGTCAATATCATTTCTTCCAAATCATTCACATTCTGAATATTGCTATCATAGCAAATACTAGAAACGCCAACTTCCCATTCACCTTCTAAATGCAGTGGCCGATTTAATTCTACTCGATAGTCTGATGGTTTATTTTTGGGAAATTTATTCATAGAAGCATTACTGGGCAAGTAGATTAGAAACGAGTCCTTATTTTCACTTTCCATATTATTCACATTGGAAAAATATATTAGCATACTTTTGCATTAACTCTTCATTCGGAAATGGAGTGTAATACTTGTCACAGCATCTTTATGAAAAGGAATCAACGCACCAGCATCATCATAAATGGCAATATCAATTTGTGGGATGTAGTTTGATTTCAGCTTTGTATAATGCACTTTCTTGAAAGTATGCTCAGATAAAATACTGCAGCTTTTTGGCTGGTATGGTATCATTGCTAGCAATGGAGCTTCAACATCTCCCACACGTACATCTTCACCAATATTGGAATATATCTGAAAATAGTTAATACGACGCGATAGCGACATGTCTGCGCTAGCTTTGGTTACAGTACCACTTTTAAAGATATTTTGATCAAAACCCAAAATGTCCATTAGAGTTTTATCCATAATTAGTTCAATACCTTTTCCATTTATAGTGAGAGACAAAGTACCTTCTTTTTCAGAAAATGAAATATGTTGCTCATTAATCACTTCATTTAAATAATCTACAACCAATTTAACCGAAGTAATAATGCGAGGCATCAACACTCTTGTTTCATGTAAGAAGCCACCAAAAGGCTCTACACACTTTCTGTATAAAGATACGGCCCATTCTGTATCAAATTGATTTGACCTTTCACATGGTAAATGTTGCATATCAGATTTTCCATGAACAGCTGCAGAACGATGTCGTAAGAACTGATGAAAATCTTTTGAACAAACTAATACTAGATCATCATCATTTAATTTGCTTATTGCAATATGATTAGATGATTTAATATAAGTCAATGTTGCCACTTGTTTGTCATCAACTCGAAGGAGATAATTAAATTTCTTCAATAATGTTTCAGGAGTCATGTTTGTCTTTCTTGGCTTAATCACAATCTTCTTCACCAACGTCTTCTCATTTCTTGGAATAAGATCTACATAATAAGCTTCCTCTCGATATATTAACTGTTTATGACCACTTATGTGGTAATTAACGTTAAAATTATCATAGCTTGTTAAGGCGCTAGCGAGGTAACCTAAATCATTTCTTAAACTTGGACTTAAACCAACAATCCAATCTTTCTCAACTACATGATGTACATAATTATAATCATCATTGTGCGGAGTAAATTGGGCAATATGTTTACACGCTTTATTCAAGAAATCATATATAAACTTTTTACATGATAAGAGATCTTTCTTTGGCCACTGTGGAATGTATACTCGGCAGCCCTTTTCACATTGGTAAGCAGCTGTACGTCTCATATTAATAGTCATCACCTCATGATCAAAAGTATAGACACAGTTGCTATAAACAAGTTGAGTGACACCCACTTCCCAATTCCCATTTAGCTGTTGTGCATGATCAATGGGAGTAGAAAAGAGTGCGGCTCGATTACTAGTAAATCTCTTTGTAGCCGCATTGCTAAGCAAAATATGATAAAACGACATTTTTATATTGCTAATCTGCAACTTTGCATAACATCATGAAGACTTGGATTTTGGACTCTCTACAATATATCAGAGTTGATCGTGATGGAAACGTACATTTCAAAAATTCTCATGGTCATACATCAAGAGGAATTACATTAACATGGCGACAATTTGTCAACCTCAATGATATCATGAGGGATTTGGAATATTTTGAAACATTAAGATTCATCTCCTTGGGTGATCAAGTTTGGCTTCAACATTACAGAAATGAAATTCAAATCTACCATTCTCATTCCGCAAACTGTTTCTCATTTCGCAAATACAATTGGGAGAAGTATAGAAGATACATACATCGCTCCATCATGACATTTATTCGTCGTGAGTTCATCGCTCTACTATGCAAATCTTAATCAGATATGATTACCACGCACCATGAGTTGGAAATTAGATTCCCTACAACGTATTGAAACGGATCATGATCGAAACGTCTATTTCAAAGATTCAACTGGAAATGTGAGAAGAGAGTTTGTTTTATCTTATCGTCATTTTCAATCTCTACATCATATCATGAAGGACTTGAAATACTTCTATATGAAAAGACATTCACGTATTGGAAATCGCATCTGGCTGCGCGTCAACAATCGGCGAATTCAACTCTATCATTCCCAACTTCATACTAACTTCACATTTCATCAAGGTAGTTGGGAAAAGTATAAAAGGAAGGTACATCGCTCAATTTACTCATTCTTTCATCATGAAGCGCCATCGCTACACCATCGTCAACATTCTCCGTCGCTTCAGACTCTACACCAAAATCGATCTCACAACATTACGCCAACAGCTTCCAAACAGCAAGTATTACCCGGGCCGTCCTCAAATGTTAGTGGTGAAGATGAACAATTCACGGAATCTTCAACTCTTCCCAAATGGGACTGTACAGATTCTCGGCGCCCTTTCTCATTCATCGGCGCAGTCAATGCGCTTAGAGCTACAGAGACTACTACGTCGGATATGGAAGAGGGAGAGGTGTGTGATGTCGAATCTGACTGTGGACAATATGGTGATCTCTACTCAATTGAGTGACAGTCTATCATTTTTGAAGATTCGTACCAGCAGTTACAGTTTGTGTTATGAACCCGAACTTTTTCCTGCAGCTCTCATTAGTTGTTGGTTGCCTGTGCATGTGGCAATCTTTCATAATAGTAAAGTGATCATTACTGGACTAAAATCTCATGAACAAGCAAATATGATCCTGGACTATCTCATTGAGTATGTACGTACCCAGCGGATTGTAAAATAAAAAACAATTTTTCCAACATGATGTTTTTATTTCAAATCATGATAGAACTTACAAATCATTTTTTCATTAGAGGATGGATTACATGAAAAGTTTTGAATAACAGATGCAAATCGAGATACATGTAAACGTTTTAAGATGAAGTACAGTACAAAAGCACCACACGTTGATGAAAGTGGATGTTGTAGTATGCGTTCATTTCGCTGATATTGACGCGTATGTTTTCTCAACCACTGCTGTGTTGGTATATTTGGAGGTTGAGCAAGAGAGTCAAATAGTTCACCACGTCGGTCTTCTCCAATAAAGATCGCTTTCCAATGCTCACCGCCTAAATTCTGTGAATGAGTGTTTAGCACAATAAAGATGGGATAGTGATTTACTGCAGGTGGTAAGGTATCGAGTGAATAGACATTATCGAAAGCTTTCAACGTCGCTTCGTCTGCATTACGCTGCACTTTAGTCTTAATATCGTCAGCAGTCAACCAACTCATTAACGATTATACTGAAGAATCACGTCACGATACTTTGTAATTTCAATATTTGAATCGAAGACTGCATAAATTAATACATTGATCGTCTCAGGTAGTGTTCTTTTGAACGTCAAATCCAAACGAATATTATGAGGCACGTTCGCTTGACGATAGGGTGCACTAATATCGCTGTCAGCAGTCAAATCAAATGCATAAATAGTATATCCACTCTTAAATTCTTTCATAGTCAGTCCGTTGGTATCATCCGTATTGTAAAAGCCAAAGACATCCATAAAATCAACATAACTGCGCATAAATTGATCCGAAGCAAAATCTGGTTTGTAGGGTGGACCAGGATGACTCACACCATTAACACGTAAAGCAATTTCACTTAACTGATTGTGTTTAAAATTGAAAGGATTCTTCTTTATATTACCATTAAATGCATCATTTTCAACCATTGCCACCATGAGGAGCTTCGGTGCTTCCGATGGAAAGAGGCCATCTTTCATGAAACTCTTTTGATCTTTCGGAATTGTAAAGGTGAGAAGCTTTGTATGCTGAACGGGGTAAATGGCATTTTGGCGGTTAAGACCTTCAGCATGCCCTCTAATGACACTTGGATTCGGTACTACTCGACGAATGTAAAGTGCAATATCTTCCACATGAATTCTAAAATTGTCAACTTTAGCAAATGCATTCAGCGCAAATTCAGGCTTATTCAATGTCAGCTTGAGTCGCATGCTGGTATTACAGAGTAAAAACTTTGACTGTCTAAAGAAGTCTAAATTCAGCGGACCATATAGCTGACATACTCTACTATCTTTAATCATAGCAGATCGCTTTACAAAGCCACTGTTTGTTTCAACATCAAATTTTCCTGCTTCATCTCTGTACCATCCCATGGCTTCCATATGACTTTTTTGTGCTGCTGGATGAAACTGTGATACATGATTGAAATATGATTTATAGGGATAATCGCTTTGACCACCTTCCACCTGCTGCTCTCCAATCGTTAGAGAAACATCGCGAAGTAATGTAGTCAATGGTAAATTGTTCAGTCCAACTTTATGTGCATCGTCAATAGCAGTTCCATCTGCTTGCTGAATTCTAAACCTCAAATCAAGCATCGCATAACTCAAATCTATGTAGTCATCACTACCACCAGGAATAACAAATTCAATGGGGCCAGCATTCTCAGCTGTTCGAGGATGATAATCTACAATACTTGAACTAAGAATATCTGTCTGTATGGCTTGTTGATCGAACAAACAAAAACCGGAAGTTTTACACTCCATGATTAGAAGTTATAGCAGCGTCGTCGTTTAGCGCCTGATGAATGATTAGAGCCTCTGCGACGTTTGCGTGAATGCCTTTTGACTGAAGATCGCACCTTACCAGCTCCGCGATGTTTCCTCCTTCCTTTTCTCATTCGTTTAGGTGATTTCTTTCCTTGAGTAACACCAGCAATGGTCTGCTTCAATGTTTTTAAACCGCGTTCCTTCCCACGATTCAACAAACTGCTCTTAAAACTTCTACCTCTGGAAAGATCACTAGCAACATCACCAGCAAAGCCAACGGCATTACTTAAAACATTTCGTTTTAAAGATCTACCGACATTGGATATGAGAGGTGCTACAACAGATTTCAGTGCACCAAGTATGCTACCTCCACGTTGGCGGCGAGCACCGATGTAAATTTGTCCTCCACCACTTACGTAGGAGGGTCGTGAATAAAATGAGGCAGTTGGATTCATAGCTCAAACCCTAAACATTGTTAGTTACAACTTTGCATGAATCACTGTCGATCACTTAGATGAAAGATGTCGGCACGACGCATCCAAGAGTTCATACTTGAAGGATAACCAGTCCATTTAACAAGACACCATTCTTCACCTTGCCGTTTTTTACATCGAATGATTTTCTCTACCAAATATGTTTCACTTTCAGTGACTACCTCAATCTCATCGCGGTAAAAGCTACCCTCAATTTCTTCATTATCGTAATCTTTCAACTTGTAGGTGGTCGGAGAGTCTTTTTGATTAATCCTTGATACTGTAAATACCTCCTCTGTCCAATTCGGGAGGTACCCTTTAGCAAAAACACTTTTCACTTTTGAGATACGAACTTTATCGCCAATTTTCACATCACTTTTCACATGAGTGCGTTTACGTTGGAATGATTCGCGCACTTTATCTACATTGTCAGCATTTACATCTACTGGTCTGAGTCCAATAGAACGATGGATAGAGTGATTGTAGGCATGGAGTGTATCTTGTAGAACCTTTGTCCAATTTTGTGTCAAGTTGGCAGTAAAATGTCGCCACAAGCGATTTTTTAATGTGCGATTAAAACGTTCAACGAGTGCAGCTTTATAAGCGCTCTTTACACTAAACAACTCAATGTCATGCCTCTCAAATAATCTTGTCACATGCTGATTTTCAAACTCTTTTCCTTGATCACTCTGAATTCTTTTTGGAATGCGACCTTCTCGAAAAATTGTTTGGAATGCTTTTGCTACTCCTTTCCCTTCTTTAGTTTTTAAAGGTTGAGCCCACGCATAACGCGAGAAAATATCAATGACGGTTAAAATAAAATTATTGCCCGAGTTATGTTTTGAAATGGAGGCAACATCGCACAAATCTGCTTGCCACTGTTCATCGATGTCATGAACAATATAATGGCGGGTGCGGTACTTCTTTTTCGCTTGTTTGTGGAGTGTATAGGTAGCCTGACCCTTTAACCATCGTTTCACTTGTGATTGTGGAAGACCACTCGCTTTTGATAATTTCTTGATAGATGCAAATCCTGCCGGATGTTTTACATCATAATAGATTGACTTCAAACGTTCAGTCGATGACGGCTGACTCTTTTTCCTCCTTCTCATCTTTTTTCTTTCTTGCCTTTCTACATTTACAACAACTGCAGCATTTAGCGCTTTTGCGATCGTGTTCACATTGCTTAGGGGTTTCATTATGAGAGCTGGCGCAGCAAGTGCAAGTGACAACGACATTCACCTCTGGCGGCTCATTACATGGCAAGCAACACATCTGCTTCATATTAATAGTCTGAGAACATGTATTTCCTAGGAGGAGCTGTTTTACGTTTTCCTTTTACCAGTTTTAGTGGCGATACGGATCTACGTCGAGTTCTTCCTCTTGTTTGCTTAGTGAGTGTGGGAGGGGATGTAGCAGGTGACGTCTTAAACCAATTTGTTGGCATTTTCATCGCCTGAAGCATTGGAGTAGTAGCCACTGTTGAATCAAGTTCTTTCAATGTCTCATTATTTAAAGCAAATTTTGGCACATTATGCTTTTTCAATAGTTTAAGAAAGTATGACCAACCAGGTGGAACATAGCCCTGACGGCGCTTTCTACGTGTCGCATACTGAATCAAGTCTTCATAACGTGAAGCATCAATCACTTTATTTTCATCTGTAATGATTTCTCCTCTATCATTTACATTGAGATGGGGTTCAATACTGTTGAAAAGAGATATGGCATGTGCGCGAGATGCTAAAGGTGTAGCAGTCGATACAGAGTCACGCATCTTATTCTTCAAGTTTTTCAATTGCTCAACAGTTTCCGATTGTAATAATACAGCACGATGTGGATCTTTGATGTGAACATTTTGCTGATAATCTATTTCTTTCCTATACATTTGATTTGCAAGAGGTTGCTTTACTTGCTGCATGGCAGTCAATTGTACATATTCATCCTGAGGAATAACAATCATGCGAGAATAAGAACTCATAGTTTGTAGATAATCATGGGAGTTTTCAAAATATCACTTCGAAATCTAAATTCTTCCGGACACTCTTGCGTAAAGTCAATGAATAAGTAACCGTATGGTTTTTCAGTAGCTGCTTGAAAAATTTCAATTAAGGCTTTTGATCCTCTGGGTGCAACTTGTCGCGCTAAAATTTCAAATTGACTTTTATCTCGCGGATTCTTGAAAATAGCATAATAGTGTGTATTCAGGTTTCGTGTACGAGCTTCTTTTCCATCAGGAAACAAATTTTGTGTAATATAGATGATAAAACACCTTTTATGGTGTGCTGCGCGAGTGAACATATCTGTAACATCTTTTGAATTCTTACTTTCTTTTAATAAATCATCCAATACAACAACATCATTAGACTGAAGTTTATCCACTGGAATAATTCCTTCATGTCGAATAAAGTTGCGACTTTGCAATTCCTGAAACAGCGACGGTTGATAAATACCATAACACCAAATCACTCGATTGATAGGTTCCTTAAACAACTCCCTTCTTTTATCCAATAAATTCAGCGTGAAAACAGTTTTACCTGCATGAGATGGACCTGATACAGTCAGAACTTTATCACATTGAAGTCTGAAATCCATTTTATTACTTTGAGACTCAACATTTGCATAATTAACGCTTAGAGCCAAAGATATTTCCCAATAGGTTGCCCACGGCAGGAGCTATCATTGGAAGTATTGCTGAAAGGAAACCGCCCTTTTGTGTTAGAGTTTTCCTCTTTCTTTGAAGGGCGACTTTAGGATTGGAGATGAAACGCAATTTCGTAGCATATCGCTTAAGTAACTTTCGTTGTTTTGGCGCTAATTTCTTCGTCCTCAACTTCCTCACATGAGAAATAATTTCACAAATGAATTTATCGTTAGCATGTCGTATAGCATTGTATCGCTGATTTGCTTTCATTCGTCGGAGAGCTTGAATGGCTGAAGAAAACTTTTGACTTTTACGTTTCGTCATTTTACGTTTCGCCATTTTCCGTGTTAGTCTTTGCTAAAACCTATCTTTACCACATTTGCATAGGTACTAACTATTGCGACATAAGTGACACTCGAAATGAGCAATGTCACAGTGGTTACATTGGCAAAGTTGAATGCAATTACGTATGAAACAGCGTTGACAAAAAGCATGCTTACATCTCTTGAAGATGCGCTTTTCATTTCCATCCTTTCGCTTACATACATCGCAACACATAGTTTCACCGTTACTGATGTCTATAGCAAGTCTTTTTGAAGATATGAATTTGCTAGCCTTTTCTAAATAATAGACGCATGTACAGAAGGAATATACTTCGAGAGTGAGCAGACATAGCTCGAAAACCAGTTGTGCTACAATCAAGTACCACTGCATTTTCAATTTTTCTTTATGGAAAGTTGAATGTGAATATCTGAAATCGCTTCAATCACTAGACTGCTACCATGATGGTTAAATGCGTTAAGACGTTCAGCAATTTTTATCATATGTCTTTTAAAAAATTCTTGGGGGTGATCTACCACTTCCATTGAATAAGAAGCAAAATGGAAAGAGCGACTTTCCACCTCTTCCTTTCCAAAATGACTAAACTTAATTTTCGCAACTAATCGCGCCATGATAATGCTATCAGAGAATGTATTCATTAACTCTAGAAATAGAGTGCTAGCATCATCGACCACTGCTTCGATGTCGATCTCATCTTTATGAAATTTTATCACATAATCTTGAACAGCTCCTTTTAAACTTTGCCTATGAAAACGTAATGTTCCGCAGTCGTTTGAGAAAGACATGATCGCCCTTTATCTAACCCATCCATTGCATGAAAACAACAACTCTTCTCATAGTAACATTTATTGAATAATGGTAACAAGCATGCATTATAAATCAATGGTTTGAAAGAGATAAAATAGATACAGCTGGTAACTATCATACAGCGAGCAATGATAACCATACAGGACTTTGGCAGTGTTGAGGTAAGGAGGAAAGAAGCATTGGTTATGAACGTAGCTACTACAACGAACAGACAAAATAGGAACACACAAATCCTTAAAACGTTTTGTGACTTCATGATAATGTTGATTCACTCTACTATCCCAAGGTGGGAGCAAAATATCATCAATGATTAGATTGGGAAATACTTTCCTCTCCTTACCAGGATTATTACAAAAGATGCGTATAACATTGAAAGCAGCTAACCATCGTTTAAAGTCAATAAGAAGAGCACTCTCACAAGAAAAGCCATAGTCTTGCAAATATTTCAGATTAAGTCCATGAATGTGTTTTCTCGCCCATTGATCAACATTGGGATCGCAGTTGGCATGTTGATGATAGACACTAACAATCTGATATGTCCAATTGTTCATAGCAATAGCACTGAGCTCCTGTACAGGTTCACCCTCACAATCCATAAAAATGATGATAGAAGCCTAAAACGGAAATTTACACATCTAAGGAAACGTTCTATAACATATTACAAAATGAAGAATTACATCGATGCTTTTCACGACAAAATACACAAATGATATGATGGCAACGAAGAAGTAAAATGTATCTAATAAGACCACGTCTACGACACTCAAAGCACATAAGCGAATTGTCATAGGGTAGAGTTAGGAAAGGACTAGCAATTCTCCTTCTTTGATTTGCGTTTTGATGTAGCATTCTTCTCCGACTTGCGCTTCGTACCACTGCTGTTAAGGATTTGATCAATTATGTCGTCCACGTTGGGTGGTTTCGGAATATATAGGATGGATTCCATATGCATGGAGAGAGAGGCTATTTTATTATCCTTGTGTCGACCATAATATAGCCCATTCACTTTGAAAAGGATATCCCAAGTACCTTCTCCGAGCTCATCACATCTGATGGGTATTGAATGATCTCCCTCCTTCTTATAGTAAGTACACCAATGTGATACCGGTAGGCAAATGTGATTACCATCCCAAATCTTTCTATAGGGAGTATCCTTGTCATCTCTCGCCTTCCACTCTTGAGCAAGAGGAGTAGGAATGTCCATATTTAATGTCACGTACTCCTCAATAATATCAAGTTGGTGGCGAATGTACGGACTCACGGGGATCAGTATGTAGTCCCCATACTGATTGTGCATTATCTTGACATCCGTGGAAGGGAGCATTCCCGTTTGGAGTACTACGCTATGATCATCATAACGCAAGGCTTGTTTAAATTTACGCTGTAGCGGTGTAGGATTATGTACCTTGGATGTTTCTTCCACTGGCCTCAGTTGTAGATGATCTGACCGTAGCGAACCTTGTAACGTTTGACCGCCATTTTGTCCTACTAGTGCAGCAGATGGAGTAGATGCCTGAAAATGAAAAAAGATTGTATTAAGTTTACGTTCAAGGGAGGAGAGGGAGGGAAGTAGCGACTTACCATTTTAGTTGGATAATAGAACAGGGAACTAGAGAGAGAAAATGTGCGTCCGTCACTCGTGTGATTCAACGATGGAATGATTCTCACTGTGGAAGGCTCGCTATTTATAAAGAAATGCTTGATTCTCATTGGATGATGATCCTCATTGGACAATAACATCAAGTTGATTCCAAATCTGGCATCCGTTTACCAATCCGATAGTTCGTTTTGAAGCTACAGCCCAAAACGTCCCAAATTCTAACTCTGTCGTTTTTCACCAATGTCCCAAAATCTTAAATGGCGTCTCACATGTAAACGAAGGCAGATACGAACAAGCCGATTCTTTCACTGAATTTTTCTCACTCTTAGCTTTCAAACGAGCTATCGCACGACAAAATCCGTCCACTGGAAGCAAGCTGTCCAGAGGGGGGGGGGACGTCAGCCGAAAATTTTTTCTCTCCGATTTCGCTGGAAACATCCTTCCTAACCCAAAATTTCACGTAGATTCCGAATCTGGCCTCCGTTTTCTCATCCGATGCTTCGTTTGGGCGCTACACACCAAAAACATCACACACTATAGCCTCAAGACTAATCCTGGCGGTCGCCCACGTCAACCTAGACGGTCGCCCACGTCAACCAGGCGGTCGGACCAACTCACCCGAGTCTCACACTCTGTTGTTGCAGAGGGGGGGGGGACGTCAGCGAACATGTTGTGAACGTGGACCCACCCGGCCGGCACACCACGACAGACCACAACCTCTGTCGTTCCAGAGGGGGGGGGACTCAGACACGAAGCACCACGGCGGCCGACCACGACACTCTCCCGTGCCAGAGGGGGGGGGGACGCAGCGTGGCCGCCATCTTGCGCGGTCCAGAAGTGGAGTTTTGCTTACTACTGACGACAGCAAAGTGGCTATTTGACATTAATAGACACTCAGAAAATCTTTGTAGACATAATTTCACTGTCAAATCCATAATATTCCGAATTTAGATAGAATGAAAATTCGTTCCTTATTTCGGCGTAGAAGATTTGCTCCAGAAATAATAATGTTTTAGAAATCGATCAATTGTTCACACTACAATGCAGAAAACTCCACTAGCCTTATCCTGCAGTAAATTGAACATGCTTAATATCACAGAGCTCTTCTGATCGAAGAATAGTGTCACCTATCGATAAAAGCAAAATTGAACGTATCTTGGTGGCGATTTGAAATAGAAAAAGCAAAGCAAAGAAATAATAGAATGCAAACCAAGTATAACATTTTTTAGTATGTTTAATAGTGAATATCGCTAATTAAAGGGCTTCCGCCATGTCTGTACAGTAGCGAATCTTTATGATATATTAACTTTGGCCTAAAACTTCCTACTCCGTTTTAAATAGAAATCGGTGTTTGCTCTTGTCAGCATCCTCAGGACGTAAGGAGCAAGAATATGCAAGTTTCATGAAAATGTTGACTAATCATATTATAAACTTCCTTCTACACTTATATTTTACCTCTCCCATTACCTCTAAAGCGATCACCCTGCATAGTCAGCGCAGACTGAAAACTCTCGACTATCGGTACTTTTTGACAGTTTATATCCATTGAATAGCTGCCAACAATGGTGACTCTTTTAACCAGTCGCGAGAAAACAATGTATGAAAAATAGCTACTGAACTAATCTTAATAAAACAGACATCTTACTCTGATTGCTATTTGCTCCAAGTACCTTTTTTGAAGGACAAGTTTTTTCATTGACTGCGGCGTGTCATCAACTCTGTGTGTTTGATATTGGACAATTGTAAATACATGGCTGACTTGGCAAGATTTTTTTTGCCGGCTTCTTGCATGGAATTTGCTGGACTGATATATCAACACGGGCGTGACGTGTATCGTAGCGGCTCAATGAAGGTCTTAGGGAAGAACCTGCGGTGTGAATGACCCACACAACCATCTGAAGCACGTCGTCTATTCGTTGTCAAAGGTGTCTCTTGTTACATCGGCAGCATTTCCCGTTTTTTCCAAAAAAGTAATAAAAGCAAATGAAGATTCCAGTCAATCGGCCGGTTCTGCCTGTCCATATGTCTTAAGCTATTTTGGGCCTTTCCTAGCTGTGCTTGGAAAGCCTTGCTGGTCGAAACGCAGCGTCTACGGCTGCCAATCTATTGAAGCCCAAATAGTTCAAGTCTGTGGACATATTTCAAATTTTTCTTTTTAGTTAGAAATCTCTTCAGTATGCTCCCATTCTTTATCTTTAACTAGAATTAGTTTTAGATTTGCAATTAGCAAGTTAGTGAAACTTCGACCGGCATTCATTAAATATCACTTTAAACACACTACTGGCAAATCGCCTAAGTTAGTACGTCTGCAATAATTGATGAATTCTACATTTTGCATGCACAATATAAATAGAATAATTAAATATTGAGTTGCATCCTCAGTATTAAATGGGGACAGACCTGAATAGCTGCCATTTCATCCAATGTCAGAAATTATCAGCAGGCCTTGTTCACATCGCTCAACATCGACATAACTCCCTATATAAAGTTGCAGTCATGCCCGGGTAAATTTGAGATTTGCAATTAACAAGTTAGTGAAATTTCGACGGGCAATACTGCAACTTTTTGAATAGGGAGTTGTGTCGATGTTGAGAGATGTGAACAAGGCCTGCTGATAATTTCTGACATTGGATGAAATGGCAGCTATTTAGGTCATTCCATTTTTCAACTGAGGATGCAACTCAATATTTAATTAATCTATTTACATTAGAATTAGTTAGATAAAGTAAAGAGCATTATGTGACGAAGGCCACGAAGTGCAAGTTCTGTTCTAAGAAATATTATTTCACTCTTCAAAGATGATTTTTTATTTCAGACATTCAACGAAGTGACAATTCTCTTCACTGACGTTGTTGGTTTCACGAATATTTGCAGTCAAATATCTCCCTTGGAAGTCGTAAATATGCTCAATACCATGTACTCAGTATTTGACAAGTTATCGGAGAAACACAGCGTCTACAAGGTGAGGAACATGCCACTAATGCCAATGACATTTCGAGATTTAATCATAGCAACATAACTGGGTTTATAATAAGCAATTCGTAACAGTGCTATTGACATGCAAAAGACATTTACTGAAGACATACGTTTTAAAAGGAAATTTTATCATTAGATGAAGATGAAGCCAATCTCAGTATCAAAGAAGCCATATTAATAAGAAAATTCAAACCTTAAATCAACAACCATTTTGAGTGCGAAGAACTCAAAGAATTTTTTTAATCATATCAACAGATTTTCCAAATTTCATAATTTTATAGTTCTCATTTCAATCACCAATATCTTCACATACATCTATGACGTCTATCAACTTTTCAGTGCCACGGGATCACAAAGCTAACTTTTCCTCCCGCCATTAACTTTTCCAATGAAAACTCTTATACAGGACAAATCGTAGTAGTGTATAAACAAGCTATGATTAGCCAGAGATGACCAAGATATCGACACAGTCCCTTGAGTTGCTCATTCATAGATTTCGTGATAGAACCATCAATTTTATAATGAACAATAGACATCTATAAGTCACAAAATGAAAAGCTACATTCTTTCAAGAAGAAATAAACGTTTCCTTCCTTAGCTATCTGTCCATCCCTCGCTGCGCTCGGGCTGTACAACATAGCAGCGGGAGGAAAAGTTGATATTTCTTCTCTCAAGAAAATGGCTTTTTCTTCTTGCCTTTTGATGTTCACTTTGAGAGTGACTATGGATTTTATAGTCGAAATATATATGTCAATAAAAATATAATACAACTACAACTTAACTTGGCTTTCCCAAATTGTTTAAGCTGCACTGTACGCACAGTACACACATAGCGTAACATGGCGTATTTGTCTGAAATAATTCTACGAAACAAATATCATCAGAAAGCGATGCCTCGCTCCCCAGACTCATGTTTCACGTTCCCTTTCTCTCAGGTTGAAACCATCGGAGATGCGTACATGGTTGTGTCTGGTTGTCCAGTCATCACAGAATTGCATGCTCCTCTCATTTCTGAAATGGCTCTGGATATGGTGAAAGAGATTCAGACAGTGAAGGATCCATCGCATGGCTTCGGTCATCTTAGGATCCGCGTCGGATGCCACACAGGTACCTGTGTGGCTGGTGTGGTCGGTATGAAGATGCCGAGATATTGTCTGTTCGGAGATACAGTGAACACCGCGTCCAGGATGGAATCTAACAGTGAGGTAGGTGTCATTGAAGTAGACAATTTTACTTGTCCATAGTTGTGATTGTATGGTAGAGAATATTGAGGCGAAATTGGTTTATGACAATGCTCATACGATGGTGGAAATCATCCCGGCAGTCATTTATAGAACATAATGCTTACTGATATGAATAATTAATCATGATGAGGACTGATGGCGTTCTCCAATCCGGAAGTGTACAAATCCAATGCTGTTGTAACCATTGGATTAATCAGTTCTTAAAACAATTCAATGGAGCTTTCCCGTGGAAACGGATTAAAATTGAACAGCTTTTTCACAATACGTGGTGAAAGTGGAAATCTTAAGACTTGCAACACGAATACTACTCATTCTTGCTATATACCACTAGGATAGATTCCGAACAATGCCACATACACGTTCAACACAAGCGTCTCATACACCGTAACGACTACCGATGCTGGTCATGGAAATAGAATAGGACAATGGTCACCAATAGTTTAGGAAATCAAAAAATGGATATTATAAATCAACAGGCAGCCGATGGATAAAAATGGAAGAGTAGAGGTAAGCAATAGACGTACAATGATAGTACTTCACCAAATAATTAATTTAGATTCATGCAAAATATCTAAGAAATGTGTCCAATGAAAGAAAGATTACACAGTTGATCTGAGTTTAAAACGTCCGATTTTTGTGCCTCATCATTGAACTGATATCAACTATTACTGATCTGAGATATTGTGCGCATGATTACAGATGTCTTACTAAAGAATTATACATTTTCGAGAGAATATCAAGAATTGAAAATGACAAAAGTTGACTTGTAGTGAAAGCTTGTATATGAAGTTTCTTCACAAATGTAGACATCGGTAGTCGAGAACATTCTCTTTAGAAACAAAAACTTTGATAAAATTGTTTGGAGAACTTCAATTGTAGAGACAACAACTTCCCTACATCTCTCTCTATTCAGCGCAGGTTTTTGAGTATTTTAGATGTTCCGGGCTGTTGTATCAATTCCGTGCACGGCGCTTTGCTGATAATATTTCGTGGAAAGTAAAGGAAAACACACAACTTTGCGATCATCACTACAATACTCTCTCTTCCTCCTTGCTTATCACGTGATACACTCTCATCTTTCTCAAAATCTTATCGAATGTTTTACTTTTTATGTTATACGTATTAATTTTTCTTAAAAGTTGAAAGCATGCCGTATTTATTAAATGCACACACATTATGAACAATAGAATTGAGACCAAAATACGGCTCTGGTTGGAAGTCACCAGTTGCATTCTACTGCTTTAGAACTGGTTGAACGGTTGACTGGTTTGTTGCTACAGCTTAGACTGCAACTTCTCTTTGTGTTTTGGAAGTATGGTCAACCAGGATAGCAATCTGAGCTCGTATTTGGTTACGGACCGTCATTATGTCGCTATATTGTCAGAATACCCATTTCAAATGAGTAGTATTTCAAATTCTATTTATTCTAGATGTATTCGGAAAGTAATGCCGATTTCAAATGACAGGAAATTTAAATTCTATTGATTCTAGTATCTATGTAACTTAATGAAAGTAATCCGCCTATTGATGGTAAACATCCAGAGCAGCAGATTAGATTCACGGACACATGGCTGTTTTTTGATGATTCATGCAAACCTCTTCTTGGGGGTCTAGATTGAATATTTGATAATAAACAAGCAACAAATTAAAATTTCAAACAATTTGGTTAATGTCTTCTGGCTCACATCTGGGATCAATTCTTCATATATTCTGGGATTTACTTTTCGAATTAATAACCAGGAGATATTAACCAAATCGTTCGAAATTCTAGTATGCTGTTTATTTTTTACTAAATATTCAATCTAGACCCCTAAAATTTGGATTTTTAAAGATTTGGACCTTTTGGGTTACGGAATCAGCTTCAAATTCGGTGGGACCTTTAAACCTCAACCGAAGTCAACATGATTTTGCATGGAATCTTAAATTATCTGTTGACACCGATATAAAACACAAGATTTTTGAAAAATGGAAGATAAGGTTTTTCCACTCCACCCTAATGCACAATATTTTGCTTTGTTCGGTTTGAGTCATGTCTCTCAGTGGACATTGTCGGTTAGGATGTGAGTTTCCTGAGACACAGGCACACGCACACACAATCTTTTTATCAGTGATTCAATCCAATTTAAAGACCAGCGCGCTCTTCACAGGAAAAGTCATGGATTTCTGCGAGATATGACATAATTTTCAAAGCATTTTTCTAGATATGACATATTTTTCAAAGCATTTTTCTAGATATGACACAATTTTCAAAGCATTTTGCTGGCGGGGTAAGTAACCGATAATGTAGCAATTTCCTTTCCTGGAGCGAGTCATAATTACTGCTAGGAAACAGGCATGTGTATGTGAATTAAGAATACGCATATCTACGAATATTGACAACATTATAAAAACAATGTTACAACATTTTGTAACAGAATGTTGTAGTTAAAGTCGAAAATACAACTCAAATTTCTAAATTGAATATTGACGTTGCTAATCCAATGGCATTAAGTCATCATTATTCAAATGCTTGACAAGAAGAATCGCGATACTAGTGTTGATGCCATAGTGCAGAAATGATCGTTTTAGATAACTGTGAAATGAAATGTTAGATAGCTAGGAACCAGAAAATTGACAACATTTATTCAAGTCTTGCGCGAGCCAAAATTCGAACGAGGTTTGAAGTGTGGTAAGAATATAAACCTCCTTCATAAGTGCAAACGTGCATAGTGTACAAATTCGTTCAGACTGGAGTATTCAAGTAAAAATCGTACATGAAATTCAGTGTGACTTTTGGCCAACCCTGCACAGTACATGCACTTACTATGCTGATCAATGGAGTACACGAGACTATGAATGAGCGCATGCCTTAATTCTGACCAGGAAAACAGCTTGAATGAATTTTGAAATACGATATTTGAATATTTAAGTATAATTTGACATCTGCATTCAAATGATTATTACTTCTATAAATCGGACCACCACCCGAGCTCGTGCCGAAAATTCTGTCTGATTCCCACTCCAGCTTCTCTGTAGAATGTAGTAGAATAATGTCAAAATTGCACGCAAATATAGGATGTGTGATTTCCATGAAGAAAAGTATTTTGAACTCTATCTGTGCACTTTGTAGCTGAGGAAACAAGATTTATTATCATCCTATACTTTGTAACACATAACTAAAGAGGAAACGTCCATTTCCTCTTTCAGCCTCAGAAGATTCACATCAGTGAAACGACCAAAGCAAAACTCGACGCGTTCAACATTTACCAAATCCCTAATCGCGGAAATCTTGAGGTGAAAGTAAGTATTGAACACACAGAATGCATTTTCTGGTATCTGCATCCTAGATAAGGGCATTAACTCTGAATATGTTGAATTCTATTTTGCGTGATGATGTACATGTAAAGATGAAACATAATTTCAATAGTATGGACCTGTGAATCTTCGAGATTCGATTTGCTAATCGGATGCTGATTGGAAATTCGACTCGAAATTTGGTTGGAAAAATTTTAGAATGCTTCTGAAGGTCAAAATAGAAATCAGTTGCTTTCTTTTGATTTATAGACTCCTCTTGTTCGACATGACTTGAGCGTCAAGTTGCAGCAAGCTTGTACGTTGGATTCTCACTGAAAGCGGTTGAATGCGTTGGCTGCTTAACGACGCAGCTATAGCCCGTACTATAGTTGTTCAAATGACTAGAGGAAGTCAGACAACCTTCTAAACCCAGGCTCTTGAAAACTTTGACTAGAGACCGGGATCATGAACCCTGGCTTCCATTTTCCCCATTTCCAGGTCCGAGCATTCGAGTCCAAGCTTAGACAAGAATTAGTCCACAATGTAGCAATTCAAATTCCTTTGTGATGATTTACCTGCACGTACCTGTAATGCACTGAATGACGAATTTAGAAATTAGAAATGCATGTACATATTTCTTCTACTGTAAACTACTCTTCCATACAGGGCCCTTTGTATTGTATTTAGACCCGAATAAATTACGTGCAAATAAGGACTGTAATTACGGACAGCGATAACATGGAGGGCTATAGGCAACGTCCACTTGTTGTAAAAATCCTATCATTGCTTTCTGAAAATTTGAATGGAAATGATAGAATTTATTGCTTTTTAGCTCATGAAAATTTGCACTTCCGGCGCTTAGGATTGAAGTATAGTTGCTATTGCCTGTTTAGACGGTGGAGATCTAATCGACAAGTGTTCAATAAGTCACGTGGTTACAATCTGCAACGAAGAAAAGGTTATTTAAATACTACGTATAAACAATTAAGCAATAGGTTTAAATATCTTTAAGAAATAAGAGGTACCATTATAACCTAATGTTCGGTTAAGCAATGGGTTGCTACTAAAAATTTTTATAGATTCAACAATACTAATCTCAAAGTCCGAGTTTCCACGGTAAATGATTTTAAAGGAATCATTGTAGTTACGAAAACAATGGTTACATTGTTCTATGTGCTTTGCAATGGCACTATTGCCACTTAAGTGTTCAAGTTTACGTTGATGCATACGTCTTTTGGTTTTGCCAATATATTGGCAATCAGGATCAACCTGACATTGAAAGCAAGAGACAAGACGCGATTGCATGTCTGGACCTAACTTACTTTTAAGGGAGAAATATCTTCCAGTTTTGAACGAGGTCATAACAACCTTGCATTCCAAGTTAAGTTTACGAAATATTTTTACTAACTTATTACTAAATTTCTGTGATGCATAACCCACGAAGGGGATTTTGATTGTAGGGGTTTAATTTACAACCTATAAATTTGTTAATTGTTGATTGAATTAATTGCAATGGATAGCCATTTCTACTTAAGATATTGGTAATTTTACTACATTCATTATGGAATAGATTCCAATTGGTGGATACATTGTAAGCACGATGAAGCATGCCTAATACTAGTGTGTTTTTCCAATTGCGAGGACATAAAGCATTGAAATTCAGTAAAAGACCTGTAAAGGTAGGTTTACGATAAATTTCAGTAGGTACATTGTCCTCTTGCTATTGCCTGTGGTTATGTTTCCCGTCGCTGGTGAGATCCAAAAGACTTTTTTCTTCTAGACACTTTTTGGCTGTCAAAACAGTAATGAGAAGTTGCCTGTCAAATCAAGATCCACCTCAGAGTTGAACAATTTAAGTACGACAATTCCTTGTCAGCCGTAGACACTGCGTTTCTCCCTACAAGGGCTTGTCAATACGGCTCGGAATGGCCCAAACTAGCTTCAATTATCTAGAAAGGCTGAACAAGCTGACGGACTGCACTCATCCGCGCGGCAAAGCCCGGATAAATAAACGCAGAGCAGCCTGTTGTGCAGTCCTTAAGCTTTTTCAGCCATTTGGGATATTTCAAGCTAGTTTGGGACATTCCGAGCCGAACTGACGAGCCCTTGTATGGAGAAATGCAGCGTCTACGTCTGCCAAGGAATTGTTCTGCTTAAATTGTTCAAATCTGAGGACATCTTTCTGTTTAATGCCCAGGCGAACTGGGACTCTGCAATCTTAATGATATAATATAGAGAAATATAGGAAAATAGATTATATCTAATCTGTATATCTTCTATATTCTATGGGGAATATAGTTATGAAGAATACGGGTAGTTTGTTATTTTTATTTCTTCTTGGTGACAAGGTATCACTGCATCTATCAATGGCAATCTGGCAATCTGATTATTACTTGATAGGCCTATTTACACATGTTAATAGCTGTAAACTGGGCTACAAAAGTCGACATAAGTAAGTTGTGATTCGATTCGACTCAAAATTATTTAACAATAAAAAAATTAAATTAAACTTTAAAAATTTATTCTTTTATTGAAATCTATAATTTAAAAAATAAATTAAAAAATCTTTATTTCAAAAAAAGTGTTGAATTCATCATTGCTCAGAGGTATATTCAAAGGTCATGCATGTTCTGACAGGTTTGGAATTTCCTCATAGTGCTTTGAAATAATGGAGAAGTTTTACTCCCGAATGAACCTCATGACCTTGAAATGTAAAATGACAGATAAGCTGCCGTGTATTCTAAGTGTATTCTAATAGCTATAATTCTTTGACGTTGATTGAAAGGACATTCGCAACAATTCAAAGGAAAGTAAAATGTCTGTCTAACAGTCGAGTAATAAGCCATCAAAGATAACCAAAACAGTAACACACATTAGCAAGTTAAGTTAAATTAACTGGACAATTTGATATTCAAATGCGAATAGCCAGTAGACCTATAAAGAGTGAAAAAGAAGTGGTTAGTAAGCAACTGAAAATCAAATGAAGCATGAAAATACATTTTATCGTGATATCAGCCCTGCGTGGTAATGCGTCATAATCGAAGTGACATTAACTGTTCTAGTATGGTATATATCACCTTCTTTCTAGTAAATGAATCGAACCAATAGTAATATTGCTTGAGAGCTTGCTCTAGCATAAATTGTGAAAATAACTGAACTATTCTTACAAATGAGTATTTCAGCTATTTTCACTGTTTTCAATTATTTTCATGGTAAAACTATCTTTTATTTATTATTCTTTTATGTTCTATGAAAGGATAACTAATAACTATAGTATACTATATATATAGTACAATAAAAGTTATTTACACAACAAGTGCAAAGTATCCATCTTTATTGCATTTTTCGAGATCAACATGTCTATGCACGAGCCCGAAGGGGGAGAAAGAGTCTGATTATGCTCTTGATTGATTATATGAGCGATATTTCAAAATGATGAACGTATAGAACGTTTAAAAGGATTTCCTTCTTTGTCATCCTGTCGCTGCAGTATTTTGTAAATTCACTATTCCTTTTGAGTACATGGTCTTTGGACAGGGGCCAACAATCCAGATTAAGAATTGGCCTGATAAATATAAATGCCAATCAAAATACATGGAAGCCAGATCGCAAAATTTGCTTTTTGCCCCAACTAAGTTCCCCCGGCGTGTGCCATAATTTTCATGCAATTTCCATTCTAGGACTTTCTATGGTATTGTTAATTTCTGTGATTTCACTCGATGCTCAGAGTCTATGACCATCAGAAGCTTATTGTGCGTAATTGAACTATGGTACAATTTGGAAAAAGAAAGGCAACAATGTATCCCGTGATGATGATTTCTCTATCTATGCATGTGAAAGGCATTTTTGAAATCTCAATCAGCGTATATCTGCATGTGTATTCATAGCATTGCTGCCCGCTTTTTTCCTACATTGTTGCCCAGTTCATTTCAATTACGCACAATAGTATTAACATAGATTTTTCCGGGCAACAATGTAGGACATTTTCAAGCGCTTACTTGTCCTACATTGTTGCCCTCAAAAATCCATGTTAATGTTATATAGTTGTTGTCACAAATCTGCCTCTATTTGTTATGGAATTGCAGATATCAGCGGCATTTATTGAGATTTCTATGTAGAATTTGACGCTTTAGAGGATGAAAAACTTTCTATGTGCTAATGTATTCCAATGAAGGAGTGCAATAAAAACTGTCTGTTGCACTCTTTGGAAAACATAAACTTTATTATGGAAGCAATAATCATAGAGATTATTGCACTGTGAATAATATATAAAAATTGAACTGTGAAAGCACAGCACAAGAACGTTTCAAGAAGGATAAAGAATGAAAATTCCTCAGTTCTATCACTATGTTTATCACTACTTCTTTATCCAGTTGTTTTATAAATGCTCGTAAACGATATCAATATAACCCGAAAATCGTCTTGAAATCATTCTTACATCAGTCTAATGAACTAGGATGTTTGCATGATAATGAGCCATTCGCAGTATGAAATGGATACACTCGGTGTTTGAAAAGACCGCACCCGTCTGCTGAGACTATTCAGCGGATCGTTTTTACATGAAATCATTGTTTAAACACTAAAGTTTGTTAGGTATCAACTTTCTATTGAAATGAAATCATCAGCTTTTCTTAAATACGCATTTCTATTTTTGCTAAACTTTTACTAAAATCCGGGTGGCTGCAGTGACGCTGTGACGATGAGAATTATGTGTGCATGGAAGAATTTTCGGGAGCTCCTTCCCATTCTTACAAACAGCATTTCCTTCCGAAGTCGAGGCCATGTTTTCAACATGTGTGTGCGAAGTGTGATGATTTATGCCAGTGAGACGTGGTCAATCACTATGGAGGACCTCAATCGTTTGAGACGCAGTGTCAGTGCGATGATCAGATGGATCTGTTCAAAAAGGCTAGCTGATCGGGTTCCTGATTGGCATCCATCCATTGGCCAAAGAAAGCGATGAATCTGGAGGTAGAAGGACGCAAGCCAAGGGGACGACTGAAAAAGATGTGAAGAGGTGATGCGACAACGTGCGAGCCGACCTCAAGGCGTTAAACCATGAGCGTGTTAACGTTCAAGATCGGAACGCGCAGAGAACCGCCATCAGAGCGGACCGATGTTTGCCGACGTCAACACCCGAAACACGGGAAAATGGGCAATAAATCGTGGAGTTACTGAGTGTTTTGATGGGAATTTCCTGAACAGCATGATTTCCAGATTTCAAAATTATGGCGATTAATTCGTCCACTCAAATGAAATATTGAACCGTCGTAGGAACGAAGTCTGTTCATCAAGTTTTCACTCGCAGCAATCCGTTGTTAAAATTCAGTGCACAAGGTGAATCGCAAAACACTGTCGTCGACGAACAGTTGTTGATAGAATTGAAATTTCTATGGCTTCATCTTCAAATCTTTCTGTAGAACATTGTGTGATGTAAGAAGTTCGGTTTTCTACAGTCACAGACTTTTCATCATGAAGACAGCGAATTTCGCCAATCTTCTCACATATCGAAATACATAGAGCCATTCGTCTGGAACTTCTTGACGATTGATCGCATCAACAAATTTTAGCGACTCGAACCTCATCCATTGAGATCAAAATCTTGACGCGCTCTTCAACTGTCAGCATGGTGTCAGGAAAAGCGGATCGAAGATGAAAAAAATCGACTTCGGTTACACTTTATTAGTGAGCATAATTTAAGCTTATCTAAACTCAAATGTCTAAGCCCATGGTCATCCATTGTGCAGCTTCATGGTAAAAATTCAATTGAATTCTATTTTATGTGCAACGGAGCATATAAAATGTAAACTCATTAAAAAATATAGAAATTAGATCAAAGTCATCAGATCATGCTGAAATTCAGATTATTTTAATCAAAAGTGCTACTATTTACATTTTCAATTGTTGGTGTTTAACTTGGGATTCCTATATAACCTTCATCCTAACAAAACTGTAGGGCTTAACAGACATAATTTCACACAAAAGTGTAACGATCCATAATATGCAATCGCGGTGACATGGAATTGAACACGGGTGAGGACTTGTCAAACACACAGCAATACATTTGTTTAATTATCAAGCATGCACAAATTCCCTTGTGGTTTTAATGTTTGTTCTAGTCAAAAAAGAATGGCTTTAACCACTGCTTTAATATAATCCCAAAGATAATATCGGTATATCACTTGTAGTGATATCATCTTATTATTAGAGAGCCTGTCGTTTCTGTCGTAGCAGCGACTGTTTTGCAAAGATGATGATGACACTTATGTGATCAATGAAAAGAGCAAATTATACTACACTAAGAATTCAATCAACAAAATTATGTGCAATTTACGCAAAATGCGGCGTTTATTGGCGAATCATCGCGTTGTATTCGATCAAGAATAAAAGAGCATTTGACTCAAAATAACAGTCATGTGTTTCATCACTTCACATAAGTTGCCCCACACCTCGCTTTTCATGGTCCATTCTACAGTGTGGTGTGAGCAATGCTCAGAAAAGATACTTGCTGGAGACAATGTACATGCGTCATCACAGGGGACTTTGATGAACAGATGTCAAGGTGTGCATATTGACTTGGAGGTTTGAGAACTTAAATCAATGTGAATTCTTATCTGATTCTCTCCAGAAATGCATTGTCCTCTCTGCTTAAATTTGCATGTAACATTGAGGCCGTGAGGCGAAATGCTGGTTAAACCCTTCTTTAGTACATTTAAGTATCCGCTATCTTTATTTGCATTTCAAAACAAGATATGTGTCCAATCATAGTATGAAGAGAAAACAACGCTAATTTTGACCTCCCGATAGCTATTTCGCGGCCTCCAGTTGTCTTAAGGATTTTGTACCTTCCCTCAGTTGCACTCACCTTATCAATAAATTTTCTTCTGACTTCGAATGCAGTTATATTGGGCGCACTGAGAGATGTTTCAGGGTCCGAATGACAGAACATTTACCGAAGTGGACTGAAAATGGACATTGCCGTCTAGTAAGTCTCCGTCCAGCGGCATTTGTCGGCGTGCCATATCTTATGATAATTTTATGTGCTCCTCGGTCCCCTTTTCTCCTCCCCATTCTAGAATCTCTGTATATATCTCGTTACCGTCCTGACCTATGTATCCACAAAGACATATCCTACGTTTGCCTTGGCTTTAACTTTTTTCTTTTGTCATGCCTTTGTTAGGCTTCTTTCTATTGTCTTCGGTAAATCTATTGTGTTTGCAAATGCACTATTGAGATATCTCTGAAGTTTGTCCGAATGTCATGTCCGCTGTCCGCACATTTTGTGTATCACAACGGTCGTACTTCTCCAGAAGAGAGGACGCGAAGTAGCCATCGGGATGTCAAAATTAGCGTTGTTTTCTCTTCATACTTGCATTTTTCCACTATACTTCCACAAACGTGATACCATCTTAAACGTTTCTGTCTTATGTGATTGTGACCTTAGCCTTCACTGTTGTTATTTCTCTTGCATTTCAGGGCAAAGGAACAATGAAGACTTACTGGTTGGGAGAACGAGATGGAGAGTCTAATCCAGCTGTTAAGACTTACCTTAGCAGTTTAGAGAAAGAAAGAATGAAACTTCAAGGAGCAATGGCATCCGGTCAGTCATCGACTACTGAAGGTTGGGAGAAATTATCTCAAAGTCGTTGTAGTTCTGGCATGAGTCGCGCCAGTTCTGCAAGACGCAGTTCGAATATGGCGTATGGAAGTCATCTTGGTGCACCGGACAGTTCTATGCCCAATAAGGAAGCTGGAGATGGTCGTCTGATGAAGCAAAAAGTGCAATCTGGTCGTTGAAGATTTCTATATATGCACAGCCTTATTCAGAATTGTGAATATATGAAACGGAGTTAGCTGACAAAGGCAGTGATAGAGATTTGCTGTCGCCATGAATGTTGCCAGTGATTATATTTCTATATCAGAACTTGTTAAATGCGCAGGTTTAGGCATGACAAGAAGAGTGTGACTGACAGGCATTCATGAAGAGAACACTGTAAATATTGGAACCAATTTTATACTAAATCGTGTAGAAAACAGAAGGTTTTCCATGTATTATGTTGGCAACTTTTTATTGGCTTAAGAAGTTAAATACTTCCACAATGACGCTACAATCAAAATAAGAATTTCTATCTCAATGTTTTCATAGACCACAGATATTTCTATTGCCAAAATCATAGAAATTAACAATACCATAGTGTACTGTTATCTACTTCTACTGACAAAAGATTCCAGAATAGAAATAGGCTAATGTCATAGATAAAAGCATATTGCTCCAATCATTTAAATCAAACGTCAGTTCGAATCGATATCTGAACTACGAACTGCTGAGAGCTTTGTCTACACGTCTATTTAGTAGACTTGCAGTCTCTTTGAGAGGAAAAATGACAAAATTACCCTTCTCCAAGTCTGAGGAGGTTAGGTCTCTAAGTGAAGATGGTAGATCTGGATCAACTGTAAATTTGCAACTAAAGCGAAAAGAATTGATCAACAATATTCCTCAAAAATCAAAACTTTTGAATAGTGACCATTTGCAAACAGTATTGTATGGAATGTGCATTTAAATGTTTCCCATTGCTGATGTATTTCAAACAAGCCGAATCTCTCAATTTTCTAGTCGTTGATTGATGCAAAGTTGACCCATGCCTAACACGATCATGCAAGAATTGGGTACGAGAATTTTTCCGATTTTTACTTCGTTCACGACCACATCAGCGTCTTTGTTTTAAGATTAAATTAGACCATAAGTTCGTCAACCGATGTCATCGTATAACAGTCAATGAGATATTCGTTGATCAAATTTGAAGTCGATCTGATACTTTGCTCAGAAATTGGAATTGGAAAATTCTTTTGATTTTTTGCAATTAAGTTGAGACCCTAAGCTTGTAAAATGCACAATATCAGAAAAATGCATAGATTCCGAGGGCGCGTTAGCGCACGAGGAATTATGCATTTACGCCCGATAAAAGTGGATATTATTGGTATTCTAACCCGATGAAGATGAAATCTATGTCGCTGCCTATAATCAATGATTCTGTGATATGTTTATAAATGAAAATCTATGTTAGATAAAGGATTTTAGCCAACATAAAGCATAATGTCATATCTTCATGGACTCATAGATAGTAGAGATTTAATATCTAGGAGTCTATGATAGTCCATAATGCCACCTTCATGGTCAGTTTTACTATTTTCTATGTACATGTAGTCTGGAGTCATCTAGCGCTCTCTTGCAATAGATATTTATTTGTTAAGAAGTATAAATTTTATATGAAATACAAGATATTTTCCCTCCTATCTAAAACGTGACATAGTTAAAATGAGCATCCTTTAAATGTATAATTGGCATAGAATTTACGTGCCGGGCAATAATGCAGTTTTTTATCCAATGTAATTTCAATGGAAATTCAGCGGGCAATAATGCCAACTACTGCATTATTGCCCGCTGAATGATAGAGAAATCCATAGCAATTTCATCTTCATCGGGTTAGAATATGACTTCGAAGACGTGGAAGTCGCACTGTGTTTTCACTCAAAATATAAAAAATAACATGCAAGACTTGTGTGGTCGTAGGAAAATGACGATATTATCCGACGTCTTAGCTTTGTCAACCGGAGCTATTCATCATTGGTATGTCTGATGATGAGATTAGAGTTAATCATTTTGATTCAACAGATTAAACTCCATTGGAGTGGGCTCGAATCTCGTACCGATACGCGTCTTTTTCATTCTGTCCTTTAAATTCCAATATTTTCATATCTGTCAGAGCTTTAAAAACCTATGCTCGAAATGTTTTCCAACATTTCGAACAACAGCAAACAAATGTGTGGAAATATCTTGAAACTTGTCCAACATCATAACTAACGGCTATCAGATAACATAATCCTCTGACTTGAACAAACTTGCTCTAAATGTTGATTGTTTGGATAGAGATACCAGTTGAAACTGTTGTCACATCTTTAAGCTTGAATTTCTAATCGATGAAAGTTTTCTAGTGAGAAATATTTACAGCGCTTCACTGATATTCTGTTGTGAGATTTGTCACGTGTAAAAATTGGATGCACTTGAATGCTCTTTGGACAGGTGAAAATAAGTTAATATGATTTGTCGCATCTGAGATGTGTGAATCGCAAAATTTGTTTCATCTAACGACATGCATTTATCTTGATGGCGGACTACATGCAATTGAACTGATCACCAGTAGATAGTTGTAGATACAAATGTACTATTTTCAATTATTTGTACAGATATTTTATCCGTTTGCTCATAGATTAAAGATAATTGCCTATTTATACGCGTTTTCCTTATCAATCGATTTTCTCGTACTTTATGACAATGTTAGTCATTATGAAGGCATCGATCGGGTGTGTCATACTGCACAATTGTTTCTTTATTTTGGAAATCCTTGAGAGGTTGAACATAAAACTGAATTTCATCAATGCCATTCTATTGACTATTGGGTCTTTGCTTTGCTCTATAAACTGAATTCTTGTGAGAACCCCAAAAAACAGACCTTGGCATTCACTTTGTATATTGATGAAATTGTGAGGCTTTTCAGTTGACACAGCTTATCGTCAGGTGAATTGCAAAGTGGAATGCTCATTGTTCGCATTCATAATATCAACAAAACAATTCGCAATACCTCAACGTCTGGTCGATAAAATGCAAATTCTACCTATATTTCCACAATTTTTAGAAAGACATCCTGAGACTTGAGCAGTTAGCACTACAATTCCTTGTTAGCCGCAGAGACTGCGCTTCGCTACGTTGCAGTTTTTAATGAACAATAATATTGTCTCATCAGATATGTCAAATTTACCAAGGAAGTTTTTACAAACAGCAGCATTTGAAATGAAAATTTGTTCGCACAACTGCAGCCTACTCGTCTATTCATTTCACATCTTGCGGCAAGCATCACGGTTCATAGTTGAATATCAGTTAGCCTCACTGTAAACTGTCACCTCCTAAAATCGAATAAATCTGCATCCTAAAGCGCGACACACTAGAATTTTAGGAGGTTGCGTGAAATAGAATGTTGACATACTAAAGAGAACAATAACCCTAGTGTTCTAGCCTCCTAAAACGCTTTGCTTTTATAAAGCTTTCACAATTCCACAATGATCGTAATTCTATTCTGGAGGAAGATGATGATTACAGATTGTCTATTCGTTCCTAGTAGTGTTTAAAAATTACCGGTAATTTATTTTAAGTTACCTTACCGGTAAATTGCCGGTAATTTATATTCTTGTTGTTATAATTTCAAAAATAGCGCACCAATATGCTCTGATTTTAACTAAATGCACGGTTGGCTTAATCTGATTCTGATGAAGGCTTGAATTTTGGTCAGCAATTGATTGATTCTTTGTCATGTAAATTGCGATTCAGAAATAAAAAATTGACATTTTTAAGAAGCTTGTTAATCTTTCATCCAAATAGATCTGATAACCAAAAGCTTAATAGCAAATATACATTAATTAAGTTCTAGATAAAAGTCACATGCTCTTTCATATAGTAGCCTAAATTGGGCCATATGTTTTGATCTTGATTGCCTACAATGAAATTCAAGATTTGAATGGTTATGATGGAAAAGAGGTAGAAAAACAACAGGATAGCAGCCAAAGTACCAATAAAGTGACATTATCTAACTGGGTTGCTCGCATGAACAAGTCTCAAGTTACAGCATCTAATCAAAGTCAATTTACTAAATAAATCTTTTGGATAAAATTTCGAATGAAATTGAGTTTCAAAATTGCGCAATTTTATGTTTCAGCACGCGAAATTTGACATTTTGTGAATTACATACACCGCAATCTTTATAAGCTAAAAAGATTATCTATAAATACAATCCAAGCATTGTCGATGTAAGAGGGATTATACAAGCTAAACGTAGTAAATTTAGATAGGAAGAGACAATACTGCTTCTAGAAATGTATTTTGTTCATTTTTTCCTTTGTTTACTTTACAAACAAATAATGAAGCTGACATTTTTCCGTGTCGTCACCTACGGGTAAATCCAATTTAATCCACAACATTTGACGAAAATGTGTCTTTGATTTGTAAAATCCATATTTCTGAACCGATTTCAATAGTTTTTTTTAATCGAACCGTCAGGATCTCATCTATTATGGCATGGTTTTTAAAAAGTCACAAAGCCAAGACCTTCTTCACAAGTTGCCGTTTTTTGCTGAAAAGAGACCAAAAAAGCATGTCCAGAGTTACAGTATTCTCACTTCAACACGGATTTTCGATCAGCTACATTCAAATACACCCACTAATATTTATATCATGTGAAAGTAGAAGATCAGCTCTTTAAGACAGTCTAATTTTAAATATTGCAATTAATATTAATTTTTGAATTTTCACTGGGTTCCATTGTCCAATGAAAAAAATGTCCTCTGACCGAGGTACCTTTTCTCGAAGAATATTGATTTTTCCATCTAACGTTTTGCACCAAACGAATCCTCTAGTGTGCCAGTTTATAAATCCGTAAAGAAAATTCAGCTTGGTGACGTTACAAGTGAGCAATATTGATTTTAAAATATTTTTTATCCGTTTTTTCGACCAGAGTATTTGAATATTCCCAAAAATTTCATATGGATGCTGAAACCAGAAATTTTGTCAGGAATCGATGAAATTTTGCGGCAATGGAGGGATCCATGCTCTTAACATCTATGCAAAAGAAATTTTTCATTTATATCAACTAACCCTCTCAAAATCTCCACGAGAATGTCCTCTGACCGAGACCCTAAAAAATCTCGGTCAGAGGACAACGTTGAAATTAAAGATCTCGGTCAGAGGACAAGGTGGGTCACGGTCAAAGGATACTATATGCAATGCATTACATTTTGGTCACTTCGCTTTACACATGCAGGCATTCATCCTAAGTTCCCAGTCTCATTAGCAATCCAAATGCAGAAGCCGAAGTTCCTGTTCGACATCTATCTGACCGAGATGTAAAAGAAAATGGAAATGTAAAAGTGCTATATTTCTATGGAAAGTTTTTATTTGTTGTGGTCGCCGCTACGAGTTTCGTATTCAGCGTAAAAAAATAAGTATGTATGCAAATCTTCACGGAAATCTGAGACCCAAAGTTGAAAAGACAGAAATGTTGTGGAATAAATTGGATTTACCCCTACCATTAGATAAAATCAGTGATCGATCAATACTCTGAATCATCTACATATGTCAAGGAATGAAAAAGTTGTGTTGAAATAAACATTTTTCAACAAACCTTAAATGAACATCTTCTGACATTTCTGAAACGATTATTTGTGAAAATCATGCATTATTTCAATCTTCGTAGCTAAACAGAAATTGTAGCCTATATACCTTCTCAAGTTTAGAAGTATGGTCCTACGCCTGCACTAGGCCTGTATAGGCCTACCTACTAGGTCTATTGAAAGATGTCCAAACGCATCGCACTTTAGGTATATTGTTCATAATATGAAGTACTAGGCCAGTCAAGATGAAAAATTATTTTAACCCGAAATTAAAGCAATATAATTTTTAAAAATCTAACCAAGCATTTCAAAATATTCTTCAAAAATTATTAAAAAACATAGAAAGAGCGAACCGCTCTTCGCGACATGTTAAAGAAAGTATACGTTTCTTTATGGTTGGATGTGTCTATGTAGTTTTTCCATAATTTTCAGGGTTTTTTTATATTTTTCCTTAGTTTCTAGCAATATGTGAGATTAGAACTCAGTTTATAATTTTGCTAAAATCGCAATTGAATGTCATTTTAACATTTTCTACTGGTTTTGCTGATATGGTTAGAAAAACTGATATGTTATTGAATATTTGTCTTTTATCTTTGAAAGGAATTGAATTTATTTTATCACAACGATATACGAAATATCAGTACTAAGTAGGGCCGAAAGAAACTATTGGCGATGGGAGAATTCAAACAACTGAATAATTTAGTTGCGTTATTGCCTTACATTCAATTATATTGATTCACATATCCTTTTCACGGTTATTTGATTTAGGGCCTAAAACAGAATATTCAAGGACGCTTTGTAATCATCCAAGTCTATGAGGCCTACTATTGATGATAATTTGATGAATGAAATTATCTATCTATGAAATGGAACTCGACACACAACTCCCAAAGTGTGGAGAACTGGACTGTGGGTTGATTTTTTTATGACAATGGAAATTTATATGTTTGATTTGAGATTATGTGCATTGCTGCAATGTTATTTTAGTCTTCTCCCATAAATACTTCCCAAATTTTACGTGTGGTCAACCGTTGGGAAATGGATCATCAGTGGAGCAGTGGCCTGCAATTTGCATTACTACCAAATTGTGGTTTCCGAAATTATAGTGCTACTCAAATTTAGATTATTTTGCACTCATTTCAATAACCTGCTAACGCACGATGCCTTTCTTCTGGAATATGGTTTAGAATGGACTGACAATTAGCTTCCAAGTGACAATACGAATCCTTGCTCTGACCACCGCAAATTCAGTAGCTTTTACATCATGAACATTGAGCCTCTAAATCATTCGATAAGACATCGACAAGTTGAATTGACTGGTTTAACGAAAGCAGAATCATTTCAATTTCGATGTGAGGAACTTGATGGCAGAGCTTGTTAATATTGTTATTGATTGACGCAATGCAACTGTCAATTTCTTGATTTTCGCAGAATGTTTGAATGTTGGTCGGTCATATATTGCAATATCCAGAAATTTGACGAAACTGACAAATTATAATGAATAATTTAGTGGTTCAGATAGGAAATAACGACCATAACAGTTCCATTGAAATCTGAGGAACCGAAGACACAGAGTATTTGGGGCTTACTTCCGAAATCGTCTTCAATATTTTCGTTGATATAGCATATAGCAAAAGTACATGTACGATGGGTGATTGAAAAGTTCGCGGCCCGATATAGAAAAAAGCATATTTCGCATACGATACATATTTTTTTCGACATAATCGCCCCTACAATCAACGCACTTAGCCCAACGGTGCTGCAATGCGCCGATCCCTTGCTCATAGAAGTGTGAGTCTTTGGAGTCCAGATACTCCTCAACGGCCTCCATGACGTCACTGTTGGATGCGAAGTGCTGACCACTGAGCTCCAATTTCATTTTTGGGAAGAGATGAAAGTCCGATGGTGCCAGATCAGGAGAATAGGGTGGATGGGAAATGATGTCAAACCCACAACCTTGGATGGCAGACATGGCGGTAGCGGAGGTGTGAGCAGGCGCATTGTCTTGATGAAAGAGCACGCCTTTCGTGAGCTTCCCTCTCCGCTTGATCTTGATCTGCACTCGTAACTGCTGCAACAAATGAGCGTAGTACTCGCCAGTAATTGTCCGACCAGTCTCTAGGAAGTCCAACAACAAAACTCCCTTCAAATCCCAAAAAATGGAGGCCATGACCTTTCCCGCGGACCTGGTGACCAATTGGCTTTCCGAGGAGTTGGAGATCATGGGTGCTTCCATTGTTCCGATTGTTCTTTCGACTCTGGCTGATAGTGGTGAACCCAAGTCTCATCCATCGTAATGAACCGGTCCATGAAATTTTCAGGATCTCTTACGAACAGCGCCAGGTTGTCCCTTGAGATGAGAAAGCGGGCTCGTTTGTTCTCTGGTGTGAGCAGTGAGTAAAAGTTAAGATAGTCAGATAAGTCATAAGTAAGAAAGTCAGATAAGTTAGTAACTGAAGTTAAGCAGCTCTGGTTTACCAACAGTTCACCGGATCGACTGATCACTCGTCATGCGCCGTCAGCACATTCCATTGTATCAATCCACATGTGCATAATGGCCTGGCTTTAAGCTTTCAATGTCAGGCCGCGAACTTATCAATCACCCCTCGTATGCTAGTCTATTGAATCACTATGCAGAGCGCAAACTAAATGGAATTATGATGTACATCAGTAATCCCGAGTACATCCAGATATTTTCTGAGGTACTACGGAGCAGCTATTGTAATTCATTATTCAATTTGATTTCGACAAGCAGACTGTCCACCTATGGAAACTGGATGCATAATGGTCTACATATACAGATTGTTTCATAAAAAATGGATCACCCTTAAACATCGCCTTAACTTCAACTTTGTCTAACTCCGCCAAACTGGAACGAATTTCTCTGAAATTTGGAAGATATGTCAGTTGTGCTTACAAATATCATTGTTGGAAATTTCAAGCATGAATATTGAGTTGTTTTCCTGTTATAGATAAAAAAGTAGTAGATAATTTGATCTTCATTTAGCAATGTTACACAAAATCATACCTCACTCTTAAAAAATTACGTTTGTTTCCTTTGTTATGTAATATGTTGTTCTACAAGCCAAAAGCTATCAAGCAAAATAAAAATAAAGAAAATCGGTCAATCAGAGCCAGTATAGCACCATTATTCATCAACAATAATGTAACTGCTACATGTGATTAACTGGACTTAATGTTCCATAGCTTCCTGACTTCGTTGCGGTGGTGTTGGCAACACTCCTGATTGCTTTCAGCTAGAAATCTATCTCTTACCGGTTGAAAACAATACAAAGCACAAATGAACAATAACGAGATCGCATTCACAAAAGGCAAAGTGTCATCCTTGCTAGAACTAGGGTCTTCTTTGCGAGCTACAAGCAAGCGACTAAATGTCCCTTACACAAATGTGCATCGATGGCATAATGATGATTTTCGACTCTGTCGTAAAGAGGGCTCTGGCCGTCCACGCAAAACATCCAAACGTAGAGACCGCCTAATTTTGAGATTTGTTAAAGTTGATCCAAGTCTCTCGTTAACTGAGATGGCTGCACTAGTCTCGTCTATTTCTAAGTCCACTATTCGCAGAAGACTTATTGAGTCCGTCTGAAGGATAGTGATGGTCGATTGAGATTATGGATAAAATCTGATCAGGAAATTCCGAGACATTTACATCGTCCCCGGGTACAAGGTGGTGCGCCTCTACTGATTTGGGCTGGCATTTGGACCAATGGCCGCTCTGAACTTCATATACAGCAAGGAACCATGAATTCTGAACGCTATGTGAATGTTTTACGAATGAACATTGGCCAAATGACAGATCAACTTGGTGATCCATCGACTTGGTTATTTATGGATGATAATGCTACGCGTCACAGGAGTAGTAGAGTCAACTTATGCAAGTCTCAATTAGGGCTTAGGACATTATCTTGGCCAGCTCGTTCTCCTGATCTGAATCCCATAGAAAATGTATGGAGTATTCTAAAACGTAACGTTCGTCGTTCACTGCTACCAACAGATGGCGTATCACAACTTACGTCACTGTTAAAAAGAGAGTGGAGAAAGTTAGATCAGTCAAAAATCAACGATATCATTGAATCAATGCCTAGACGAATTGGTAATGTCATTGACAATAAAGGTAGGGCCACAAAATATTAGCTTCTTAAGAACCGTTACTGTATCATAGCTTATCAGATTATATAAGGACATTTACATATATTAGGGACATGAAATAACATGAAAAATGCTTTCTGTATCATACTTATGTTTTATTTAGTCAAATTTTAGGATGATCCACTTTTTATGAAACGGACTAGTTCATCGTTATATGAGAGAGAGAGAGAGAGATCATCAATGGAAAGAATACGCAGATATCGTCAACATTGTAGAAAACAATTATAACGATCGTCTCAACCAAAAAGAAGACAGAATTAGAATATTTCAAATGCGTATTGGAGAGATAACAACTAGCGTGGAATTTGATAAATTCAGGCATTCTTCTGAAATGCTAGGTGTTGGCAAAGCGAATGGTATGAATATTTGCATCATATCATTCACATACATCCCTAATGCATAGATGCTAGGCACATAAGCTATGATTTAATGAGACACTCTAAATTCTTGATGATGGACTACCTGAGAATCAATTTGTCGATACTTAGGCCTAGCACGCGTTATTCTTATTGGAATCTAAGTTTAAACTAGGCCATAGCGGTGTTGAATTCGATCGATCATTGAAATGGAAGTACTGTGCGCCCTGCAAATTCATTTCACGAGTCAATTAAGACATGTCATGTCAAATTTACATAGGGCCTAGGCCTGGTCAAATGTAGGCCAATCCGCTACCTTCACGCACACGCGTCAATCGATAGGAGCGTTCAATATATTGAAGATGGTCTATATGGCCTCTGATTTAAAGCTTACCTAATGTGAATATCAAAAGAAGTTTCATACGGATCAATTGTGGGCTATAGTCTCCAAATCGATATACAAATAAAAGGGCAGTTCATTTCATTCGGGATCAATGAAATGTGTCACGTCTGGCATCACTCATTATTTTGACAAGTTAATTTGTATTTCTTAGCGTATTTTCAGTATAGGCTCAGTAGTTTCCCCGTGTTGATACAATAATATGTATATAAGCTGCATTATATTGCTCAGAGGATATACTGTATTTTGACCTACCGGTTAGCGTATAACGTTTTAATTGTGAGTGCATTGGAAATTTTGTCAAAGCAAAATGTAGCAGGGAAACCCCAAAAATGATCAATTGTGTATCGGTAATTTACTGGTAATTTATTTCAATCTTACCGGTAATTTACCATTGGTAATTTACCACACTTCAAACACTAGTTCCTAGCAATAATAATTTCACCTTAATCGACAAACACAAAATCGATCACATTAATTGACACATTTAGATATTCATATAGAATATAATTAATTGACATTCTATACAGTGTTACTAATCTTTCAGTGCTGGTTGCGTATTCTACTTAGAGCGCAAATAAATCGGATGGCATTTTGTCCTTTCTATATCTTAATTAAGTGCATTAGTTTCAATAAGAAACATGTAGCCCGTGACCATACAAAAAGGCATGCGTAGTTGGAGTCATTAACCGCTCGGAGTCGAGGTCACATTTTTTCCGGTACTGTTTCATTGATTGACTCGCACTCTCCAGCAAGAATTCGTTTTAGTTTGAAATTATCAAGTCTGATGAATTCTAAATTGTCATGCCTTCATGCAGATCATTCAAGCCTATCTTTTATCGAAGGCTAACATTGACAACAAAAGTCTGTCGTAATAGGCCCATTGAATATCAAAAGAGTATGACAGCTATTAGGCCAATGAACCTTGATTTCCCGACCGCACTCTCCTGAACAAGGAATCATTACGCAGTGCCAACGAGCAAGCACCTTATAGGCTACTTCACTAGGACAAGTCGACGGTAACACTTCGGTTAGATTCCTGGGGCGGTCAAAGTGAGAATCAAAGGAGTTGATGTCTAATATTTGACAAATGGTTACAAGTGGTAATTGTCGTTCTCTGTAGATATTTTAGGCTGATATGTTTAATGAAAAAAATAATAATAGAATCAAAAATAGATTAAAGATTAGCAATCAATTGTACAAAGTATAACCATCAGACTATTCATCTGACACTGCAAACAGAAGTATTGAAAACATTTACGTTGCAAAATAAACAATATTAATTGATTTAATGGTAGTGTCTTCTCATAATCATGCTACGCGTATAATGCTTCTCATCTTATGCTGAGGCAATTAGATAAAGGAGTCATAACGCAGAATATGTTTGCTTTTGCTGCATAATGCTTATAAAAATGCATAGTGTGAAAACATAGGACCCTAGTGCATATTGCTTTAGTTAGGGTCTACCTATCTTTTATCGCATTATATTTCTTATCTAGGTTACTTATGATTGATCGTATTTATCACGTAGGCCCAATCGCGATTTTATTTTGCACTCACTGAATAAATGTGACTTTTTCTTTAAGATCCGATATATATAATATGAGCCAATATATCTGATAGCACCAGTTTTGTTCTATTGAAGAGAAGCCTTGCGGTTTCCCTCCCTTGAAAGACCTGGAGCAATTATTAGTCAATCAAAATATTGACAATATGTTTCTGATATGTTAATCAGCATAGATATTTCATAAGAGTTTGAATGGTGAAATGGCAAGTTGTGTGATGACAACTCAAAATCAAATTCTTTTTTTGTGATAAAACGTCAGGATCTGATAAAATGTCCAGGATCTTGATAATCTACATACAGACTCTACTGGAGTTGTGGAAATCACCTCAGCACCTATATCCACCCCATACCCACAGCAAGTTTATCGACAGACTGCTTGATTATGCCTGCATTAAGTCACGTTTTGTACATGGAAGCGAAAATCCCACTAATTGTTGACACTTGTTGCAAGCCATACAGAATGCTTGATGTAGAGCAAATAGTTGATTGATTTGATACAACGGATCCTAATATGTGCCTATGCAAATGTTCAAATTACAATTGCAAACAATTGAGCGAAATTCCTGTAGGCCTATACAGCAAAATGATTAGCTGTGGAACTAATGATCATAAAATGTCATTTAATGTAAAAAATTTGACTGACGCAGTCGCCTGTCATCAAACGCAATCATTTCTTATCACAATCAGTTTCCTGCAAGCATATTTTCTATCATTAATCGAGTGAAATTACAAAAAGGGCATTTCTTTGATCCCATCCGACCATTTTTTACTATGCAGGACAGGTAGGTCTACTGCATCAATCTTCAAATTCATATCATGTAGTCCTGAATTTAAAATGTTTCATAAATAAAGTACAGTATTAGTAATAATCGTTAATCAATATCGACAAAGTAGAATTATTGCTAGATTTAGTATTCCTAATTCAACTCTAATTTTAGTAGCATTCTTTGCATCACCTTACACATTCGCTTGACTCAAAGGCTTTAGGAAACGCATTCCGTAACTCGGACGAAATACACATATAGCGATGAAAGTGCATCAAAAGTCTTGAATTGAGAAATCTGATTGTTCATTCAAAAATATGAATAGCAAATTTGAAAAATCATTTAAGACAAATAATACAGAAATGGTTTACAGGAAGACAGTCTCGATGAACGATGTTGCGGCAACATGGAGTTATCTCTAATATTTCATCTTTACCTTCGAGCACCAGTCTGCCACACAGATAACAATTATTGAGCTCAGATACCGCAGTACCCCATGCACGATGACAGCTGCGGAGCACAGAATTGACTTGGCTTCCGCCCGGGTCATACAGAGGTCTTTGGATATTAAACGTGTTCAATGAAGTGGATGAAAATGCCTGGAAGAGGAGGCTCAAGTCAGCATGTGATGGAATGTTCATGTCAGAGAGGAGGTTGACGGCAACAGGGGTGGCCAAATTCTGAGCAATGAGATGCCCAACGAAAGGCCAATTCCACGATGATAATTCGTCGGATTTGGAAATCCCACAATGAAGACATGACGGAGGGCTGGCGGAGATCATGAGGTCAACTATCAGATGAAGTTGTTCCGTTGTCAGTCCTGAAATAGAACAGGAGACGTTAAAAAGAAGTGTAACATAATGAAAGATGATTTAATAAAATTTTGTTAATTGCCTATTAAATAGCAAAGTCGCCATAACACAGACTAGTGCCTTTTCATTTCGAAAAAGAAAAGTGGTTACAAACATTTATTAGGATACACGAAAAAGATAAGTTCTGTTGCTCAAAAAATTAAATTATACACTGCTTGTAGCACCAGCGACGTGGCCTTGTGGTAGAGTGTTCGCTCTGCGTCCGGGAGACCTTGGTTCAAACATTGGTCGGGTCAAACCTAAGAGTTTTAAAAAAGGTACACTAAGCATTCTTGATAAACACTCGGCACAAAAAGAATGAAAGTAAATGAAAGATAAATAACAACTCGGTCATATGGAAGAAAGGTTCCGTGCCTAATGAGCTTCCGCGTATGAACAAGGTTCATTTATTTATTTAATAATTATCACAAAACTAAAATATTATTGAACATCAAAACAAAAGTGTTTTGCTGTCTGTTGAATTGTAACTTGACTTTCTTGATAAGTTCAAATTTGCTTTGCATATAAATCGTTACTGTGATTAATCAACTTTCAGTCAGCCTACATACTTCACTAAAATGTTAAAGATAAAAACATCTCTTGAAAAATATCACAGAATAATAGTCTGTGAATTTTCCAAAACAAAACAAATGTGCGAGAAAAAAGTGCAATATGAAAATACATGTCTGGTATGTGAAAGACCTGAAAGAGAGTGCTAACCATACCTTACTTGGCCACGTTCCTGGCACCTCTGCTGATTTATTGATATTTCTAAAAAAAATTATGGTAGCTTTGTGACTTAAGTTTCTGACTATTTCTGATAATCAGTTATCAAATTTGGTTAATGTTGATGGAAACAAAAAATTTCACGTTTATTTACTTACAGACTATTGCCTTTATGTGATTAGTATATGAATAGTAAAAATAACCTTTAAGCACTACTCATATGAGTTTCACATGAGTATTAATATACTGTCAGCTTTATGCTACAATTAGTGGGTCCCAGGTAAAAAATGGACTGATTATCATGCCTCAATATTTTCGTGGATTCCCTCTGTGCTTTGAAAGCGCTAAATCTCCGGGATTAAAAGGAACCGGACAAGTTATCGGGTGAGCAACTGTGGTTACACGGTCAGCTGAGGCTACCTCACTTGGTGTCGGACGACAAAACTTCAGAAGGTTCTGATTTCCAAACTCGATAAATAATCACATGAAAAATGAAAATTTAATCATATTCATGTGTTGAATAGTTTTAGCGACAAGCAGTTCTTTACGACATAAATAACAGATTTCATTTATTCATGCTACAAATGCGATTCTCACGATCTGCTTCTTCATTGTCGACAACTTAATGGACAACTACATGGCTTCTATCTAGGTTTAACACTCAGACAAAGAACAAGAAGAAACAGTTGGAAATTTGCTTAAAAACAGGGAATACTAACTGTTCATTCCCTTCATGTAATTGTTATTCATATAATGTTATTCATGTAATGTTAATAATGTGACGAAATCAATAGGAATTGAAGCCAAGACACAAATAAATCGAACTGAAGACATATAGAAACCTTTTACATTCTTTTCAGATGTAGGAAGCAGCTGAGACACGATGTCTTAATATTGTGAGAGTTAATATGAACGGTTTTTCATTTGAGTATTTGATATACAGCATTACTGAATTATTCACTGAAAACATGACAAGAATGACGTACAATGACGACGTCAAACTGCTTCCATCCAACGCCGAGTTCCCTAGAAATCGGGCAACGAACTTTTTATCAACTTTCAAAAGAGTCTAAGTTCTACTATGGGAACTGAAACTTAATATTGCTCGCACTGAATGTGGAATAGAGGTGCACCGAACCCCGATTTTTAAGGTTCTGCCGAATCAGTGCATTTTCCGAACCTCGAAAAAGGTTCGGCCGAACATGCCGAGCCGAACCGGCCGAATCTATTGACATTTTCATATGAGTATTTCGAAATACTGCATGAAGTATCTTCTCTTGAAATTCCATGGACAAATATACTTATTGTCTTACGAATTTCCAAGTCGTAAATACATTCCCATGCTTTGAACTTTCGCACGATTGGATTACAATATTCAACAAGGCAAGGCCGATGACAAAGCGACGTATCACTTAATACTATCGATTTGGAGGACCGCCGCTACCGCCTGCTTCCATCTCGGGGCGAGATGTTGTTGTCTTTACATCAGAACACACGACGAACTTCGTTCGTGACCAATATTCCTTTTGTTAATTCAATTTGTATTTCCAATACATATTATTGCGGTTTCAACGTTCCTTTTCTTGCCACTCGGTTTCTCTCTTTCGCAGGTCAACGCTAAAGCCGCTTGTAAATGATTGAGTACAAAACTATAAACCGAAATTCCGAACCTAATACTCTCCGAGACTCAAAAAAATTAACTCAAGTCTATAAGTGATAGAATGTAATAAATCGAGATTGTAAATTCTTGGATAGAATAAACCCCGAAGAAAATATTCAGGACAGAAACATTTCAGTTGATACAGAAGGTTCGGCCGAAGTACCGAACCATCACGATAACCGGGGTCATAAACTTTCTTGCTCATGAACTTTCACTGAGGTACTACTGAAATTGGTATTTCCACCTAAAATCGACTTGGTATTGATGACATGACACGCGGTCATTTTAGTCATTTCATAATCAATTAATTTATCCGAACAATAAGCTGATATCAGTTCTGAGTTCATTGTCTAATTTTGTAACAAACATGCATTGTATTATTCTACTCTCATTCTTTTGTGCTTTGTGTTAGACAGATCTATCGAAGTCTCAGCAGATAAGTCTGGTTGGTTTTAGCATGCTTGTCAAAGCCGAATGTATTGCAAGATCTTTCAAACAACCACCGGAGTCCATCGTCAGACAATCATTGGCAACGGACTGCTTTCGAGGACTTTACAGCATCTATTAGCATCATAGTAATCTTTGAGAGGAACCACAGAAGACTGCAAACTCTGGTGAAATTTGAAAACTATAAAGACATCTATTTATCAGTGAGGAATCCCGCAATGCATTGTGCCTTGAAACATACTGTTTTGACGGGATTCCCCAAGGTAAAATAAATCATCAAGCCCTTATTTGAAACATAACAATTTCATTCAACAGTTGGCTAGCAATTAGAAATTCTTAGTATTCGGCAGTAAGAGAACAAGGTTGAAGGCAAACGGAACAAGTCAATTGACAAATGCCCTTTGTACCAAATGTGCAAGCAGATAATACCATAAGGCGACGAAATGGTATGTAGCTTATGACCTATCCTGTTAGCCAGTTCCTATTGTAATTTCATGCTTCCAGTCTTAAAAGAAAAAATAATATTCTATCGTTCACACACTAAATGTAAATGATTATAATAACATGTATTCAACAAGCAACATGCTTGGTTCAAACCAAGCTGATGAACTTTAATGATACATTCACACAATCAACAGATAAAGAGAGTCGTAAAGCAGGAATTTTAGAATAAACCGGCTTGCAGAATTCACAAGTTTAAATACTCATTAAGATCCACAAACAAATGAATGCATGTTTCGTTCTTCAAGCATTTGCACTAAGTCGAATAAAAGGTATGACGAAGGTCTTAGAAATAAGTCTTGGGGAATCTTCAACGAATTTTCGCTCAGCAAAAATCACGTGTTATTCAAATATAGCAGATGAGTATTCAAACATGCGGTGATGCACTATCGCTGATATGATATACACTCGCTAAATTCAAATTCTAAAAATTATGGTCACTACTTCTATACTAGAGGCTTGGACGGTGCTGACATAGACTTTTACCTGGAGCGTTGTAATCTTTTATTCCGGATGCCCTTCCTGACGACTCGGGGCTCAGCCTCTGGACCGAAAGATCTACTCACTTATTGACAAACACAGAGTAGCCCGTTGTGCAGTCCTCAACTTGTATAATCATTCTAAATATCAAATTAGATGGATCATTCCAAACCGAGAGACCTTATACGACGAAGTGCAGTCTACAACTGGTCACATAAACCTAAATTGCGTTTTTGAAATAATCGTGCGCACAATGCATCTCGTGTGTGTAGCTCAAGCCTTCCTTCTGAAGATAGACAATGCAAGGTTGGGTCTCGGGTTCACTCTTGGATTTGGGTAGTCTTGGGGTGCGGACCCAAGCTCGTGTACCCCCCAAGAGTAAAGAAATTGACCATGAATGATCATTTGCGGTTTTCTTGGAAAATTTCTGCCTAAGTATATGGCCACATCATGTCATAGCAAGTCATCTACATGCAAGCTTACATGTATGTACATTCAACCACACGATTGGTCTTTCTATGATAAAACTGTATCATAGATCTGATATAGACCTACCGCAAATGTCTATTTGATAGTTTGTTTAATTAGCTTTTTAAACTATGCTTTGATTACCTATGACTTCCTTGTGAATTTAATCAATTAAGCTAGATGTAATGCATATTGTGTGGAACAGAATTTTGCATAAATCATTTTGCGTGAAATAAAACAAATAATAAATGAAAAAATACAATGCATTAAACCAATACCAGTCGAACGCTTATGCTGTTAAATTGGTTGCCTACAACAATTCGTAGATAACTTGCTTCATATAGCCTCTTGCCTTGAAAGTTAAAAACTTCGGCCTTTATTGTTTATTCTACTATTAGGCTATACATGTATGTATTAGAAATAGAAAGATATCGGTATCATTTAATGCAGTGATATTCTTTGATGATTGCTTTTTGCGATTAGTAAAAATGTCATTATATCTACATTTGTGCTCTTTTCATCTTATACGAGGCCTATGTTGTGTGTTTCGTTTCTCGATCAGATATGTTGTAATGAATGTAGGTTAGTCATGCATGTTGGTCTCATTAGGAAATTATTTGGCTGTAGACGTAAACAGAGTATTAAGCCCAGAGATAACCTATGCCGATAATAAAAAAACTTTTAGCTGAATATTAATATGGCCTCAATTCCGCAATAACAAATTCATGTAATAAATAGTAATTAATATGAACATTAGATACTTATTAATTGGATAGCAATATGTACAATATGGTATGATTCAAAAATATCTTCATGCAATTTTAAATTTCAAAAAAATTCCAAACATGTTCTGAACATTGTTGTTCCACTTCATTAGAGAAATAGCCACTCTTGGGTCCAATCTTGGGGGCTACCGAAGATTTAATGTTGGTCTTGTGGGGTACCAATACCAAGCCCAAGTTTGGACAATGTATTTAATAGCAAATTATTTTTGACTGTTCCAGATTCATTTCAACAAGCAACTTACTTGGGACATTCAATATGAAGTCGCTGCGATCCAGTCGGAATGAAAACTTGATTAACTCCGTGATTTTGTCTTGAGTCAGAATTGCTTGAACGTATTCAGCCACGTACCTGCAAAAAATCAGCATATCCATCATCACTCATTCAATTTTCATTAATTTATGATATCACGAGTAAAGCAGAAAATTGACATGAAAGCTCGTCAATTTTGATATTATTACCAAGAAAACCGACACACATTACAAAATGTGTCAAGATTAGGATACAGACAACCACAATATCCGCTGTCTCGGCTAGACTGATCAGAGACGAAATACGCCGCGTATTGTCAAAACAGATGTCCTTCATTTTCATTATTATTGATATGTTATAAGTCATTTCTAAATTTCGTGGTAACTTGCGACTTTTTTCATATATTTATGCTTTCCTGTATCGATAAAAACCTATCTCTGAAAGCGTGAGTTCGAATTGCCGCTTTTGTACCATAGAAATCTGACTTCCGCTTTTATAAGACTAGAATGGAGACCAGGTGTCTGTTCAGCGACTCGTTTATCGATCTATGTCAATGTTGGTGAATCTTTGGAAAAATCAAATTTTTACGATACGTCGACATATTCGAATCATTGCTGTGATCGTCATTTAGCGAATGTTTGGCTAAGAGTCGAAGAGCGACAAGCGTTTTGAGGCTGTTGTCTGACTGGACTACACAAGAGCTGTTTCAATCCTGACAATTCATCTTGTATCCAATGTTGCATCTCTCACGGTTGGTAGAATGCCTTTATTCTATAATGACGAAATGAATTGATGTTCAAAATATTATGCTGCATGACATAATATCTTCCTCTTCTACTTCGGCAGTAGTCCCGCGTCGCTGTAGCGTCCGCTCTCCCGGTCTGTCTCCACTTCTGTCGGTTGTTGGTTTGGTCTGAATGAAGACCTGTTGCTATCAGGTCTTGGTGAATGTCGTCGATCCTTCTCTGCTGCGGCCAGCCTCTCGATATTCTCCCAAGGACGCTGAGATTAAACGCGTTCTTGACTGTTGCGTCATTGCTGGCACGTAGGAGATGGCCGCACCTCTCAGTCGGCATTCTCGCATCTTCTCCGTTATCGGCGCTGCGCCGTAACGTTTCCGTATGCCTTTGTTACGGATTTAGTCGCGCTGTGTGACCGGCAATTTTACGCAGTATCTTTGTCTCCATGACGGCCAATATCTGCTCCAATCTTCAGTTACGGACAACACTCGGAACTAGATGGCAACAGGCCGCACGACTGTCCTGTAAATCTTGGACTTCAGATGGTCATTGATCTTGCGGCCACACAGGACGCCGGTGGAGCTACGCCAAGCAGCACTGGTGCGAGCGTTTGCATGACATACTATATGTGCAATATATTACGTAAATAATTCAAATACATATACACTATGCTGAATTTTATCCACTTTGCATTCCGTTCACAATGACAGTCTGATCTGACGATGCGATCTGTGTGGTCGTGAAATATTGGCTTGCATTGTCTATAATAAAGGCTCTACAAACGTCGAATAACAGTTTTTCTTAATTTATTATCCGACGTCCTACGATGTTCTCAACAAAATGCCAAAGGTCATGAGAAACTGCCAATTAGCACGAAAATATTAAATGTGATTGCTGAGATTCATACCCATTCTCACGAAGCCACTTCTCGCAGAATTTCAAGGAAGACGATCCACAGAGATTTTTGTAAAAGAATGGAATGATATTTCCTTGTGATGAGACGCTGTCAGAGAAATAGCTGAAAATAAGAAATCGTCTTCATGATGATGAAGAGAAAAGTAAAAATTCGAATTTGAACTTACGTTTTACCCTCACAATGGTTGCATCTTTCTTCAAGAGCATTCACATTTTCATATAAAGCGCACAAAATGACGATTGATATTACAACGTCGTCATTAGATTTCAATTCTTCCACGAAATGTCTGCAACACAAAATACTGTAGGTAAGGACATGGATCGATTTTCATTAAAGGAAGTTGATGAGTTGTCACTTGAATTCTCTGAATCAATTTATGTCATGGCTTATCAGCATGACTCTTAGGAGATAATAAGAAAAAGCTAAGAAACATAATCGATTGGCGATTAGCAAATGACATTTCTCAGGAATTTTTGGTCACAAGAGTCTATTGAATATTTAGTTTAACTTTTGACTTAGTGACTTAATTTTTTCCAATACCTGTCTTCAGTGTTTTCGTTTTCTCTGCTTTAACGAACCTGAATGTAACTTACAATAGTAAGCAGTTATCGGTGCATCAAATGAGATTCAAACTGAATGTGATAGACAAGTGTGGTAAAAATGCACAATATTTTTTAAAACAGGTGATAATTTGCTATGTATTATATGTTTTGAAATTCAAATTACTGAAAAACAGTTATCAATTTGCTTATAGATGGTGCATACTGTATAGGCCCTATGTGCATACAATCATATGATCAACCATCGATGTTTTCATCGAGGATGATGAAGTGCACTAAACGATAACTTGTGTCACCCGGGATAAGATGAAACATTTATTCGGGACGGGCCAGGGCTGACGGTACTTGGGCCCGGCCGGGTCCAATCTAACCACAGAAGTGTCACAGGTTCACCTAGCAATCACTAAAACCACAATTCACTAAACATCCTCTTCTGCTGTCTAGCTTGCAAGCCATGGGATTAAAAATTGCAATCACATGTACATGTTGAGCATACATGAAATTAATGAAATTCCCTATTTGATTAAACATTCAGGAAAAACTCATGAGCAAAAATCCGATAGAAAGATTTAATAACTCTTTAACAGAGTTATTGACAAATGCCGATTCCTCTTCCAAAATCCAAGGTCTCTTTTAGTAATTTGCTCTTTTGTTTTATTGCTAAATGGAATATGAGAGAGACTTACATCCTTCAAAAAATAGAAAATATGAGATCTCATCTCCCGTGCTCGGCTATAAACTACACTTTTATCTTTAGTCTAAGAGAGAGAGGATGAAAAGTTCTTCTACAGTAGAGGCCACGGTATAGATCTTAAAATCAATTTAAATCTTAGCAGAGATACAAGCGTCAACTTAAAAAGTCTGCTAGAATCCACAGGTCTCGATATATCAGCACTGTATCTCCAGATTGAACCTTAGATGTCAGGTGAAAGCACTTGGGTTGTAATTTTATATCACCGCTACAAGCGTAATGGTCAGTTTCTGGGGTGGGATCAACCCGGAAAAGAAATAGTGGGCAGTGTAGCACAGGTAATTATCTGAAATAATTGAAATGTAATTGAAGAAAAACGGAGTCATTAGTAATTGTTATCAATTACTTTTCCAGAGAATTGACACAAGTCTGCTATCAATGTCGGCTTTATGCTTAACGATGACAGGCTTATCTTCTAAATCTGTGAAGGCGATCTGCCATGATATGAAAAACGTCGCAGGGCAATATTTTTTCATTTTGTGTGGGAGTGAAAAGATATCTCTCTTATGCAAACTGCCGGGTGGAAAATCAACTTTTCAGTCCCACGGGATCACAAAGCTAACTTTTCCTCCCGCCATTAACTTTTCCTATGTAAATTCCTACAAAGGACAAATCATAGTAGTCTATAAACAAGCTATGATTAGCCAGTGACTACCAAGATATCGACACAGTCCCTTGATTTGCTCATTCATAGATTTCGTGATAGAACCATCAATTTTGTAATGAACAATAGACATCTATAAGTCACAAAATGAAAAGCTACATTCTTTCTAGAGGAAATAAACGTTTCCTCCCTTAGCTATCTGTCCATCCCTCGCTGCGCTCGAACTGTACAACATAATTGCGGGAGGCATAGAAATCAACAATACCATAGAAAGTCCTAGAATGGAAATTGCATGAAAACTGTGGCACACTCCCGGGGAACTTAGTTGGGGCAAAAAGCAAATTTTGCGAGCTGGCTTTCTTGTTTTCTGGTTGGCATTTATATTTATCAAGCCAATTTGTGATCTGGATTGTTGGCCCTAATCCAAAGATCATGTGCACAAATGCAATAATGAACTTATGAAATACTGCGGCTACAGGATGAGAAAAAAGGAAATCCTTTAAAACGTTCTGTACGTTCTTCATTTTGAAACATCGCTCCGATAATCTATCAACAGTATAATCAGTCACATATGCAACTTGTGATGTCCATTTGCAGAACATGCATTACTCCAGCTTGAAATCAGAGGCCAAGAAATCTTCGAGTATTCATTTTACTTCAAAGGGCTCCCCTGTTCTTTATATTTTAACAATTTTCAAAATCTCTTCATGCATTCGAAAATCAGCTTCCAAAATATCATCAAATTATATAATTTCACATAAGTCATTCAATGATTAATTAAACAGTTCCAGCAACATTCTATTTATCTGAGAAATGATTGTAGGTAAAGAAGATTTTAAGTGTGCTTTTCCCAGAAAAGCACTAGGTTTCTTAACCGCTTGACCGAGAAATTATCCAATAATTAGAAATTTTATCTGTGAATTCTTGAGATGTTCTTCCAACCAGTACAGCGACCACTTTCAATATGACTCTGTGAACCAAATTTAATTCGAATTTGGTGTTGAAAAATTGTATAATGGTTGTCAATGACTGGCACAAATAGACACATTATATTAATCCATGGAAGAGTAGGCTAATTCACATGAAACAATGCTGCCACCTCACTCAAAATTCTCTTCATGAAAATCCGGTAATCCTCGGATTTCTACATTTTCTTCCCCTTCTGGCTTCATAAAATACCTATTATCTCACCTTGCATCAGATGTTCGCTTTATTTCTTCCAGCATGGCCACTGCATATTCCATCAGGAGTTTTAGGCAATTGTGATGCCTCAAGATATTGAATACATCACGAAGAGTTATGTGTCCTGAATTCTGAACCGCGAACTTGAGGGCTAGTTTTGGTTGAACCGCAAATAAACTGCAAGGAAAACCGGTAATTTAATGTTTGTGAGGACATTTTTGCAAGATGATAATGTGATGTTTACCGGTGCAATATTCGCAGTGCAAATAAAGGCTCCGTCACGAGGGAGGTCTCCAGAGCATGGAATACATCCACTGTTGACCAATTCAATTCATTGAACTTCGACAGCCGATGACGCTGCGTTTCTGGAAGAAGATCAGAACTACATGTATATTGTAAGTGATGAGGTTGTACAGAAAGCAAGGGAATAAGTGCGTGCATTCAATTATGAAAGCGAACGTCCCCACGCAGTATTGCAAACGCAGCTGGCGATTTTCACTTTTCAGTTGCAGAAGCTTGTGTTTTTGTGTTATGCAGTTTAAGTCAATAAACGTTTATTTCCAAAGACCTTGGAAAAACATACAGGAATAACCAACAAGCATTATAAAATTAGACTTCATGATACATTGTACAAAATGCACTCGTGTACATGTACTTTAAGCGAACGATTTCAATGACAACAAAAAGAACTAATCAGGAACGAGAAGGGAATAATCAGAATCTAAACTCTTCTTCTAAATGTCCTTTAGCCTTCAGTAAATTGTCTCTCTTTAGTAGATTGTCGTAAAGGAATTTGGCAATGCACTTGAGATCTTTTGGAGATCTTTTTTCTCATTCATTAAGTTGTAGAACTCGGTTGTACTTTCGCAATGGCATAATGCCGGTGCTAATTCCTGTCGTAATTTCTGATATTTTAATCATTCTATCATAAAAGTATACAGATTTTCCACCCGTGAATCATTGTATATCTCACATTGACGTTCTTCATACGTGTATCTCAATCGATTTCCATAAATGCCAGTGACAATTTCTAAGTTGTGGTTTAAAGTTCTAAATTTCAATATGATGTTGATATAGCTATATTCAATGTCAGCATTCCCATGTGATTTTATGGTATCCTCAAACAGGCATAACTCCAAATAATGAAACCCAGAATGGCTGCTTTTTGCTGATGATGTCCATTGTTCCCTATAATATAATTAGGTAATCGACCTTTTGTAATTCTCAAAAATAATTTCTTATTGTTGATACTGGAAGATAGAATTTTGCATCAAACTGTACTAAAGCGTATTGTATGCTACCACCAGCGTGAAAGAAAATAAACAGGATCATCAATGGTCAGAGATTTCGATTACTTCCATATCAATCGCCTTTTGACGGTTCGCAAGTTATCTGACTTCAACCTATAATATGTCGATATTGATTCGAATCATATCAGAAAAACACAAGTCGAATTCACAATGTCAGTGAGTGTAACCCGGATGCTATGAAGCAAAGAACACCCGAGTTTTGATAGAAAATTACACATGGTGTCAGTGTTGTTGAATCATTATAGTGAAAAGTAAACCTCCATTCAGAAGTGAGAGAAAATAGAAATTCTTGAAATTGCGGAGTACCCCTAGTTTAATAGAAATCACCGTGCTGACTAGTAGTCTTCAGAGATGATTAAACATGAGCCGAACTACAAATAGCGCACATTTTTAGAATCATAGCACTCAAAACGGGTTGATTATGTTTATTTATTTATTATACGAACAGATTCAAGTGACATTTATGTCCGAAGACTTCAAGGGCACTTTCTACAGTGAAACAGTCATCAAAAGTCAAAAATTAAGGGTCAACAGGACAAGGGAAGCAGAAGAAGGAGCAAAGCTCAAGATAAGTAGGCAATGCGCAGGAGTTCAACCTTCAGGTGTCTCTTGGAGGATGAAATGGATGAAGTTGTCTTAAGGCTTGTCGGCAGGTTATTCCAGATACGAGCAGCCGCAATCGGAAAGGCACGAGCTCCGACGGTCCTCAGGCGGGAGGAGGGGATCAACAGGTCACCATTAGAAGCGGATCGGAGAATACAGCGTGTGGGATTGCAGGACACAGATTGATGCATGGAGCACATGTAGGAAGGAGCTGAACCGCGAATGCATTTGAAGGCAAAAACTGCCAGACAATAGGTAATCCTATACATAATCGGTAACCACTGAAGGGATCGTAGTAGAGGGGTCACGTGGTCGCGGGAGCTGGTATTGAACAGAATTCGCGCACCTGCATTTAAGAATTGATTGGAGCTTGCAGAGGGAATTGTCTGGTAGGCCATAAAGTAGACTGGAGCAAAAATTGAGCCGGGAATGAACGAGGGAAACCATGAGAGATATGTAATCGTAGTGAACTTTCCGTTCTTAACATATTTGTCTGATTCTTTCTTATTATTTATTAATCTGCTTTATCTTATGTACATCAAATGTACTTTGTCTTCTGACTTTCTCTGCTTTTAGGCTATTGCTAAGGTAGTATTAAAATGCATTGATTGTCTTTTAGTTCCTTCCATAGAAATTGACAACAATAAAACCTCTAGAATGGAAATTAAGCTTCATGCAATGCACAATAACGGCACATAAATCGCACGCATTTTCACTTAGATGCACCTGCCAACGTCTGTTTCATTGGGTTAGAATCAGTCACATGAGTAAATCGAAGCTTTTAATTGGTTCTTCATGCCCCAACTTAGTTCCCCCGGATGTGCCGCGACCTTGAGTCAATTTCCATTCTAGTCAACTTCAGATAAACAGTTTATTTCTATGGTTCCTTCATTGATGTATTTCTATGATCACAGTGACGTCACACAGTGTGTTTTTTCTTTTCATGACACTTGTTGAGTGTTGAAACCGGATGATGCGCACAGGTTGTGCGTGAAATATTGTGTCTTTTCTAATACATTATTCAACGATTATCTGGAATTTTTATAGCGCATCTGCGATGTACCCGAGTCTTAGCTTTTACGAAAAACGATGAACTTTTCAAATTTCGTAGCGATTTCGCAGATCTCCGGTCAGTCTGAGATGCATGCTTCACCAGTATATAACACATCGAATACCGAATTATGATCCACTTCAGAGTGAAATTATATTAGTAAGCGATTAGACTGTCTACCGTACACTACAAACAGCATGTGGACAGATGTGTCTTTCTGGCTTGAGTAAATAAAAAAATATAGTAAATATAGAAAAATAAACTTCGGTTAACTTTGAAGGAGATCGATGCAAATTAGGTTTTCATTTAGAAAAGACTTAACTTTTATGAACGTCAACTTCAAAAAGGAAGTAAATATAGGCCTAATTGTAGCTTGAGATCTTTATGCACTGTAGAAAAATGTACTTCGAGGAAGTCAATATAGAAAACGTTGAAGGAAATCAATGAGCACTTGCGATTTCAATACAGAAAGGCAAACTTCGAAAGAAATCGATTGACGGAAAGGCTTCTATGATAACTAATAAACTTTGAGAGGAATCAATATGTTTTTGTTATTTCAACACAATTGTCAAAGAAAGACTTCGAAAGCATTATTGGGTAAAATATATTAAATAATAATAACTAAACAAGTCTTTCAACGCACAAAATTATTATACTAAAATCGATTTCGCCGGTCCGGCCTGGTCACTTAGTACATAAACAAATCTTATTGATATAATAGAGATCAAATGCTAAATCATTTGAAATCAAAGAACTTTAACATCATAAAAATCAAAGAGATAGAAATAATAGAAATGAAGTCCTAGCACAGTATAGTGGTGAAAATCAATTTCTACAGATAGTCACTGTCGGTACATTGGCCTGATTCCATTCGCTTTTGTTGTTCATTAATATTTTTGAGGCTTGTGTGCTGTTTTTGATGTTAACGGCTTCCGATATTTGTCGTTCCATGGCGTTGTTGTGGTGTATGCTCTTTACATTTATCTTAAATTTCTGTTCTTGTTGCTCATGTACCTCTTTACAATGTTTCCAAAGTGCTGATCCTTCTTTCCTTCCCTTGTATTGTTTCCAGTGTTCATTTCCTCTCAGCTTTGCAGTTCTTGCCGTCTCTCCAATGTAAACTCCCTCACAGCTTTCGCATATTATTTCATACGTGATTCCTTGTTCTTTACACTTCCCTTTACCAAAAGTTACCTAAAGAATTTACTTTTACAATTTTCGTTCATCAAACTGTAGACCATTCGCAGCTAAAAATGTCAAGAACTCGTGGTTTAAACAGAAAGACAGGCCAATCCAGCTTCAGCACAAATGCAGGCTGTAATTGCCGGGATACACAACGATTTGCCGAATACTGCTTGATGGGATCGTGAAACGGAATGTTTTGTCTTTGCTGCATCACGGAATCCAGATAACACACATGAGAATGCTTGGAGATGGCAGACGAATATTCAATAATTTCTAGAAATTAATGAAATGGCCTCCACAACTTCTAGAAATCTAAGTTTCAGCCACTGCAAGTCAGACCTTTCTCAAGCTTTCGTCTCTGTGAGCTATGTAATGATTCAAAAGTGGAAACTTTACATCAATTTATGATTGAATGTTCCGCGTATAAGAAAATACGTCAAGAAATGGCACCGCTGTTATTTTATTGCAACAGTATCACTGAGTTTCATGAATTAATGAATAGGCTGATTCCAAAAAGTGTAAGCCCACCGCTGTTTCTTCAGAAAGTTAACAACATTGATATCCGAAGAAAATAACTAATAGACATCCAAAGAAGGATCAAAAGTTTATTCCTCTCTCCTTCCAAATTATGTACAATTGCATTTTCAGTGACCGCACCCACTCTTTTCCACAAATATGTTCCAATGTGTCCAAGTGTGTTCTTACTGTTTTCGAGAAATTTTGGAAACAAACTCTTATTGACTGGCACCACGAACTTTTAGGGTGAATTCGTCTTTGCTATTTTTTTACTATTTTTGTAACTTTGTTTAGTCTAATAATCAAACTTGACATGCTACCAATGTCATCCTCAGTAAATAAAGAAGTTATTATTATAATTATTTAATCGTCTACACTGTGTACTTTACTTGTATTCATGGTATGAAGGTAATTACATATGCAGTATGTTGTACATCAATACATGATTATTACGTGTATTAACCCCTCAAAAGGCTATTTTAACGAATTTCATTGATTTATTGGAATGCAGAAATTATGCTGAAGAAGCGATTAAAACCTCTAATTTCCTCGAACAGATAAATGACTCATCATCACATTTTTAATGAGTCTTGAAAATAAAATGATCCTTTGTGCCCTACTTTTGGTGGAAGATTCTCTAGTCTTAAATAAACAGGCCCTAGATATAAAACCTTGATAACCATACTAACCTGCAATAGCCGCCATATGTTGAGCAAAGGCAGTTCTGGATACAGGGAATTGTTGAAGACATTTTCTCCAGAAGGCTTCGTCGAGTTGAATAACTAACGTGAACTCTCTGAAAATGTCTTCCTCGAATCCAAACTCTGCATAAAAATCCAATTTCTCCAAAATTGGGTGAATAACTGAAAACACATCATCCAAGGCTTTTGCTCTTGATATTGGGATCATCCAGGACGTCTGGCTTGAATTGTCTGCTGTTTCTGAGATCGTCTTCGCTTCGCTGTGCGAATCGTCTTTCCAGCCATTCATTCGATGGTTTTTCAAATTCAAACGTTCATCAATTTCGAAATCATTCTCAACCTCTTCTGAGTTTCCAGTGATGCATATTTCAGCATCTTCCATGTCATTAATTTCTGCAGTCTGGCCGTTGGCAGCATTAACTGCATCCTTCAAGGTCTCAAAATCAGCACTCTTCTCCTTTTTGACTCCTTTCACATCATCAACTGCCCCTAAATCCTGTTCTAGTTGATCTTGAGACATTTCTGCATCTATAATCTGCTCTTGCAGTTCTTCAACTGCCTGTACATCCTGTTCTTGTACTTCAATTGTCTCCGCATCCCGTTCTAGTTCTTCAGCTGCCTCAACGTCATGATTTCGAGCTTCTTCAACCACTTTTACATCCTGTTCTCGTACTTTAGCTGCCTCTATATCCTGTTCTTGTGTTTCAATTGTCTCCGCATCCTGTTCTAGTTCTTCAGCTGCCTCAACGTCATGATTTCGAGCTTCTTCAACCACTTTTACATCCTGTTCTCGCACTTTAGCTGCCTCTACATCCTGATTTCCTTGCCCTTCATCTGCATCCAGATCATGTCCTCGCTTTTCAGCTACCTCTTCAATAGATTCTTGTTGCTCTTTGACTTCCATTACATCCCTCTGTCGCTTCTCCTGATTCCAATTTCGCTTGGTATCTTTATTGACCCGTTTATATTCTTGTACAATTTCGGTGAACTCATCTTCATTTATCGCTGAGTCTGCCTCAGAACGTGTCGAGAGGAGAAAGAACAATGTGAGAACTGAAATACGACTGCAGAGATCTCGCAGCTTGGAAGGCAACGGAAATTCTTTCCAGTCCTCTTCGCCAAGCGTCATCGTTGAAGCATCTCTCACTATCACAACATCAATGTCTTCTGGAGAGACTGGAGCTATTGGGATTGTGTATTGGTAGTTTATCATCAGACGATTCATGACGGTAATGAATTCAGACACGCTCCGACGTATACGAGCCTGAGAAACCGTTGCATCTGAGAACCGTTCATCAGCGCGAGTCGACCAACGTTCCCATAAGATATTAGCAGCTGCCTCCAACTCAACGAAATTGAGAGGATTTGATGAGGGCTGTAAAAAGGAGAAATATCGAAGCAAATTACTGATATGAGCAAATTCGAATAAGCGGTGATTATACTTACAAGTATTTGGAGTATCATATTTAAAAGTTGCATTAAACTTTGAACTTTTCTCGACTGGCATACTCTAATTGAAGCTGGGACATTCCCATAACGACGTCTAAATGTTTCATAATTTTAATAAACTTATAGTTAATAAGACTTAAGGTTTGTCCTTAAGAGGACAGGTGGTGCGTTCCCACCGGCAGACATTAAACGTTCAAGGCGCGTCAAACTTTTGACTATCCTAGGACTACATTTTAGAGCCAAACTTGACGAGATCGGTGTGGAGGACCTTCCCACTAGTCCATTTTTCAATCAGCGCTTCTAAAGAGGGGCTGGACCTTACCCCTAATGGTCCTCTGACTTGTGATCCTCGACAAATGCATGAATGCATGAAGGTCTTTAAGCACAAAGACTTGACGGATCTGATTGCGTGCCGGGCGGACCTTCCCGGGGGTCCATAACATAGCGCTATACGGGCTGGACTTCACCCTTAAGTGTACGAGATCGTACAAGGCCGCTTAACAAGTGATCTCCTTGGTCAAAGTTTCAGGCTCGATTGATTAGGAACTTATATATAAATAGACACTTAGTAATCACAATGTCAACCCCATGGAGACCAGTAACGGACACAGTCCATTCATCACACTAGGGCAGTAAGCGATAAAAAAAACAACGTTAAAACAAATAAAACAATAGCCAGTCGTCAGCAGGTACCCGCCTGGTCGCGTTTCGGCCCCTCTACCTGAACGCTCAAGCCCTGGCGGGCGGGGCCCCGCATAAACTTATATGCGGCTGGCATTCTAAATTCAATACAGTAATGATATGTGTAATAATAAGTAATAGTAAGTAATAATAAAGTAATATAAGTAATAATAAGTAATAGTAAAAACAAAAACAAAACAACCGCAAAAGACGGATACAACCAAAACAAACTAAAATATATGTGTGAAATACTGAAATGGTATAACCAATAAAAAATTGCTAAGAAAACAAACAAACAGTGTTAATTTTATTGTTTAAAATGCGCACTGCGATGTCAGCTGCCTGGCTGAGAAATATCCAAACTTGACTAGAAAATTGTTACGACCGGTTAGGATTTTCTCATTACATGCCTTCATTTTAGGCTTACAATATCCTCTGCTGCTCATCACAAAAAGTGTCATATTAATTCGTTTAATTAGATCTTTAAGATGCGAGCAGATGCGACAATAACATAAAACCTGGCCGGCAAATACATTAATTCCCATGTTATAAGGTATTGCACTATCTGGAAATGTCAACAGAACAACAGAGAAATCAAAATCTTCCACTTTATGATATATTGAGGTTCGAAGACCGTCACTACTAGATTGGAGTCTCACATCGAGGTAAACAACGGCTTTATCATTGACTCCGTTTCTATCTGCAAGAAGCTCCACTGGGTAAATTTTTGGAATTAAGGTATTGAAATGCTTGTAATTTATTACGCATATATCGTCTATATATCTCGAAGTGTTTGACAATAATTTAGCTAGTCCAAACTTTTTATTTTTAACCAATTGTTTCATAAAAACAAATTCGCAATTTAACAGAAACAAGTCGGCAAGTAAAGGACTGCAATTCCCTCCCATTGGTACTCCTCGAATTTGTCTGAACACATAACCGGAAAAAGAAATGTAGACTTCAGACACTATAAAATCAATAGCCTTCTTAAAAGAGTCCACGTCATAACAAAAATACCCCTTATATTTGATTTTGGAGAAAAACGACTTCTCATATCCTACACACAAGTATCTACGATTAGTGGAATTGAATGTGAGATCAAGGATGGAAAAAATATTATTCTTGATAGCACCTTGATCTAAGTTTGTATAAAGAGTAGAGAAGTCAAAAACTTGCATAGAGTGGACGTTCACGTTAGAAATATTCCTCAAAAAATCTTGAGTCGAGGCTACACTCCAAAAATAAGAATAACCAGTATTACTCCTGATTGACTCACAGTATTTATGGAAATTTTCTCTTATCACTTTCAGACCTTTGTTGATATTCACCGATAACTTTTTAGTTGTACAATTTCTGGCTCCGGCAATGAATCTAAACTTATAAGGATTTTTATGCAATTTTGGAATCCAGAAAAGTTTTGGTAGTTTAAGGTCATTGTCACTAACATTAATATTAAAGTTTGATTTCATATCTTTGATGTGTTTATTAAGGACTTCCTGCTAAGTTCAACATAGCATAATACAAGCATGATCCAAGATTCAGCGGTACCCTCGGGATCCGCGAACATTAATTAGAATACTATAAAGGTTCTATGAATATATACACAGCCGACGTGTGTTCGAAGCTACGAGATAAGGTCAGATACTATCACATGATGAAATAGAATAAACACGATCAATCATGCAATAAACACGATTAGAAGAACTCTACACAATTATTGAAGCTAAATACACTTTCTCAAATCGCTATCACATCAGGCATGACTATGACTGATCACTGTTATGATCAAATGGCTACCTATAGCCAAAACATCCTTGGCCTATCTTAATGAATTTTTTGACTTCATAGAACATTCCGAAAAAGTGCTGCTTTCACTTTTGAATGCGATCTCTGCAAACTAATAAAAAGAACATTTTCGGCTGATAGAAAATCTCGTTTTGCACTACCACGATGTCCGCATTAAATTGCATGCCAATTACCCGCATGCTCAAGAAATTTTTATGTTGTATTAGTTCTGTGATAAAAAAATGATCGAAGCTGGTCTAAATACACTCTCATTACACAAGATCAAAAAAAGTTGGAACGATAAAGCCCACGGCGGTCAAACTCGTCGGTCGCTTTCTACAGGGAGATTCGAAAACATTTGTTCGTCACTTATGAAAATATTTGATTTTTCCGTTGATAAATAGAGTCATGGTTATAATATCGACTTCATACTCCGTGGTAGTCAACTTCCTCCGTTAACACATCCTTCAGATTACATTGACAAAAAACATCTCTGCAAAATACTGTCTGTTTCAGTGTAACTGACGTAACATTGCTTTACATTCACATTCATTAAATATCAAGCTGATGTCCCCAAAAATCATTATTCGGAGGTGATGCAAGGAATTCAGATTTGTTATTATGCATTTAATTTTGTTCATCACTGATTATCACTCTTCATCACGGGTGGACCGGTCGGAAAGTAAGGAATACGCTCTTACAACTGCAGGTGCATCGTTGTTTTATTTTCATGAAGGAATCTATGTTGAATCATAATGGCAGAATTTTACCGTATCCGCAATATAACTTGTCATCACCTGCCTTCCATTTTTGTTTATAATGTGCATCGAAGTGATCAAAAGTAGGTCCATTATGGAGAAGAGTATGAATCATTGCAGAAAGTCAAATACTAAGTCTTATTTTTGACATTCAAGGATTCCTCACTTCTTATTGTGGAGTTCGTGGGAGGCCAAGTCAAGTACTATCGTTGTGTGTGATGTATTTGACAGCGACTGCTTCAACTCAAACTTTGCCATCATTTTGTGGTACTTATGGATTACCTCCCCAACCCACGTTTACAAATTTATTTAAAATCCGTAGAAATGAATCAATCGTCACAAAACTTCAAGTACACGTGAGTTAGGATGCTTTATATCAACATTCCAAAATTTGTGCAAATCGGACAAGCAGTTTTTGAATTAGGGACGACAACTTGAAGTTCAGTGATGTCTGCAACTTGATGACTTCATCAGACCTTACCGTCTGAGCAGAAAGCACTTGAGGTTAACAAAGTCATTTCCCGACAACTCGTTAAGTGATGATGACCAGGCCGCATCCATTACATTAACATTTTTAACTTAAAAAAGGTGTGGCAAGGTATGTGGCCGTGGGAACATTTCAAATAACAGTGGATGAGACGAAGAGGGAGAGAGAACAATGCACACACGAGTAACAATAATGCATCGAACAGACGAAGTCAGATCAAGCTGTTGACATCGCTACACTTCCAGTAATCGTCTCTAATGCAAAAAGTACTTGTCCGATCTGCATAACATTCTGCATTTAGGTAGAAAATATGCTTAAGTACGTCTACTTGAAGTTTGGTGACGATTGGTTCATTTTTGCAGATTTCAGACAAATTTGAAAACCTGGGAGAGATAATACATAAGTTCCTATTTTGTTTCTGAACAATTTGCGGATACAATGTTGCTACCGGTACACAGTGGTGGGCATATGCGGCGCATGGCTTTCTCTGATAATATGCCCAAGTCCATGTGCCGAATGCAATTTCGCTTTTTTGGGGCGTATAGCGAATGTGTATACAATTTTTCAATACATTGTCATAGAATTCAATGAAACATTCAAAAAATCATTTGCATATATTGCTCTTTGATGTCGTCGTCAGCAAAATGTTTGTAAACGGTGCAAAAGGTGCAATCCACCGTCTTCTAAAGTATAATGTCATCGCTTGCCCGATGAACAAATTTTGGATTTTTCGTGCATCCTACTTAAATGAAACTATATTCTATTGGCGCACCCAACCACACACCATTTGAGGCAAGGAGAACGCCATCTTCTAAAGCAATTGCAATTCACTATTCGGACATCTATTGTCTTAACAATTGTTCCGCTGATAAATCAGACTTGGCTTCTACCATAGAAATCGACAACAATAAAACCTCTAGAACGGAGGTTAAGCTTCATGTAATACACAATAGTGGCACATAAATCGCACGCATTTTCACTTAGATACACCTGTCAACGGCTGTACCATTGGGCTAGAATCAGTCACATGTGTAAATCAAAGCTTTTCATTGGTTATTCATGCCCCGTCTTAGCTTCGCCGGATGTGCTGCTTGAGTATATTTCCATTCTAGTCAACTTCAGGTAAACAAACAATCTCTTGCTATGCCCCAATCACGTCTGGTAAATGCTACTGGTGGAACCTCCTCAGAGTCCAATCTCGAACGAAGGACCTCTTGCACATGCCATCCTTGGTTTCATCGCTTTACCAACTGCGCTACCCAATCACTTCATGTCGTTGTGTTGAAGTTGTCGACTTCGTTGGGCTGCCACTGCTATTTGCAGATTAACATGATTAAATATTCATGAACTTCAGTTAAACAATCTATTTCTATGGCTTCTACCGAGCTAGCATACTTCATCAAACTCACTGTCAGATTTTCTCATACGGTTCAATCATTCTTTTCGCATGAACTTGACTGACGAGTTGGTAAACCAACCGATTTCACTCGACGTACGAGGCATGAATCATCAAGGGAATAGGCGATAATACATTGAAACAGCAATGGTTAAGGTCACATAATTTAACGTAGCGTAAGAACATATCGACAACCGTCTTCAGTACTCAACTATCAATATCTACTAACAATGAACCAGTTCATTAATAGATCGAATAAGACGAATCTCAAACCTCATGAAGTCATCATCGATTCAATTTCTGCCACACCACATATGCATGAACACAGGGTATCCCCTCAAATTCATTCTTCAGACTGCTAATGTTCGCATGGACGAATTAAAGCTGTTTATTTAATTGTCTGTTTTATTTTGAAGAATTAATGACAACTATTTCTCACGGTCTCGAAGGTTTGATCATCAGATATGTATGTGCAATCACGTCAGCCAATGGTTACAACCTTTCATTGACTTCCACAAATTACAAATCGAGATGTGACAATTTTACTACTTTTCCATTTTCCCAAAATTGTGAAAAATGGACTTACATCTCTCTTTCTGTGAACGGCAGAGCTGTTCAAGAATACTTTGGACAACTGACTGGCATTGTAGCTGTCTTGTTTACACAAATCTAGACGTTTCTGTTTTCTACATCCATCAGGGTCATTGCATCGCTAGCTGAATATCAAAAATGTATTAACAAATCTTGTGGGATGTGTGGATGTCGAGCGCTTCAAATGACTCCAGTTGCCCTCACAATTTCAGGTATTGAGCAAGTGTGCAAAGAAACTTCATTGATTTCAATGTATGTGTCGGACAATAATACTTAAAATATTTCGAATTTTACTTTTTTCGCATAAATGACTAAGAAAGATTATTTGAATTCATGTCTTCCGAGAGAACACGTACGGAAATATAGAGGCTTTTATTAGATAAGCCGTTTGTTACTCTTCAGTGGAACTACCGGAAATTCACTGAATTTGATGACTCAATCTTGGTCAAACCGATGATCTTTCACATGGAGACAGGCGTGAGATAACGAGACAGAATTCAAGGGCGTTGGAAATTAGGAAAGAAATTCGTGTAAATATATGAGAACATTTCGCAATGTTATCATTAGAAAGTGAAATCCTAATCAAAGAAGGCTTCAAATACAAACAAATTGATCGAACAAAAGATTTTCCTAATGAGCAACACTTACCGATGGACAATACCCAATGCTCCTCTTCTTCTCCGGAGCTATCTGATGATCGATGAAATCCCTCGAAGTCTCCAGTTCTGAGGGAATCACACCAGGGATCAAATTCACTCTCTCCACAATAAATTGCTCTGCCTCACTCCTCATCTTCGTCGTCTTGTTTTTCATTATCTTTACCAAGTTTTGAGCCTTCTCGGAGCTCGAGAGCTCATCACGAAACCTCTTCGAAGTTGCTTTCCATCTGAATTTCAAAACACACGAATCTTCTATAACAGCAAATAAACACAAATAATGCATTTTTAAAGGAAAACTTTTGATACGCATTGCATTTTTGTCTTTGTTGCATAAATATTCTTTTATTCATTTTAGCATTTAACCAGGGCTGCGGAAACGATTGGTTTCTATTCGCTTCCGCTTCCACTTCCAATTATTGGAGACCGAACATGGGTGGGCTAAGCACCTTCCTATTTCGAGTCCCTTTTTCTTCATTTTCGACTTTATAGGTTCTGACGTTAACACTTCGCAGTCTCCACGAACTTTCTGTTATAAACCCTAGCTGACTTGTATGTGTTTTTTTTGACTTGCCAAGAAGTCAAACATCTTTCAAATTTACTGTAAATTTTGACCTTTGTGAAATTGTGAAATAAAAACGTCATATTTTCTCAACACGTATGCAGTGAAAAAATATTGAACGACCAAGAGAGTGTTTGAGAATGGCACAATGAAATTGCCTCAAGACACACCAATCCGCATTGTGTGAAGTTGTCATTGATAAGATGATACTGAGGTTTTCTGATTTCGGATGCCAGTATTCTGAGATAACACACCTTCGTCTTCATCATTATGAGAAAATTGGAAGGAACTACATTTAGTAATACAGGTGCCAATTTGTAATTAGGTGTAATAGGGCAAGCACTCAATATGACAACTATTACTTTACTCACAGCAAGACTTAAGGTCAAAAGTCAAAAGTGCCTCGCCTCGCTCTGACACGCGCATTGCGTCAGTCATTAATATCATGACACTTTCGGAAGCGGAAGCGATCGTCGGGCATTTGCTTCCGCTTCCAAGTCCTCCAGTCTTCTTCTCTACTTTCCAGGTGTCTCTTGATACCGTCCTTCCAGCGAGTCCTTGGCCGTCATCTTCTTCTTGTCATTGTGTCATTCATCTCTTCCACTTGTTTCACTACCGTTTCGTCTCCCATCCTCACCACATGCCCTGTCCACTTCAGTCTCTTCCCCCACTTTCTGTGTCACTGTCGTCTTCAATCCTACTTCATCCCTCAGCTCCACATTCTTCGTTTCTGCACCAACCTTACACCACAGATGCGCCTTATCCAGTTATTTTCACACACTTGCAATATCTTTTGCTGCTCAGTTAGTGCCACCATTTCTAATCCGTATGTCAATGCTGGCAAGACATGTTTCCAAAACCTTTCCTCGTATCCGCTGACCAATTTTTCTGTCCGCCAGCACTCCAGCCACTTTCCTGTATCCTCCTTACTTCTGCATCGCCCCGACCATCTTCAACGACCATTCCATCAAGGTACACAAACTTATCTACTGTTTCAGTTACACTTCTCTCATACCCACAACCAAGTCCTTCCACTCCCTGCCTCTCCACATCACTTCCGTCTTCACCAATCTCATTCTCAGACCATGAGACGTTAAAATTTCTATCCCAGTCTTTCGGCCTGTCTTCTAAGTCAAATCATCCTTCGCTACTACCGCCTAGTCTTCCGTGTACAATAATTTCTTCATGGTTTCCTTTTCACTGCTCTTCTTGCTAACTAGCTCCATTACCATTATGAATAGAAATGGGCTCAAAGCGCTACCTTGTCTTAGGCCCTTGTGAACTTCAAAATCATCATTGCGCTTCGCTCCGATCACTACCGCCGCTCTCGTATTCTTGTACATGTCTTCGATCATCCGTGCATCATCAGCGTCAGCCTCCATCCACATCAGCGTTGCAATCAATTAAATTAAAATACAGAAATGGCCATTCAGTCAGAACACTTCAAAGTAACAAAAATTGAGATCAATGATTAAGATCGATAGAGGCTTCCTCTGACTCAAGCAGCATTATCACGCTACACGGCAAGACTCTATCGTTGAGTCAGTTGGACCGTTGTTAGAGGGTCACCTGGGTTGCCTGCGATCTGCGAAACAAGAAGGGTAGCAGCTGGTCTGAACGCACCTAGGGCGTCAATTGAAACTCCCCTGAAGTCGTATGAATCCATGAGAGCTTCACATTTTAAGGTCTTCTTCGTCTGTCTCTTTTGCTACTAAACATCGCATTTATCTTCAATAATTGGAGAAAAACAGTCGAATCAAAGCTAGCTATCTGTGATTTTCGTGAATGAAGGGTAGATTTATCGATGGTAAATCACGAAATCAAGAAAACCTTTGCGCAAAAATGGCAGTGATATTGACGAATAGTATTGCATAAAACGCGAGGTGGGTCTTCGAATTTCGAAGGAGATAAAAATGCATGAGACATTCAAATCTCAGCAACGAGAAAATCCAGGAATCTAGCAACTGAGACCACTGCTGAAGTTGACTCTCCAAAGAAAATGTCAGCAAAAGAAACTCATAGTGACTTGGAATTTGTTAAAATTCAGTAGCAAGGAGCAAGTCAGCCTTTAAGAGGACTTTAGGAGATTTTTTCTTCTGACTCTTGCGGAAAACTTAAACGACGGACTTCAAACAGTTTGGGACCAGTTTTTGCTTCCACAAGGAAACAGTTTTCCCTGTTCCATAAGGAAACAGGAATTGTGAAATGCCAGTCTGTCTGAACGTGTGTGAATAGATTCGAATGCTCAGACTTGAGAACAAAGTATCAATAAGGGGAGCCTAATAATATGCACCCAATGATTACCTACAAATTTGTCTGTTCCAACTATTACCCTTACCGTACCATAACACAAATGTAACGCTAAGTTAATAGTGAAACAAATTAAGCTCTCACCCTTGCTGCTGTGTGAGCGCACAGAAAGTATAGGAAAATACTAAATTTAGAGCTTGTAGAAATTGATGTATAAATGCGTGGAAGAATTCATTTTGTCGTTTATAATTGTATTATGCATTGAATTGTGCTCTCCCTTTACATCTCAGGGACATGTCTTAAATTTCTCAGCTTTCATCGGACGCTGAAAACTTATCTGTTCCAAGGAAGCGCATCTGCAACGTGCACGATATAAAGCAAATACGATCATAAATAAACAGATGCAAGTAACAACAATTCAAGTGATCACCTCTTACACAGTTATATATTCATGCGCACGTCAGTGTGCAAATTCAATTAGTTGTCTGTCCAGCTATTTAAATTTATTTAATAAAAATGGCAAAACTCTGACTGCGAGCTGCTTCAATTTCATTGCATTTTTGAGAAATTGCTCTGAACTTTGAACTTATCCATCGATAGCAATGTTTGAGGAAACTGGCAAAAACAGATTACACAAAATAGCTTGTATTATCATTAACCTGGACAAAATTTCTAATCGGAACTTGTTTGGATCGTAGATAAAACTCCATTTGACAAAGGTAATTATACGACAACGAAGAAAATATGCAGAATTGTAAGAAATACAAATACAGGAAATAATTCAAAAGCACAATGCCATATTGAAACTCGGAAATGAATGGTTGAGATGTTTGTCTTTCAATTTCTCGTTAAGCAGTGCATCAAACAGACGTGCAAAGATACAGGATCAGATCCCGAAAGCTTTCGGTGAGGTAAGTCTCCATGGAGTCAACAAGAACAATAAAATGCATAAAAATCGATAGCCCTGTCAATTATTGCAATCAGTCAAATATTCATAGATAAAGCGATTTAGCATTGTATCCTAGAGTTTTGTTTAGGGAAGGTATTTTGCTATTGATTTTAATCGCTTCTGTTATTGGAACTTCTACATTATTTCTACATTGGTATTCTATTTTGAAACATTCATTCATTTCATGGCAACATACATCACATTTGCTCAGATGTATACTTGTGGTTGAATTTCCTTTTGTATGTTCATCCATTCTTTTATGAAATCGCCTCTTAGCTCCGCCCCGACACCGAGCATCAGGATCAATCCAACAAGTAAAATGATACACAAGACAAAATCTCAGCAACTTAAGTGTGTTCTCTCTAAGATTACTTAAGATTTTATATAGTAACTATTCACTTTTTTAGTGTGAAGGACAAATTGCATATTTAAATCTGACTTGAATTTGAGATTTGACAAATAAATACTTGCATATAATGATGATATGCTGAAATAATCATGCTGATCGTCGTTTTTGTAAATGAATTTTATTGATACTTCATCAAAGAAGGTTTTCGAACGCCAAACTACTCCCATTCAGTAGCATTTATTGACATGCGACATAAAAACGTCCATTTGTCATCTAATGAATAATTATCGAGACCGATCTGATTGGGATGGAACGAAAATATATCTTGCCATACAGCAGTTCATCTTACATAGTGCTGACGCCCGAAGTATAATTTCACAACCAATGTTCTTATTAATGAGTAAAACTTAGAGATCATTGTAGAAAAATTGTAGACAAAATATTCCAGCGCAATCGGTGCATATGCGCGTCCTTTAAAAATGCGTAAATGACACAAGATGTTTTTTGAATCACAAACTGTCCACCTCCACTTTGGCGCTCTCCACGCATTTGTCTTTAAGCTCGATGCAGTTCTCACAACGCTGCAACATTTTGTCCACTCCTTCCTTCCAAAGCTTTGTCGGAAAATCGCGGATGGAGTCGTTGGCGGAGGCGAATGCTGTAGACAATTCCTCGCATTGACTTTTTCATTGGCCCGAACAGATGGAAGTCGGTAATGGCGAGGTCCGGAGAATACGACGGATGGTTGAGCAGACGAAACCGAAACTCCTCCACTTTTTTCACGGTGGCAGCCTGGGGCCTCGAATTGACTGCGGACCACAAGAGGCAGCTTGTTCAATGTCTACAACGCCTTCTCATCACGATGGACGAGACCAGTCATCTTGTCATTTGTTACTGTTTTTGAAAATATTTCCCACATGTCAGTTTGCTTATCAAGATTAAGCTGTAAAAATTTCAATTCATTTGCATTATTCGTTTGAAAGTTAGCAAAATTCTCGCTATTTTTTAGACACCTCTTGTACTAACAACGTGAAGAACACGATCAAAGGCAATCTATTCCTTCGATTCGCATATTCCGTAATACTCAGAATTGGAAGGATCAAGTAAATTACATTACAAATCGACGGAATCGAACCGATACCCTTGGTGATGACTTTTCACGATGGCAACCGCTAAACTTTGAAACATTTAACACGCTTCCCATGAAATTGGCATGTTCTTTAATATGTTCATGCTTTCACATCGAGAATTCCAACCCAAGTCCGGCGCACTGTTAGTAAGTCATACATTTCATGTGCGAATGCTTTTGTTGAGTCAGAGCAAAAGGAAATGCAATTGATGCTATCAAATAAAGGCAGGAAAAGGAACAGTGGAAGTTTGATTAAGACGTGGGAAGAAATGCCATTCCTGATGGAAGAAATTAAGCAACAAATGCAAGCAGTAGCGTCTCATAGAGTATATTAGGTAGAGTAGCAACTCAGTAGTAATTAAATACCCAATGTGTATGCAGTTTCGATTTTATTTAATGAACTCGAGTTGAGACCCATTGCCAAATGTGAGATATACAACTCTTCGAAGTTTTCAAGAAATTACCACGGAATTGACTGATCATGATAGCAATCCAGAAGGAATTTAACAAATCCTCCGTGTCATAATCACCTTGGAGAGGTGATGTTTGTTAAATTAGCAATTCGATGAGTTACTATTACTTTAATGCTTAGCCTTCTTAAGCGTGATCATATCACAAACTTATTGTCACTGAAAGAGCAGAAAATCATAATCAAAAACAACGATCATAATTAACTTTTAAAGGATGTAAATGGGTCCACATTATCATTCAGATTCAAAAAATGAAACATAAATTTACTGAATCATGAAATCATGCCGATGAAAATTGAATCAAAAACTTAAAAATTTCATCCGAGAAGCACAATAAGATATCAACTTTTCCATGAAGACTTGCACTGTAATTCGGGTCATGAGATTTCCTTGATAATTAGCCTAATTTCCGCTTAATTACGATACCCGTTAGTAAATGTTCATTCCTTTCGATATCTAATAGGTTTCATATTACTTATATAGTGATTCCACGTCGCTAGTATATAAACACAGGAATAATTTGCAAAAATTTAGCATTTTAAAAAGTCATCAAATATTTTTTGGACCACAGGAACGTAATCTCCACAAAACTGAATCTTTTGATACTACAAATTTTCACCGTGTCCTGGCATTTTTTCGAGTCGACAATCTACCTACAGTATACTTACTCTATGGTAGCGTTATACTTCGCACAATGTTCAGACATGCGGAACGCACCAAAATCGGCCTATCTGTTCCACGATAGTTAGTTGTTGATAATCAAAATGTTGATTAGAGTTTTCATTATACTTCAATCTTAATTGCTCGGTTGGAATAATAGTACTCTAAACAATGCCATCGGGTATCCCATCGCCATGAAAATGATGGAGGTGTTCTCTACCATGATGCAAGTTAAAACATGAACTACAAAGATTGCCGAAGTGTTGAAAATCCTGAGAGATTAATTTCACTTTCCTTAACTCTGTATTACTAACTGAACTTCTGTTTTTCAATTTCTTGCAGCATTCACCTCTATAGGAAGAACAGGATATGGAAAACCTCAACATCGACTTACATCTATTGCAATATTGATGAAACTTACTTGGTTTTCATCTTGGCAAGAAGAACATCATGTCTTTTTACTCTGTCCAAGAATTCAGTGGCTGAAAGACAAAAATAATTCAACTTTTGCAAACAATAACCACAAAAATAGTGAAACAGCTGAATTATTCTAATCACATTGCGCTACTTGAAGAAAATTCAATGTATATTGATATAATCCATGATTTCCAAAAGTTCAGTCCAAGTTCCTTCATGTACCGCACAAAGATGTATTGACAATGCGTTGATAACGAAATTCTGTCGTATTTTCTTGAATTTCTAAAGAGAACAGCGCATTCTTCACTAGGCTACGCTGACGGCACAATAACGGTATAATAGGACAAAAAACTGTCGTCATCACTTGGAGATGACTTCTGCCTTCACTCGCAATCCTTTTGTATCGTCAGCGTGGCCTAGTGAAGAAGGAGCGAGCTCGTCTCCACCGAGGATTACGGTTCGAATCCTGGGTCAGGCGAGTGCGGTCGGGGAATCAAGGGTATTGGTGTCTTTTATTGACTTAATTGTTGTCATTCTCTTTAGATTCCTCAAGGGAAAACAGGCTATATCATGTTCGACATCCGAACATTGCGTGGCTACAATTTAATGAAAAGAGAGAATACAGATTAACATCATCTCATCTGTAATTCTTATTATTTTGCAATGACTTCATCATTTATGTGTACAGACATGCCAACCGCAACAGCAGCCGTAAGTCCAGATAAAGTGTGGTCGTGGTTCGAGTCCAACTTTGGATATTTGGTAATATTGCTCAAAAACTAGCTACGCTCGCTGTATTTTTTTGTGACTTTCAGTTTCTATTCATCTCCGAAAACAAATTCAAATTTAATCGAATTTGGACGATGGAACATCAAATATTTGACCTTTACTTTCAGCTAATTTTTGAAAATATTTGTCAATTTCTTATAAATTTAAGCATCTTAATCGATTTAAATTAAATGCAGACCATTAGCAAAGTACATGTGATGTTATGATTAACATGTTCATTCATCCACAGATTCCTATGCTATTGCTATGATAATAATGACAATGTCATATAAACACTACTAACAATGCATTTAGAAGTAATACCGTCAGTTTTATGTTGCTAATGAAGCTTACAAGTCAAATAATTGTAGTGATTTTCGTGCCTCAACAGATTTTTGGTGCATTTATTCACTTGGGCAAGTAGTTATTGGAATACCTCTATCTAGCAATAGGGATTAGTTCTAACATTCACGTTTTTGAATAAAGTCTGTACAAAACATGCGAACTTTATTCGTTTTTCCATTTTTCGTGTTGTCTAGAAAAGTCAGAATTCATGTAAACCCTGAAAGTATGCAACTCTACATGAAACATTTTTAATTATGCTTGGATTAATAGAAATCTACAAAGTTGTGACATTGAAAGAATGACACTCGAAGACGCTCTTCCACCTACGACTCACCGGAACTGAATGAACGTTCTGATATTTCTGACATGGTCTCTATATCGCCTTCTTCTTCATCACCGTTATTTATATTCCTCAACAGTGATTCCGCCAAAACGATTTCGGATTCTCTTCTTTCCATCTTTCTGGTGCTCCACTCACGTGCAGATTCTCGAAGTGACAATAACGTGTTGTAATTGGCATCTGCTTCACCTGCAGCATCAATCAGACGGGTAAGGGCTGCCTCTGATAAGTTTCTAGAGATGACTTCATGATTGCTGCAATTCGAAAATGATCTCAGATTATTCAATACGTCACATTGGAGACGCATCGTTGAGGGCGTCGGGGACAATGTCCCACACATTTGTATTTGTCCCTCAAACCTAAAAACTGTTATTTGCCATGATCGCGATGGTAGGCTGCATGGATGCGATAGTGTTCTCCAACGTCTCGTCTCTCTTGTGTCTGCTAGCAGGGTTGCCCTGACATAGTCCGGCAGCCAGAACGAGTTTCTGCAGAGAACGAGGCCGGAAATGAGACCCTATGCCTATTACAAAAGTGCGCGTCTGCCGAGTTCTACCTAGTTCCTCTTCAAATGATAAAAGAAAAACACATGTAAACACATGAAATTTTCGATGGTTTCTTTATCAACTAAAAAGTACTAAGTCTAGAGCCATAATATTCGGCATGAAATGCCTTCAGGTTATTTCCTATCATGTGCATGTGTTCTCGTCATGCATTTGATCGGTGATGTGCGCGAGAATGTAGTTCAATGTGGATAAACAAGTGTTTGAAGACAGTTGGAGGCTTGCCAAATCTAAATATGTTAAGCTCTATGCATCAATATTCATGAACCTGATAGGAAATGACCTGTAGGCATGGCTCTAGACTTAGTACTTTTCACTTGATAAAAGGAAACATAAACAACTTCATCTTTGACAAAATCTACGATCTGCGTCCAATTGGATTAAAATCTGTTTTTCTTTGATCCTGTCTGACAAGAAAAGGAACTAACTAAAACTCGGCAGACGTGCAGATTCGTAGTGGGCATAGTGTGCACATCATTTTGTGAAAGTCTCATTTTCGGCTTCGTTCCGTGCCGGACTAACAGGCCAATTCACGTCCGGTGTTGTCGTACCAGTACAACCGAGGTCTTCCTCGCTGTCTGTTGCCATTCACAAGTCTCGTCATCGTGCTACTTCCGAAGTTGTTTTCGGATTTCGAAGACATGGGGCCTAGGTACTTTAATTTGAGGGATTAGTACCTTATAATCATTGACATCAACTGCAAACACTACAAGGTTTCTTTGCATAACTACTCGTAAATCCAAAAATTGAATTCTCTTAGGAACTTCTAAGCGTCGTTTTCGTATAATCACAGTCACTATTTAGGAACAATCGCAGATTTTTCAGGACTTAGTTCTTTGGAGAACACTGATGAGAAGAAAGCAAAAAACGAAAATGATAGAATAAACTAATGAAACAACATAACTATTGTCTTTGAAAGCAATCAGTAAGTTAACTTCGAGGAGATGCAAATAGTGGAGACGGAATCTTCGCAAAGAAAGAGAGTAGTCAGAGAATCACGCCTGACAAATAAGTGTGGTTCCTTGAATCGCTTGTTAGCATTCTTAAATGGACCTGTGGAGTTTCCTTAATTGCTTCTCCAAGACATTCTATGGATTCTCCCGGCTTATTTCTTACTGTTACGTCATTTACTCGCTATTTTTGTGCAAGTAAAGTAATATACGAGCTTAAATTCATATCCGTTGCCTTATGTTAAATGATAACATGACGTTCTAGATGCACAGATCTGTAATTGCTTCTAAACTTGACGATGGTCGCATCTATAAAAGAAGCACATTATCTCAAAACATTAGGTAGCCTATTATAAAATTTCGAATACAATGTAGTATTATTGACTAGATTTTGAGGGTGACACTGCAGGAATTTCGAGGGCGCGCTAAGTATTCTATTGTAATTACAATCAGAGTATTAAAGAATAACAAAATATCAGTGGCACCTGAAAAGGGTGGTCATACCTATCATGGATTCATAGATATGCAAAACATCAGGCATTCGAAATTCACTTTATCCACCACTGATAACTTGGTACAATGACTGCTCTTATGTAAATCAAATACATGTTCCAGTATACATCACGGTGTATCTACATGACTATTGGTAACAATTTTTATCAAGCATAATATATTGTAGCTTTCTTTTAGATTTATTTTCATACTTGCCTGCAAGAAACAATAAATTCCACCGCCTCAGAAATCCAATCTGATGCAATGAGTCGATTTGCAGCAGCAATGTAGGACAAATAGCTAACAACACAAACTCGATTTCCAAGTAATAGAAGTGGAATATTTCCAACAGTATCTGGAGAAAATGCGACCAAGTCGACAGGGCGAGGCAGAAATGCAGTTACTGATTGTGAAGTTAAATCAACAAAGTAGAAATTAGAGTTTGCATCGACGCACATCAGAAAATTGCTCCTGAAAAAGAATGTGGAATGCATTTTCAATACTTTCACAGGGAGATAGAAATGAAATAGGTCTGTGAATGTAATGCGAAGATACAGAAAGACATTCTGCCGGTATTCTCGCAGAGACTAAAAATTCTGAAAAATTAACTGCAAGTTCAACTACCAAACATGATACTATAACCAGCAACAGCCATTAGACATGTCGTCTCTTCTCCTGTTTATCTATAAAGGAAGCATCTCAACATGTGACGTTAATGAAATGGCACAATCTGCTGGCATAATGTCATTCAGCATTAGACGCGCTAAATTGTGTAGAGACTGTTAACAGCTATTCACTCAGGAGACAGACGATGATAAGTTCTCCAGAGATGTTTGTTAATGTTTTTCCGTGCGCCTGCTATCCTCTATAATACTGATAGTAAGGACTAACTTTTGCTACTACGAGTATCTCTGCTGCTAAAATTTCTTCGGATACTTCGCCTTCATATCGAGAGCGAAGGGCACTTTCAATTTCTACAAATCCTTCTCAATAAATAGGTTTCTTGTGTATAAGTTTGATTGTTTTTCACCTCGCCAAATACCTTCCATCATAGGAATGTATGACTAACCGCTATTATCCTTATATTCTCATGTATCCAACTTCACTTGCAATTGATTTTCGCTTTGTTTGGAGAGACCTTCCTTATCGTTCATTCGATATGGTTGGCCTGACCCCGCCATGTGGTACAGGTTGGAGGTTCAGGGCCGGAACCTTGCTTTATGCAGCCACAAAGTTCCTCCCTGATGACTCCGTGCAGAGCGACCTTATTTTGTCTTCTTCTGTTACTAGGTTTTCATCATTTACATAATTTTTGGTTAGCTTCTCGTCATGTTTCATGCCGACCTCTCTTTAGTTTATGGATAAAAACATAAGTTGATTACAAGTTTTGATTTATTTCCCATCCCCATGAGAGTTGGGCCCTAAGTACTACATATCCTACTATGTACTGGGGCATATATCTTTATGTTTTAGGTAGTGATTTATATTTATATGCACTGGACTTCAAGTAATCTAGTTTATTACACGATTCTCCACTACAGTAGGTAATTGTTTTAACTTTGTTTTCTTCCGCTTCCAAGATTCTTCGAATTCTTTAGGCACGCCGTGATTCAATTTATTTATCGACAAAGCATGTACATAATGATCTGAATTCTTCGCATCTGAAGGAGTCGTGGCGATCAGAGTATTTTGAAGGAATTCACAGCAATCGGCAAGCGATGAACGACCATTTTCCCTATCTCTGCAAGGTATCAAAAAATTTCTTTTTGCCACTTGGTAAATTCCTGATTGTGTCATCGTTTGTAGCTTGTACTTCCAGCAAAGTGACCAGCTTAAATAATCTTCTTCTGTTGTTATAGTTTAATGACAAAGCCACACCAAAACCTGAATCAAACATAGATTCTCCCAAGTTTTCCAAACCGCACACAATGAATATCAGCTAAAATGAGCAGATAAAATTAATTTCTGTCTTTTTACATTGAGAACAGAGAATGTCTGATAAACGCTTCTTTTCAGTTATCAGCGTAATGTGACGTCACGAAGCATCACATTATGACGTCATCATTTTCAACAGACATTTGCGGATATTTTCCGTGAAGCTGGCAGTTTAGGTTGTAGAATAGCTCAGTTGGTTAAGGGACGCGTTTCGGTACGAAAGTGCAGAAGGTCCTGGATTCGAGTGTGTCCGCCTCGAAAGGTGCTAGCTATCCGACTTCTAAGGTGCTTGCTAGCATGGCTTCTGGCTTCAAGCCTTGTGGGGCAGGGATGAGAAAAAAGCTTTTCTGTTAAGTTTAACGGCTATGTTAGCTGTTTTTTCAGTGATGCAGGGTAAACAGTGTAACTGCCCGACTTTCCGGGAGTCCACGGGCTTTAAAAGCTTAAAATTGGCAGAATAGAATCAGGTAGAGGTGTTATTCATATTATTTTCACAAGTTTCCAACCTACCCGACAGGACATATGTGAGAAAAGACGCCAGATCGTTGATTTTCAGAGTTCAAGTTTATCGGTCTAAAAATGAATGAGCTGTGTTAAACATTTTGATATCATAATTGAATTTGAAAGAATACACTTACTGTCCCCAAATACGAGAAGGCGGCATCTTCGAATAGTTCTTGTATTGATGAGTAACAGTTACAACGTTATCTCCTTCCGTCTGTAATATTAAGAAAAAACATCAACTAACGTTGTGGAAAACATGATGGCACAGGTATCTAATACAAAAGTTGCAACCAAGGTTGAGAAGTGCTTCATTGAGAGACTTCTGTTCCACAGCCCGACTGCAACAGCAGATGTCGTTCTTAGAATTGTGAAATTCATTGACATTCATCTGCATCTGTGCATCTGATTGCGACAAAGAATAGGGTCTTAAGTCTTAACAGGAATAGTGACAGATTTCAATTATGATTTCACTTAAAAGTTGCATTTTGCCATAATTACACTTATTATCATCTTCGTTATTAACGCCTTTTATTTATTCCACCCAGTGCTGTGGAAGCGATTGAGTTTTATTCGCTTCCGCCTCCGCTTCCAATTATTGGAGACCGGACATGGGTTCCACACCTCCCTATTTCGAGCCCCTTTTTCTAAATTTTCCACTTTTTTACGAGTTATAGGTTCTGACGTTAACACTTCGCAGTATCCACGAACTTTCTTTCGTAAACACTTGATGACCTGTATGCGTTTTTTTGACTTACCAAGAAATCAAATATTTTTAAAATTTACTGACAACTTTGACCTTTGGGAAATTGTGAAATAAAAACGTCATATTTTCTCAACATGTATGTAGTGAAAAAATACTGAACGACCAAGAAAGTGTTTGAGAATGCTACAATGAAATTGCTTCAAGACACACCAATCCGCATAGTGTGAAGTTGTCATTGATAAGATGATACTGAGGTTTTCTGATTTCGAATGCCAGTATTCTGAGGTGACACACCTTCGTTTTCATCATAATGAGAAGATTAGAAGTAACCACATTTAGTAATACAGGTGCCAATTCGTAATAGGGTAAGCACGAACTATGACAATTATTACTTAGCTCATGTCAAGACTTAGGTCAAAAGTCAGAAGTGCCTCGCCTCGCCCTGACACGCGAAGTGCGTATCAATTTGTATGTAATTTGTGAACCGGGACAGACTCACTTAATTACTAATTTGAATTTTTTTTGTAATATTTAAACCACAAGTTGCGTCATATTTGAATCATAGCTATCACCACACCTCAGTTGTTTTGAAATCCATTATAAATTTACCGGTATAATTATGTCTCTGTGCATGCTAACACATACCTACACGCACTTTACCGACATTTAAACTGAGCGTAGAAGATGATTTATTCTATTCTTGTGTTTTTTGATTAATTTATGAAATGTACATTTGAAAAGTTGACAAAATGATAAAATTCGTTCATATAGTTCGGAAACAGATCTATAATTCTTCGTCTACATTGCAAATTACTTTTTTTCATCAGGCAACAACATAGCTTTCTGTTGATTATCAATATAACACACATTCCTGATTTTCGCAATACCCCCAAGTCCCGTCTTGTTATTGGACTTTTGGACGAATCTGAGGACTCAATAAATTCTGAACGAAAATTCCGGAATACTTATGTTGCATAATGTGATTGCACAGCAATGTAGATTAATGAACGAAACATTTAGAAAAACGAATCCGATCCGCCTATATTAAGTATGGTTATGAATAAAGGATTTGTTGAAAAAAGAGAGGCATTACCTTGTACAGAGATTGTAAATTGCAGTTACTACTCGCATGACGCAATAATTAATACCTGTCGAAACAAAAAGTAACTCTGTTGTCAATTAGCAGAATATTTCAGATGAATTTAATTGTGTGCAGTTGAAATCCGTGATAATCATGAAACATCACAGGTCATCGGATATTTACTTGAACATTCATTGGTCTAACGACGTGCAATATAATGACGTTGAAATTCACTTCAAACAAAATATCTCCACCAACCTGCCAAAGACGATATCCCGGTCTTGCACTGAATAACAGCGATCTTCCTTCGCCATCAGGTGCTAATCCCGCACCGAATTTTCCTTGTCTGTAAGCAGTTGGAAATTCTTTGAGTTTTTCATCAACTAAAGAGTAACTCTAAGGAATAATGATAACAGCAGAGCAATAAATAGATTTTTGTGATTTTACAGTCAATTTTTCGTCAGATATTTTCATGGGACAGACAGGGGTCGAATTCGATCTTGAACTTTCAAGACAACCACTCTGACCATAGAGTAGGAATATATAGGTAGAGTGTCGACTAAAAAGAAGTATCAGTATACAGAGAAAATTTTCATATCAAAAGATTCAGTTTTTTGCGGACATTACGTTCCCGTAGTCCAAAAAATTATTTGAGCAGTTCTAAAAAAGTCAAATTTTGCCAATTTAAATACTACTGAGATGACACTCCCCTATATAAGTAGTATGAAACATGTTGGATATCAAAAGGAATGAATATTTACTAATAAGCATCCTAACTAAGCGGAAATTAAGCTGATTATCAAGGGAATTTCATGATACGTATTATAATGGAAGTCTTCATGAAAAAATCGCGATATTATTCATGCTTTCTTGGCTGAAAGTTTTTAATTCAATTTTCATCGGCATTATTTTATGATTCACTAAATACATGTTTCATTTCTTGAATCTGAATAGTGATGTGGACCCATTTACATCTTTCAAAGTTAATTGAAATCATTGATTATGTGATTTTGTTGTGCAAGTGACCGGTTGCCTGTGATATGATCACGCTTAAGAAGATTCTCTTGAGGTTCAGAAGTAGCAGGTGATCGAATAGCTAATTTAACAAACATTGCTACTCCAAGGCTGTCATGACACGGAGGATCTGTAAAATAATATCACTTCCTTCTACATTACTATCTTTATCAGTCAATTCCGTTGTAATTTCTTCAAAACTGCAAAAATGTGCATATCTCACATTTGGAAACTTCCGAGTGTATACCCTCGAGTTCATTTAATAAAATCGAAAGTGTATACACATTGGGGATTTAATAAATGCGGAGTTACCACTCTACCTAATATACCTACTCTATGAGTCTGAACCCGTTCAACGTGGACAAGGGCGATAAACGGGGAAGCAGTAAATAAGCAAGTATTTTTGTGTAGATATAGGAAGATTAACACGTGCATGAGCAATCATTCTGCATGGCAATTCTCTGCAGTTAGGTGAATTCGTTTTGCTAATGACACAAGATAACAGCTAAAACCATGTGCTTAGCAATGGACAGCTAGAAATCAATTTCTGCGATGTTCTACTGATTGCATAGAAATTAACAATACCATAGAAAGCCCTAGAATGGAAATTGCATGAAAATTATGGCACACGCCGGGGGAACTTAGTTGGGGCAAAATGCAACTTGTGCGATCTGGCTTCCATATTTTTTGATTGGCATTTATATTTATCAGGCCAATTCTTGATCTGGATTGCTGTCCCTTGTCCAAAGACCGTGTACTCAAAAACAATAGTGAATTTACAAAATGCTGCGCTGACAGGATGACAAAGAAGGAAATCCTTTAAAACGTTCTGTACCTTCATCATTTTGAAATATCGCTCCGATAATCTATCAATAATATAATCAGACTCTTATGCAACTTGTAATGTCGATTTACAGAACATGCATAACTCCATCTTGAAATCAGAGACCAAGAAATCTTAGAGTATTCATTTTACTTTAAATGGTTCCCCTGTTCACTAAATTTGAATAATTTTCAAAATCCCTACATGCATTCGAATATCAGCTTCCAAAATATCACATGTGTCATTCAATGATTAATTGAAAAGTTCCAGCGACATTTCATTTATTTGAGAAATGACTGTCGGTAAAGAAACTTTCAATGTGTTTATTCCAGAGAAGCGCCAGGTTTCTTAGCCGTTTGAAGAAGAAATTATCCAATAATTAGACTTTCTATCTGTGAATTCTTCAGATGTTCTTACAATCAGCACACCGACCACTTTCAATATGACTTTGTGAACCAATTTTTAATTCGCATTCCAATATTGAAAAATTGGAAAATAGTTGTCAGTGACTGCTACAAATAGACACACTATACGAGGTGTGATCAAAAAGTAACCGAACTTCTTCTCTTAGCAATATACAATCGGTCTAAACTCTTATTGTTCGATATCAGTGACAAGCTATGACCTTGAACTTCTCTTAGATCACGAGACACGATTTGAATCGGCATAGATATCCAGCTACAGCCAATAGCAATAGAGATAACTGTTCTCTCGCTGCGAAATCTGCTTTTCTCGATAAATTGATCATTCTTCCGTCGATCTTCGCCGAAAATGGAATTTTCTCACGAACAGCGTGTCAATGTCAAGTTTTGCTACAAACTTGGAAAGACTTTTACCGAGACATTTGAAATGATCAAGCAAGTTTACGGTGACAACTCCCTCAGCCGAACCCAGTGCTACGAGTGGTTCCGAAGGTTCAAGACTGGACGGGAATCAGTTGAAGATGACCATCGCTCAGGCCGGCCTTCAACATCAACAGATGCTTACCATGTGAGCCTGGTCGATGAACTAGTGCATTCGAAATGACGGTTAACAATTCGAGAGATGTCTGATGATTGTGACATTTCGTTTGGATCCTGTCAGAGCGTTCTGACTGAAAACTTGGGGATGCGCCGCGTTGCTGCCAAGTTTGTCCCGAGACTCTTGACACAAGAGCAAAAGGTCAATCGCGTTGCAATCTGTCAAGAGCTCCTGGATCGTGCCAACGACGATGGAAACTTCATGGAATCCATAATCACTGGCGACGAAACATGGGTTTACGGCTACGACGTGGAGACGAAGAGCCAATCCTCACAGTGGAAGGGGAAAGGATCGCCGCGACCGAAGAAGGCACGACAAGTCCGGTCGAATGTCAAAGTGATGCTAACCGTCTTCTTTGACGTTCACGGTGTTGTCCACCACGAATTCCTACCTCAAGGTGGCACTGTGAACCGCCATTACTACCTTGAAGTGCTTCGTCGCTTGAGGGAGAACATTCGTAGGAAGAGGCCTGAGCTGTGGAGCAGGAAATCACGGGTCCTACACCATGACAATGCCCCTGCCCACTCATCGTTATTGATTCGTGATTACTGTGCAAAATCTGAAACGACTGTGCTTCCCCAGCCACCGTACTCCCCTGATCTTGCCCCAGCAGACTTTTTCCTGTTCCCAAAGTTAAAGTTCACGCTGAAGGGACGACGATTTGATTCAATCGATGAGATCAAGAAGAATTCGCAGGAGCATCTTCGAGACATCCCCAAAGAAGCCTTCCAGACAGCCTTCAGGAGCTGGAAACAACGTTGGGAACGATGTATTATTAGCAAAGGCGAGTACTTTGAGGGTGATAGCTTTGAATAGCTTGTATTTTTCCTTAATAAAGTTTTGGAAGAAAAGTTCGGTTACTTTTTGATCACACCTCGTATTAATCCATGGAATAGTAGGCTATTTCACATGAAACAATGCCACCATCTCACTTGTAATTCTCTTCATGAAAATCCTGTAATTAGGTGTCAACAACTTCCACCACTAACTTGGCAAATAGTTTCACTATGATACAATGTTCTAGATCGAATCTGATCTACAAACCATAGATTTTTCCATGTGTTGTCATTGTACATCGGCAAGATATCAAACTTCCATTCTGGTGTACTATTATCCACTTCTATGACTGATTGTGTTTGTTATCAAAGCAATGTTTCTGATAGTAAAAATTTCACAGATGAATTTTTCTATGGCTTGATTATCATAGCTTTTGACATTGCATTATAGCAATAGAAATTAACAATACCATAGAAAGTCTACTTATATGATTGTGGATTACACATGATTACTAGCACTAGCAGTCTTTGCTTTGACATTTTATAAATTAAAGAAAACTGTCTCTGAAGATGCAGTGCGCGGTTCCTTTCATATTCTTCAAGCAACGGAGGGAAAACCACGATTGACCGGTGTAGTCGTCTTTATCAATCTTTGTCAATAAAGATGACTACACCGGTCAATCATGGTTTTCCCTCCGTTGCTTGAAGAAAAAATGTCTATGTGTGAGATGAAATCATAGTCGCTAAATAATTTATAGGAAGCTATGTAAAATTATCATGGCCAGATCATAGACCTCCAGTGGTACTGGAAATTTGATGAATTGCCGTAGCGATCAGTCCAGGTGATAGTATTCTAGCTGTCCATGGCTTACCAAATTGATATCTCTTCTTGTTAGAGAACCGAATTCATCACATTACTTCCCACTTTGAACGGGGTCAGACCTAGTTAAGTTGGAATTACAGCACTACTGGCTCATGTTGCGCTGATAAAATGAAACTCGCACGAAATGCTTCTCATGAGGCAGGAAACGTAAAAAATAACATTGCTTTCATCCTCTTGCCATTGGTAGGCGATTCAATTACATCCATGCATTTTTAGGAAAATCTATCGACGATTTACACAAAAATATAAGAAACGGAGCCCCTTCCACAAAATCGTCGAGAACTACAGGGTGAGTCATAATGTGCGCAAAACTTTGGTGATGTCCTGTGATTACTGAACGGGGTACTCGACATTAATTTCAATGCCATTTTGTTCGTTAAGACTTGGGGTTTTGTATGATGTCACATCCTACAGACTTCTATGAATTTTAAGTATAAAAATTTGAAAATTGAATCCTGTCATATTTTCTCAGTTGGTGAAATATTACCATAGTTTTGGGCATGATTCTGCATCTGTTTAGTGATTCGCAATGACATCAAAATGATTCCACAATCCATTTTATTTCGTTCAACCAACAATCTGGACACAAACAAGCAATCTATGTTTTTTGAAGATTTTGAATTTGTCCTACAATTAGGAAATGTTTGATTTAACTAAGATATGCGAAATTTCAGCGCCAAAAGCTAAATTGTCTTTTTTTCGTTAACGATGGACTTAGAAACAAGATTGACTATTGTGAAATTGTTCTATTCCAATAACGAATCTCCAACTGCTACTCTACGTGTGTATTTCTCATTTCGAGATTTCTCTCTGGTTGATCAAGGAAATTTTGAATTTGCGATTGATATTTTATCTGGCATTTAAATTCAAACACGAGCGCAGACTAAGAACAATATATTTCAGTGCTTAGTTAAAACCGTATGATAAGTGCACATATGATTGATAAATTTGAATTGAACTTTGCATTCAAGTCCAATTATGTGCAACATAGTTGGGTACCGTTGCTGTGGCCTTCTGGTAGAGTGTTCGCTCTGCGTCCGGGAGACCTTGGGTCAAACCTCGATCGGGTAAAACCTAACACTTTTAAAATACGTGCACTCTGCATTCTTGCTAAACACTCAGCACAAAAAGAATGAAAGTGGGATAAATAACAACTCGGTCACATGGAAGAAAGGCGTTCCCATAATGTAGATGCGGTTAAATAATGTTTATTCATTGCTTATTCCATGATCATCAGGCTTAGACTCGAAATATAAACCTACCTGGCCTTCGATCCAACCGTCTTGAAGGTCCGTGACTCGACATCGAAAACGTAGACTGCCTTTTCAGTAGAGACACAAATTATGTTTCCTCGAGCATCCATCTGCACTATTGGATTTTGCAAGTTTTGTACTGGAGCAGCAGGCAATGTCATCAGATCTAAAGACTAGGAAGACATGAAACACATTAGAAGGATAGATATCTATTGCATGAAGCATGATGCCATGTATTGATTAGTGATCTACAATACAGCAAATATTCAAAGGTAAAGAAAAATTGAACTCTACGAATAATACAGGAATGCTTGCTATTATTTGAAAGTTGTCACTTTCAAATTTCAACATCTTCATTTGCTTTGAATTTTTATTTCATTACACTGAACAGTTATTTCAGACGGCTAGACAATGCATATCAATATTGATTTTGTGAAATATCAAGTCTGGCCAACAATCAGAAAGTGAAAAGTATTCAAGTGTTGTTATTCAACCGACCACCGTCGACACAGTCTCAGTTGAAATATACGAACACACTTTATGGTCTACCGAAAGAATTTATCAAATGATTTCTCTTGAGGATCAGACACAATTTTGGATTTCGCCGTTTCTTAAGTTTTTGTTCCTTTACAGTTGAGATATAAATCATTTGAATTTTTCCTGTTTCATTAAATTGATGTTTATCATTATGCACATTCTTTGTGGTTGATCCTCAAATTAACATGAATTAATAATAATAATAATATGTTTATTCAATACTAGACAGCAGAAGCTGATCATTTTACAAAAAAGTGAAAAGGAGAAGATATGTGTTAGATATTGTACGAATATTGGAATTATTGGCATAGAATGTCCGAGGCGCGTAGCGCCAAAGACATTCTATGTCAATGATTCCAATATGAGTACAATATCTAGCATAACCTCTTTCTATGGCCCAACTGAAATTGATATAGTTGTATTAAGTGATAGATGTTGTACAATATCTAGCTTAACCTCTTTCTATGGTTCTGGGCTATAAACATGTCTAGGCTTCATGTCTATTTTATCTCTAGGGTTCTTATGCATATAGATATTTTTCCGGACATTATCTGCTTAAGCATTGAAATCCCATAATGTACTGTCTCCATTGCCGCAATGCAAATTTTTGGATTATGCATATAATAATTTAAAGCTGATAATGTCCTACTGAGTGATAGAAGGAGGTTATACATGTATACACACTAAAAATCAATTACGAGAAGTTCTGTACTGCAGATGGCAAGAAGGAGTTTTTATACCTGTTGGTGTTACAAAAGATATTTGTTTTACGTCTCAATATTTGTTTTTTGTGGACGATGTGAAATTCTTTCACTCAAAGCTCTTGGCAAATTGTTAAAATAATTCCGACAGATGTTCATACGTTGTGAACTAAGTGTTTCCAGTGAATATTTTTGCAGAAGACGGTCATAATCATAATCATGATAATCATATGGGATGTGTTCCATCATTCTTATCAGTCGTCTTTGAACAGATTCAATAGCAATTGATTGAGCTTTGGTGATTCCGAAGTGCCACACTGGAGCACCATATTCGAGGATGCTTCGGACACAAGCACAGAAATACCGTATAATATCCTCATTTTGAAGTCCACATCGCATCATTTCACTTATAAAATGCATTCTCATTTGTGCTTTCTTTACCATTTTTTCAATGTGATCAGTCCAGGACAAATTTTGGTTGATTATAGCACCGAGAATTTTTGCTTTCTGAACAGGAGTAACTATTTCATCATTGATGGTCATTGAATCCCATGATCTCTGTTTCTTTTTGAAGCTAACTCTTATTAATTAATTAAGCATCAGGATTGACTGACGGAAAATTAAGAATATATAAATAATAAAAAATAATATGTGGTTTACAATTAATCAAAGTGAATCTGCCAGCTTGACTAATTGATTGAATTTATTAGACTTGTCTATAAGGTACTCCTCTCATTCTCATTGCAGCAGCCATAATTGTTGAATGTTCCTCGCAAATTGTATATAAAAATATTGTTCTCTTTGTGTTTATGCAAATGTACTGATGCATTCTGATATGTCTAACTAATATCTTAAAAATTTCAAGCCATCATCATCATTGTTTCGATATCATCACTTTTAATGCAATTAATATTTGAATACAGACAGCCAAAGTTGTGATATATATATGAACATTATTTCCTACAGTTTTGCAGAGGAAATTTACCAAGAGGTCAATAAAACAATCTATGGTGTAAAAATATTTTGGTCAGAGAGTCGACAGCAGATTCTTCTCCCACTACTAACTGAAATATATGAAGCGTTTAGCGCATTCAGGAATGACTGGGAATATATGCAAACACCTTTAAAAACCAGCTTCTTTCCATATTCATGAATGATTAATGACAAAATATCAATTTCAACGGTTGCGCTATTTGCAGTGAATAAACTAAAGAATCTTGCTAAAAAGTAAAATGAATTGAATAAGCATTCTCATTTCTTAACTTTTTTCGAAGAAGCAAACATATCAGTCGAAGGTCAAAAATATCGCATTACGATACATGCCTAATACACAATTCTTCATATGTATTCCATCGATGATGCCTTACTTTGGGAGAAGGAGCAACGGTAACAGAAACAAATCCTTTTTCATCCCCGGAGTAGATAGTAGTGTCATCTTTCCAAGCAAGCCCTGTGATAATACTGTCCTTATGGAGCAACGAGACTCGCACACATTCGAATTGGAGTTGAGTGAAGTTGATGGCAAATAACAGTAACGATCCATTCCTAAAAGAATGACAATTTCTGTTAAATATCTAATCGCTAAATGACATCGATACACAAAGGCAAATGAAACCTGTCCATCTAATTGACTTTCATTCAGATACAGACAGATGATCGGTATAAAGATACACAATTATCCATTAGCAAATAATTCTGCACAATTTCTTAGAATATGGTTATTATTTTCGGATACACCCTAGTGTAGGGAGTGGCACCGAGATTAGCAGCAATACAGCTGACTCCACCATTATTACCCCAACGACAGCCCTGCGCCACCTTCTTGGGCCCTGATCTGTTGCTTGATGCGGACATACATTAAGTCAATAAGGAACATAGATGTTCTTATAAGTCCAAGCTCTAGTAAGAAGACCCAGCCTCGTTCCAGAAAGATGCCAATTTAGTCCGGCAGATAGATGGCGATTTTCAGCCGAACCCTGCATGAGAGCTCCCACGAAGTTTTTTGCAGTTTCTGCCATTCTCGGGTATGCTGAACACGAATCCGAGTGATGCCACCTCGGCATCCTTGAGGATTTTTCACAATTTTTAATTTGAAACCAATACTTGCAAAAATTCAAAAATATCAAAAATTGACCATTGTTTTTCAAAGCTAAGCCAATTACTCATCTAATGAAGATCTCTTCATGGCAAAACTGACCCAACCATACCTCACGAAAAATCAGGAAAATCATGAGAACTCAAGGCTTGAATTCATGCATTAGAATAATTTCGTTAATTTCCGCAAAATTCCCCACCGCACGGTCCTTACTTCTCAACTCCATACATTAAAGTTTTACATAAAAAATATTTGTTTCATTAGTCTTGGTTTTTCTCTACAGCAGGTGGTGTGACAAGTCTAGGTATATCTGCATCTGACAGATCCATGACAGTTCTGTGACGTAAGCAATACTAAGATAAAATGAGCGATTTGCATGCATGTAAATACTGTAAAAACTTTATACTGTAAATACTGCTTGCTCTACAAGACAAATAGGCTACGCACAAGGTGGCACGTGCATATACAGATAAGAAAGTAATACGCGAAGGTGTTCTTTGGTAGGAATGGATTCCTCTAAGTTTGAGGGAACTCACTTTAATGCACATGCCAGGTGAGAACCAGATGGTGTGAATTTCAGCTTGGTAATCGGAGCATCCTAAAATGGATGGAAACATAAAAAGAGCAATGTCTTGCATTTAACATTTATTAAATGGTTATCAAAAATTATTTGAATAAAAGTGAAACAAACCGGCAAAATTGCAACTATTAGAGTTCAACCATCAATTGATTGCAACTATTAGAGTTCAACCATCAATTGATTGCAACTACTAGAGTTCAACCATCAATTGATTGCAACTACTAGAGTTCAACTATCAATTGATTGCAACTATTAGAGTTCAACCATCAATTGATTGCAACTACTAGAGTTCAACCATCAATTGATTGCAACTACTAGAGTTCAACAATCAATTGATTGCAACTATTAGAGTTCAACCATCAATTGATTGCAACTATTAGAGTTCAACAATCAATTGATTGCAGCAACTTGATGTCGCGAAACAATTATCTTTTTACAACCCTGATTATTATCACCTTACCTCCTTCTTGAGAGTTGTTTGATGGTGCAGCTCAGCACCTGATTTTCGGAAAAGATAGACGCTACCATTATTGGTTCCAAGAGCGATGTAATAACTGTCCTTCGTTTGAACTCCATCAACAGCGATGAACTGCAAAATAGTAGAATCAGCTATTATTACAAAGCGCTTTCAAAATGTAGCAATTGAGACAGGAATGTAATATGGCAGGAGAATTCAGCTTAAAATTGATGAATAGACGCAAAGGTGGGAGAAACTCTTCTCAGTGGAAATCTGCCAAAAAATAAATATTTACTATCCTTCGGAAATAAAGCATCAGACAAGACGTGACAGAAGTCCTTTATTCAAACAATCTTGCATTCATGTACTTGTAAAACGCGAAATATTTCAGACACAATTTCCACGCATGTGAATATGCGGTGTAGATGTAACAAACAGCTGTACGGGAAAAAACACAGAATAAGATTCATCTGCGGTTTCCTAGAAAGGAAGAGTTATATGTAACCTTATATCGAAATGGCACAGAATTAGTGTCAGAATTAGAACTTGCTCCTTCTCGAATGGATAATTCATGTATCGCTTGCTATTGGAAATGGCAAACAATAAGCTGTCAGCAGGGGACACCAGGGGCCTGTTTCATAAAATTAAGCAGTCTGATATGTATCAGTAACATTTTCAGCAGTGAAATATAAAGCACTGCTTTAAATTGCGTTTCATAAAAATTAGTTTTCCGACTGAAGATTAAGCAGTCTAAATTAATCAGTGATACATATAGCGTTTCATAAAGATTTCGGACTGATAAAAACAGTGATATATATCAGTGTGATTGAGTGATTAAAACAATTGTGGATAATTCTTCGTAAATAAAATAATTTTTGACAGCATGGAGTAAATATGTAGGTAGAGTGTCGACTTAAAAAAGTATCTGTATACAGTGAAAATTTTTATATGAAAAGATTCAGTTTTTTTCGGAGATTACGTTCCTGCGGTCCAAAACATTATTTGAGCAGCTTTGAAAAACCTCTATATTTGCCAATTTAATTACTACCGACATGACTCCCCGTTGTAAGAAGTATGAAACAAGTTGGATATCAAAAGGAATGAATATTCGCTAACAAGCATCGCAACTAAGCGGAAATTGTGCTGATGATCAAGAAAATGTAATGAACGACATTATAATGGAAGTCTTCATAAAAAGTTGAGATTTTATTGTGCTATCGTGGCTGAAATTTCATATTTTTGATTCAATTTTCATCGGCATGAATTTATGATTGAGTAAATTCATGTTTCACTTCTTGAATCTGAATAGTGATGTGCACCCATTTACATCTTTCAAAGTTAATGAAAATCATTGTCTTTGATTCTGTTATTTTGCTCTACCAGCTGCTTGAGATAAGATCGCGCTTAAAAAGATTCTCTTGTGGTTCAGCATGAAAGCAATGGGGTCATCGAGTTGCTAATTTAACAAACATTACCGCTCCGAGGCTGTCATGACACGGACAATCTGTAAAATAATCTCATTTCCATCTGCTTTATGCTGTCATAATCAGTCAATTCCGTTGTAATTTCTTCAAACTGCACAAATGCGCATATCTCACATTTGGAGACAATTCCAACTGTATTCAACTCGAGTTCATTTAATAAAATCGAAAGTGTATATACATTGGGGATTTAATAAATGCGGAGTTTCCACTCTACCTAATATACCTACTCTATGTTTGACAGTAATTGAAATAATAATTAGAGAAGTCAATCTGAGGAAAATGGTGGAATATTTGAGAATCTTTTTTTCTAGCTGCCATCGATGTATGTAAAAGTCAATACCTCAACGTCTTTTAATAGTGAAATGATTTCATGACATGCCGTACCTCATTACACGAAAGAAATCGAAGCCCTCAAAGCAACCCTTTATAATTTTGCTGTTACCGGACGTTTTATCGTCACAGCATTGCCACTTTTCAAAGGAAGAATTTTTCAATAAACAGTATCCAAATTTACCATTCTGACAAATAGTTTGTTACTGACAGTAAAATTGAAAATCAAAAGCCGTTTTCCCATTTTTAAGTTGTATTTGCAATCATTTCTCCGATATTTCAAGTTTCTATAACTTTCTCGATGATCATTCACAGATTTATCAACCTCACGATGTTGATAGAAATTTTCACATTTCTATCAGTGAATTTCCATATTTTCAATTTTCGCGCGCTACTGATACTTCTTTGTGAAACGCAATTCTTTTCCAGACTGCTTAAAATACTGATTTTAAGCAGTGTGGGACTGATATAAATCACTGCTTAATATTTGGTTTTGTGAAACGATGTTAATTTCGACTGCTTTCAATCACTGATTTAAATCACTGCTTTATATTTATTTTATGAAACGCAGAAAATTTTCCACACTGATAAAACCACTGATATAAAGCACTGATTTATTTTATGAAACAGGCCCCAGAGCCAGTGAGAGATGCGTGCGTGCTGTGATATCACTTCGCACACACCAAAACACACATCGATGCGTGGCTTCGATTCAATGTATGCACTATACAGTGAGCAATGCCGATGAGAGGATGTGAAATCATCAAGTGAACTAATTTTCGTACGCCTGCTACTTTCTTTAATAATGATCGGAAGGGCGAACATTATGGAGAAAACTTGTGGGCAATGATCTGAATTCTTCGAATCTGGAGGAATTTTGGCAATCGAAGCACTTTGCTGGAACTCACATTAATCCGCAACCGACGCACGACTTTTTTCCTATCTCTGTAAGGTATTAGGAATTCCTTTTTGCCCACCTAATAGGTTCCTCAATGTGCCGTCCATTTCGTATTAATCACACTTCTAGCAAACCGAAGCAGATAAACAAAATATTTAATTCTGTGGGGAAAATGTCCCACTTCTGCAAAAACTTAGGCGTCGTTCATCGTCTCCCCTGCACTGCATTGTCTGAAGGAAAAGAGAACACATTTAAGTGGACAGACATGTTGGCCTCACTCGGGCATGTGTCTGAAACAGATCACACAGTAGACTTTGAGAAAAGCGAAGAGCGACTAATTAGGCATTTACGACTATGAAAGTGAGCATTGGTAAAACGAGTGAAATTTGCTGCATTATGAAGCTTTGACTTGTTTTTTTGCTCTTCCTTTTAATTTTGACTTTGAATGCATTTACTGTCGATTTCACTAGTAGTACTTTTCTTCTGTATTTTCTGTAATTGTTATTAAATTTGCATCTGTCCGCGTATGCTTCGAGTTGCAATAACATGTCATGTGGTAACTTGACTAAGACGCGTATTAGTGGAGCAGCTTATAGGTTAGATCGTGCAAATTATGATACAAGCATGAAACTTCGCATGGGTGTACTCAACACATATCTAAGCAATTCCACCCGATGAGCCACTTAAAATTCGACCTTATTTCAAAATGGCGGCCATTTTTCAAAATTGCCCTAGCAACGACCCCTAGGAGCCTGGTAACAGCATTACAGTGGTCATTTTCAGGCATTTTAAGAAATGTTAAGGGGCACAAATATATAGCATTAGTATTTGAATAACATTTGAGTAAGTTTCTGACCTAGCAACGGTTGCTAAGGACGCTAAAAAACAATAAAAGTGTGAATTTCTCTGATTTTCCTTAGCAACGGCCCACTTATCGTTAATTGATATGGATGAAATTTGATATATAGTGTAATCAACTATATTAAAGCATAAAAATGTTGTAATGATTAAGTATCACTTACGTACTGGTTGCTAGGGTCCTGATAAATGCATAGCAACAACCATTTGCAGGTAATTTCAACATTGTTTTCAGCATTTTCTCTAACAACGACCAATCTATAAATTTTACAAGCCTTGTTTTGAGACGGTTGCTAGGGCCACAATATGCAAGATGGCCATCCATTTTACTTTGATTGTAAATTATATTTTTAAATTTGCATTTATGACACCCATAAATGTTGATGTAATTATGGGTCCAAAAGTTGTCATAGCCGGGAGTGAGAGTGGGGATAAGCTCCCACTGTCTAAAAAATGCTCTCAGTGGCGTGCGACTCAAACAGCCTCTGACAACTGAAGTCCAGCTCGTGTAGCCTGCTCGAGTGGCTTATAGACATAAGCCCGGCGGACCTGCTTCTACTAACACGAGAAGGGGCGAAGGCGGGTCACTGGCGCCTTAAAACCAGTTGCTTCGGGTAGATGGGGCTCGTTAGCCTTGGAAGGCAGCTCATCTAGGGGAAGGAAAACCTTGATTTCAAACCTCCGCTGCCTTGCGGCATACCCATTTGTGGGAAAGGCTTCTGGTATCAATTGAGGGGACTTGCAAGTCCAACGGTGAAACAGACGGTAGAGGGACACAAATGACTGTGAAGACGAAAGAAGCAAGATGAGTGATTGTCAGGCACTACCAAGGCACATTGGTGACATCACTGCTGTGAAACCCAGCATGGGGTTCAGTGTCAGCTAGGTTAATTGTGTCAGCATCTTCATGCAACTGCAATAACGTAGTATCCCAAATGCTGCCTAATCAACCCCAGAAAAACTAGGCAGCCGCACCTGAATTGACAGGACGTGCCAGCGCGGGACAGCCGAGCCAAGGATAATGGGGTTATAATTATCCGGATGGTGTACAGATCGCACGGGACTTATGACACTGGATGAACGATCGGACTAAGTGTAGGGCTACAGCATGAACTTAGTTGAATCCCATACAAGATAGTGTCCAATACACAATTACGAGTATAATAAACATTCTAGGGTGGTAAAAGGATAGCCCCTCGGCCCTTAATGTTTCACTGAAAATGGATTCAAGCTCTCAGGTAATACACACCAACTGGGCTAAGTGTTGCCTCTGTCAAGTGGACAAAAAAGAAAAGCTCAGATGTCCCCAAACGAACCCTGCTAAATCCGAAACTAGTGGCTATACTACCTTGGCACGTAATATTCCCTTATTTCATTCACTTAATGCTCTTCCTCTGAAGCTGGACCCTCGAAGACTTGACACAGGTGAAGGTATTTTCAAGACTCTGGAAGAGAAAAATGCAAAGTATCATGACAGTTGCAATCGTCTATTCTGCAATACAAAACTGGAACGAGCTCAAAAGAGCGTAACTTCTGCTCAAGGGGCTACGAAGGACGAAGCTGTGAGAAACAAAGTATCTCCAAAAAATATAGCCCAAAGAAACAAAGCGGAATGTTTTCTGTGTGAAACACAGGGAGGTGAGCTTAGGGAAGCCATGACAATGAAATTGAATAAAAGAATCAACCGATGTGCAAGAACACTCAATGACAGCAAACTTCTTGCTAAACTTAGTGGAGGTGATGCCATTGCCTTAGAACTGAAATATCATTCTCCTGCTTGGCGGATCTGTACAATAGAGAGCGAGATTTCCATAACTCTCTAAAGAGAATGGAAGCACAGGATGACTGGCGAGAAGCTTTCCCGATAGCATTCTCGGAGCTTGTTACTTATATCAATGAAGTGAAAGCAGCAAACACTGATGGAAATCCACCCATATTCAAGCTACCTGACCTGAGGAAACTGTACAAACAGAGGCTCGAGCAGTTAGGTGTAGAATCATATGATGTCCATGCTACACGTTTGAAAGAACAACTTCTTCATCACATTCCACAGCTGCGAGCACATCATCAAGGACGGAACATACTTCTGGCATTTGAAAATGATGTAGGCTCCATTCTTGCAGAAGCATCCAAATATTGCGACGCAATCCACCTGGCAAAGGCAGCAGGAATGATACGACGTGACATGCTTCGCCATAAGTCATGTTTCAGTAGTACACTGAAGAGTACTGATGTTGAAGAAGCCGTGCCTTCATCTCTCCTGCAATTCGTATGCATGGTAGAAACATGGTGCAGATATTAAATCTCAACTTGAGCAAGGAGCATCAAAGTCAAATCTTGCTTTATCACAACTTCTGCAGTTTAACTGTTTCTCGAAGAACTCACCAGTTCACAGACATATAAAAGACCGCGAGACTCCTTTTGCTGTGTACATGGGCATGACAGTGTTTTCCAAAACCAGGAAGCGACAACTGATTGACATGCTGTATGAGCATGAGTTGAGCATCTCATATGACAGAATTCTTGAAATCTCTGCCGAGTTAGGTGAAGCTGTTGTCTCTCAGTATGTGGAAGATGGGGTTGTGTGTCCACCAGTCTTGAGAAAGACGTTGTTCACAACTATGACAGTGGACAACATCGACCACAATCCTACATCCACCACAGCGCGAACATCATTCCATGGTACAAGCATATCAGCGTTTCAACATCCAAACCCTGAAAATGGAGGTGAAAAACGCACGGTTCCCCAGCCACAGTCACTACGACAGAAACTGAAAAAAGTGCCTGACCTTCCAGAGGCTTTTACAAATATCAGGCCTGCTTACTTTAATAAAAATCCATATCCTCCTTCATCTGCATTTCAGACATTGCCTGTTGCCAACTCTCTCTTCAGACATGAGTATGCTTGGCTGGATGAAGTTTGCCTTACTGAAGAAGTGACTGACACAACAAGCATTACGTGGTCAGCTTATCATGCAACACAGAAAAGAGCCCAGCCATTCGAAGTTAGCATTTCTGCATTAATGCCTCTGTTGCGCGAACAGGCTCATTCTGTGGCAACTATAAAACACGTGATGGAGAAAGTACGCGACACCATTGCGTTTCTTAACCCAGGTCAGACACCAGTCATTGCTGCTGACCAACCACTGTATGCATTGGCAAAGCAAATCCAATGGCAGTGGCCAGAACTTGGAGAGAGAAATTTTGTGGTTATGTTTGGTGGACTTCACATCGAGATGGCAGCTCTGAGATCACTAGGGACACTTCTACAAGACAGCGGATGGACTAGTGCGATCGTGGAAGCAGGTATTGCCTCATCTGGAACCGCTGAGTCATTCCTTTCAGCATCTAGCATTACCAGAACAAGATATGCACATCAAGTAACAGCTTCCGCCCTATACACACTGATGAGAGAAGCTTACACTAATCACTGTTCTGCGCAGCAGATGAGCCAGCTCGCAGTTTTGAAAAGTGGCGACAGCAACAGAGCCATCAAAGTCCACAGTTCCAGTTCTGGAGTCTGATACTGGACATGGAGCTGATAATCTTTACTCTCATTCGCTCATTCAGGGAAGGAGACTTCAGTCTCTACGCCAGGCACTGTTCGAGCTGGTCCCATACTTCTTCTCCAATAACAACATTAATTATGCACGATGGATCACTATTCATCTTCGTGACATGATGTCCCTGGAACAAGAACACCCCGAAGTGGCTGCAGAATTCCACAAGGGTAACTTCGTCGTGCACAAGTCCGAAAGACAATTCTCTGCTATGCCTCTGGACCAAGCCCATGAGCAGAATAATGCAGTCATCAAGGGTGATGGGGGAGCCATAGGGACTGACTGAAGATGAAGCAGCACTACGGAGATGGATGATAGCTGGACCTGAAGTAAGCCGTTCTCATGGCAAATTATGAATCTGCGACAGGAAAGAAAGATGAGAACAACAGTACTCGACATCATGATCAAACCCTCAGCGCAGAGAAATCATTCTTTTGCAAGGTAAAGTCGTTGTCTTCGGTATTGCGAGAGATGGGAAATCCATTTCAAGAAGAGTCAAACGATCTCCTGGCACTTGACTCTCAAAATGTTTCGGACCTGCTCTTGCTGAACTACTCCGTACACACTATGAGCGTGGCAAACAGCAATTCCTCTCATTCGTTGATGGGCTACAGTATGAAGGTTCTTGTCCATTCTATGATCCAATAAAGAAGAATATAGTCTCCTTCTTCAAACAGGTTTTGAAGCCGACTTGTGGTGCATCCAAGGAGAAGGTGCTAAAAGATGATTGTCAACTGTTCTCAAGACTCTTCATTTCATGCCAGAACAGACAGTGTGACTTGCAAGATTTCTTCAAGCATGAAAACCAGTCCTTCCCTGCTTCTCTTAGCAGCAATGGCAAACTTAATTCTTGCCAGAAATCACGGTTAGCTGACATTCTTCAGTCACAGGTGAGCCTACCAGACACAGAACCTACAGCCGATGCAATCATCATAGATGGATCAGCATTTATCCATGCCCTGCCTCCACGAACCTCAAAGACATTCGTATGACTATGCAAATGACGACATAATCCCCAAAGTGGAAAGCTATGGTCACAAGTTTAGCAGAGTGGACATAGTATTTGATGTGTACAACAAGTCAAGTCTAAAAAATGAAGCCAGATCGAAGCGAGGGCAAGGAATGAGAAGGAGAGTATCAGGAATGAGTAAGACTCCAATTAACTGGAAAGGCTTTCTTCGAAATAACTCTAATAAGAATGAGCTGTTCAACTTTCTTGCCGATAAAATTTATGGAACTGAAACAGTTAACACCGTTATTGTTGTTACTAAAGGAGGAAGAAAATGCAGTTAGCAACTCACCTATACTCTTGGATGACATATCACCTTGTTATCATGAAGAAGCGGACAGCAGACTATTCGCTCATGCCAAACATGCAACAATGAATGGAAGCAAATCCCTCATTATTAAGGCCAATGACACAGATGTTCTTGTCATTGCAATATCTGTTCTGCCTTCCCTACTCGAAATTGGCCTTGAATCCATGTGGATTGCATTTGGACAAGGTACAGGTGTACGATGGATTCCAGTTCATGAGATTGTTCTTGCAATTGGACCACAGAGAGTCAAGGGATTATCGTTCTTCCATGCATTCACCGGCTGTGACATCGTGTCTGCCTTTCGTGGCAAAGGGAAGAAATCGGCTTGGCATACATGGAACATTCATGACGAAGTCTCTGAAACCTTCGCTAATCTGAGTCAGATTCCAGCAACCATTAGTGATCGTGACATTCAAGAACTTGAAAAATTTGTCGTGCTCTTGTATGACAGATCATCGGCAGCAACTAGTGTGGATGAAGCAAGGTTGGAACTTTTTGCCGGCAAGCAGAAACAGTATAACTCGATCCCTCGACAAAAGCTGCTTTACAAGAACATATTAAACGATCAGCATATCAGGCTGGCATTATCTGGGGTCAGAGCACAATAGCTAGACCCAACATCAGCAGTCCCGCTGAGTGGGGATGGATCTGGGACGGGGAGATGTGGCAGGTATTTGGACAAAATTGCCTCCAATCGCAGACAGCTGTAAAGAGCTTACCAAGTGCTCTTGCAAGAAAGGTTGCAACACGAGTAGATGCAAATGTCGTCGCTCAGGACTTCCATGCACAGCACTGTGTGGCTGCAACTGTGATGACTTTGTTTCACAATGATTCTTCGGTACCGTGATTGACATTTGAAAAGACTTTGTTTTACTTCGATACTGTGATTCATATTTACAGAAACGATTTGTTTACAGTAATTTTTCGATTCCGTGATTGACATTTGAAAAGACTTTGTTTTACTTCGATACTGTGATTCATATTTACAGAAACGATTTGTTTACAGTAATTTTTCGATTCCGTGATTGACATTTGAAAAGACTTTGTTTTACTTCGATACTGTTATTGATATGCACAAAATCCCTTTGTTTTACAGTAATTCTTCGATACTGTGATTGACATTTACAGAAACGATTTGTTTACAGTAATTTTTAGATACCGAGTTTGACATATATTTTACTTCGATACTGTGATTGATATGTACAAAATCATTTGTTTTACACAAATTATTCGATCTGTGAAATTCTACGATACTGTGATTGACATTTACAAAAACAATTTGTTTTACAATAAGTCTACGATACCGTGATTGATATTCACAAAGACTTTTGTTTTAATTCGATACTGTGATTGAAGATATTTTTCTATACTTCAATACTGTACAAAAAATCTTCGATATTGTAAATATTCGATATTGTGATTGAAATTTGTGATTAATACAAACTTTTTCTCAATGCATGAAGTTTTCAATTCTTAATATTTTTTGGAAAGAGCTAAATCACTTTATGATCTTTTAGGATTTAATCGTAACAAATGTCATCTTTTCGATACATGTTCCCTAATGGGTTCAAACTCATAATTTGATAATTATATCAACATGCGGAAAATAATTCATTTACTAGCATATTGTGGCCCTAGCAACCGTTGCTAGGCTGAAATCTGTTTTACTGACCAATGGCCATATCGGATGGCCGAAATCCAAATACGTCTCAAAACAAGGCTTGTAAAATTTATAGATTGGTCGTTGTTAGAGAAAATGCTGAAAACAATGTTGAAATTACCTGCAAATGGTTGTTGCTATGCATTTATCAGGACCCTAGCAACCAGTACGTAAGTGATACTTAATCATTACAACATTTTTATGCTTTAATATAGTTGATTACACTATATATCAAATTTCATCCATATCAATTAACGATAAGTGGGCCGTTGCTAAGGAAAATCAGAGAAATTCACACTTTTATTGTTTTTTAGCGTCCTTAGCAACCGTTGCTAGGTCAGAAACTTACTCAAATGTTATTCAAATACTAATGCTATATATTTGTGCCCCTTAACATTTCTTAAAATGCCTGACAATGACCACTATAATGCTGTTACCAGGCTCCTAGGGGTCGTTGCTAGGGCAATTTTGAAAAATGGCCGCCATTTTGAAATAAGGTCGAATTTTAAGTGGCTCATCGGGTGGAATTGCTTAGATATGTGTTGAGAACACCCATGCGAAGTTTCATGCTTGTATCATAATTTGCACGATTCATCTGAAAATTCGACGTAAGCTGCTCCACTATATCGAGATCTCTGTGGGCAGATCCAGCTCCCTCCTGTCGAATTGAATACAATTTTACAAAAATCAATGTACAGCGTAACTGACGTGTGAACTTTCTAATGGCGTTATTCAGTTGCCCAAAATCTCCCACCGTCGTAATAGAAATTCAAATTTTTTAAATTTCATATAATTTTTTACAATCTTTTTAAGACCTCTTCAAAGTTTTCCATGAATCCCCATATTATCACCTCATTATGATGTCAAGATGATTTTATTTTATTATATAAAAGATGAACTCATTTTATTACAGAGAGGGAAGAGTTTTTCAAAAGTGAGCATCTGAACGAGTGACATCACCAGACATTTGTGCCACTGAAAATCACTCAGTCCAGTCAAGTGTCCTTCGCAGATATCGAGATGAACTCCAGCTCAGCGTCAACGAAGCCCTCTTATTCACATGGTCAAATCTGATTTGTGCGCTCAAACGAGATTTGCTAATTTACGTTTTCTTCCTCTTCTTTAATTGCGCAGCATTTTTCTACTACTCTTCAACATTATTCAGTATTATAACTTTATATCCTTTTCTTCTTATGTACGCGCATCAACATTATTCAGTATTATAACTTTATACCCTTTTCTTCTTATGTACGCGTATCACTTATGCATTTTGTATCCGCATCTACTTGCTGGCATAGCATAATTCATGCTTGTTCATTCCGATGTTCACCTTGACAAGCAACCGGGGAAATACTTGTTCATGCATATCGGTCAATGGTAATCTTTCGGTGTTTAGCTCATTCATGCGTATTAGTCCGGGAGCTAGCGTGAAGTTGTGCAGGGAACGAGGTAGTACATAAAACTTTCATATAGCATAGTACGCCTCTAACCTACTGCAAAACTTCGCGTCTGCCGGATCAGATCTTTTTCTTTTCAGAAATATAGAAGATAACACAATCCCAATGGTAAAATTGTGACATTTAAGGTGTTGACTCCATTTTTTCGAATTTTTGCTCATAAAAGTTACACAAATTGGTATTTTGTTGAACTGGTTATTATAGAAATCATCTACAGATCATGATCTTTCCAATGAGTTATCATTCAGTGACAGAGGATGAAGTAAAGTGTACAAACAGACACTTTTCGTTAAAGTATATCAACAATTTTCCTGAAATTTCTATGTTAAAAATTTGCAGTTACACCAACGAAAAGTGTCTGTTTGTACACTTTACTTCATCCTCTGTCACTGAATGATAACTCATTTGAAAGATCATGATCTGTAGATGATTTCTATAATAACCAGTTCAACAAAATACCAATTTGTGTAACTTTTATGAGCAAAAATTCGAAAAAATGGAGTCAACACCTTAAATGTCACAATTTTACCACTGGAAATACATAGGATTGTGTTATCCTCTCTATTTCTGAAAAGCAAATGATCTGATCCGGCAGACGAGAAGTTTTGCAGTAGGTTAGAGGTGTACTATGCTATGTGAAAGTTTTATGTACTACCTCGTTCCCTGCACAACTTCACGCTAGCTCCCGGACTATATCATCCTGCAGTGGATAAATGTTTGACGATACTCATAAGATTTAACGCCTTAGTTCTGAGAGAACTGTGGCAAAATTACGACAGGGGGAAGCCGGGTATTGATAGTGTTCAAGCTCATCCACCGTGGTCACCTGTCTAGCGATGGTCGCAAGGACTCGCGAATTGCTTGTGTGCGAATGGATGGACATACGAATACAGAAGGAATTTCTTCACTCCATCCATTTACTGAAATATACACAAATCTAACATATATGCACTTCATAGGTTGATAATGCAAAATCATGTGCGTCTACAAAGCAGATCATAAAATAATATAAAGGAAATACTTCCAAAGTGAAATTATATTTTTCTGGAAGTTCAAAATTCATATGCTCAGTAAACTGAATGAGATCTACACATTCACACCTGAGCAAAGGGTGATACATAGAAGGCTAAAATCCACGACCATAAAAGCATATAAAATCATTGAAACACAATCTCACACAAAGATAATATAACAAACAAATATAAAATCAAATCGGCCTACCGAATAACAAAAATATTCTCTTTGATTGTTTTTGGACTTTACGTAACATTTAGCACAGGCATGAAGGTGCTTAACATTACGAAGTAGAAGACAGACAGATTTGAATTGTCTGTTCGATCTGAAAATGGGAGATACGTAACTAATACATGTTATTTAAAACAAGAAGTCTTGTGTGTAAAATACAAAGACAACAGTAGGCCTAAAACTCAATTGTGAAATGCTGTACCGCATTAGAAACATCTTTAAAATCACCTTTATTCTTGACGAAACTTTCCAATTGGACGCAAAATGGAGTTCCTCGTGATATAAGGAGTGTGAATTCTCCAAATCGTTTGATTCCATTCGCTAAGACATCAATAGTAGCTGCAAGAATAAAGGTGAAACCTGAAAGTTTCATAGTTATTGAAATTAACAAGTCATATTGATTTTCTTTCCATTAAAAACAAAAATACTTAAATTCGTGAATTTGTATAACTTTATCTTAAAAATTTGTGTTCCTAAAAAACAAACTGACGAGCACAATTCTATAAAAAAGGAAAAGTACCGAACATGTAGGGTGCAGTATATGAACTGCTTGAGTATGACGAGGCACGAACATGATGTCTGCATACATCGACATGGCCTGAGATTATTATTAGCCGACTTATGCATGAAACTTGACTTGACATACATACTTATATGAAAATTAGTGAGTAAAAAGGAAGGAGGAATGTATTGGGTATGCGAAACTTTGAGGAGTAAGGATGTAACTGATTATCGCGATAACTGAATTTTTGTAAGGAAGGATCTAAATTGATTTCGATTGCCGGGAGGGATAGAAAAGCGTAATTAAGATAGGTAACATCTCAGAAGAATTACAAATATTTAATTGTAAAAAGAAGTCAGTATTGAAAATCGAAAAGAATTGAAAGCAATCCGTGTTCAAGCGCACGACATGTTTCAGCTTTACAAAGCCATCCTCAGGTGAACAAAGATATGTACAGGATAAAATTCTCTTAAATATAAAATTCGTGGTTACATCGGATGGTATGATCACATTTCAACGCTAAAATCAAGGTCATTCACAGCAGTCAAAGATGCAATGAATAATGAAATAAAATCAATTCTATTTACAGTTCTACAAATTTAGGCATAGATTCATAGAGCTTTCCCGTTCATTCATCAGGCTATTGTTCGATTTCTTTAATAGAATAGATTCCAGATGTCTAGGGTACCTCGTCTGAGAAACGACCTTGAAATTATCTTTGTGAGGAGGATGAACATGCAAGCTAATTTCAGAAGGCGTTGGGTAGCCTTTCAAGTGTTCATTCATCCTAGTAATGAAATGCCTGACCGAGCTGCCGATGTAGCACTTGTCACAGTGCTCACAAGAATACTTGTAGACATTGTTTGACTTGAGCTCGGCAGGCACTTTGTCTTTGTTAGCAAAGAACATACTGGTCTTGAGAGTCTGGAATACAGGTCGAATTTTCACACTAGGAGAAATAATTTTGTTGATATCTTTTATATGTTTTCTTAAAGTATTTTCTCCTTCAGCAATGAAGGGAAAGCTCCTGAATATCATTCATCAGGGAATAGCCTGATGAATGAACGGGAAAGCTCTATGAATCTATGCCTAAATTTGTAGAACTGTAAATAGAATTGATTTTATTTCATTATTCATTGCATCTTTGACTGCTGTGAATGACCTTGATTTTAGCGTTGAAATGTGATCATACCATCCGATGTAACCACGAATTTTATATTTAAGAGAATTTTATCCTGTACATATCTTTGTTCACCTGAGGATGGCTTTGTAAAGCTGAAACATGTCGTGCGCTTGAACACGGATTGCTTTCAATTCTTTTCGATTTTCAATACTATGGGCACTACTTCTTTAAGAAGTCAGTATTTATTCAGTTGTATCAAAATGCATGAAAATCACATGTCAATCACACTGAATGAAGATATTTAGAGAACTTTTCAAATTACTGAAAAAATCAAGCGCCTCAAGTCAAGATTACATGGAAATTCTTCCAAGAAAGTGTCTTTCCCCTAAGTAGAGATATTGTATCAATCTGAAGTAAAAACTTAATCCAATAAATGAAAAATATGGCCATGTATTAACAGCCCGTTATTTATCCTACCGAACATTTGTTTGAAAATGTCCTGGTCAAACAAAAAGAAAAATATCGACGTTTAAGCAAACACATAATTCTCTACTAGGAGTCCTAGAACCAATCGCTGGGCATACATTTCATTTCATTTGCCAGTAGCTTACACATCCGTTGCAACGTGGAACATTTTCTATGTGAAGATGTCTTTAGGGAGAAGGTTACTATATAATTATGAATATTGTAGGTACTCACAATGCAAGTGGAGAAAATTCAAGTAGCATCACAGCATCGCCCGTGAAAATGGAACAGTCCATAGGCTTCAATAGTTTTTTAATTAAAAATTTGTCTTTGAAATCGTGGAAACCTCATTGTCATGCTAAAGATGTGCGATTTGAACAAGAAGTCACCCAATCCGAGCCACACATTGAATATGTCCATACTTAAGCAGATCAAGTTGATTTCGAATTTTAGAATTTGATTACCATGTGTTAGGAACCAGTGTAAGACTAATTCAGGGATCGCAATTATACCCAAGAAAAAAACGGAAAATTGCGATCATTGGACTAATTTCTTGGAATAACCGGTTCTCGATTTGCGGCTTCCCTTGAAGGTGGGGTTCATATTTGAGCGTGATGACTCGGTGAGGGTGCTCGATAGTACAGCATTGCAACTGCAGGACACAGGAGCCTGATTAACAGCATGCAACTTGCAGGCTAGGCTACTTTTAGTAGGTAGGCCTATAAAGGTGTTGCAATATGAATCGTCCACATACAAAGTATGATATACATCAGAGCTGGGCGCGCTCCGGCAAAGTTTTTGCGCTCCACGCTCCCCTGACCTAAGTGCGCTCCGTTTTCGAAGAATTAAGGCTTGCGCTACGGACTATACTTAAATAAGTGAACGACTCTCGTAAGTGAATCTGAGGAATTGTTGTTATTGAAAACAAAATGATTCGTTCTATGATATCGATTATCTTGAGTAACCCATGATCTCATCAGATCACTGATCTTCGTGATCGAGTGGCAATATCTGATAGAGTATGAGCCCACGTTAGTCCAACCAGGCATCATGCAATCTGTTGCTTGCTCATTGATCATGTTGTTTGCTTGATTAACCAGCAATAGCAGAAAAGGACGGGTGAGTTAGACGAATCTCAACAGAAGCCATAGTAACAGGTACATAAAGCATAACTTTCTTTACTGTTTTCTCTCTCTATCCTCTCCTTTATTCCCATGCTTCTCCCACCTCCTGTCTCCTCTCGGCCAAAGACTCTCCTGTCCCGAATTGCCATACTCATGCTTCTTTTCCAGTCTGTCTTCGCGTTTACAAAGTCCTTGTGGTCTATAGCGCGCACTCTCGATCTGGCATCCTACTGTGCCATCAACGTATCCTATCACTTTACACCTGTTGACCACTCATGCTATTATGCAATTACTCATCAAATGAGAACTCCATATTATGATGTTCTCAAGTTCCTTGTTGACGCCATCTACGACAGGGTCTACACTACAGAATATATGGTGCATTCAGTAGCTTCATCTCTTCTAAAAATATTCGGTTAGTCTTGCACATACGTAGAAGCAATCAAAAGGATAACGATATCTCATTTGGTGTGAAATGTCTTGATCCTAAAGCTCTTACTGAAGTCCTTTGTGCCAAGTGTGCTTAACCCTCATACGGCGCACTGTTTTTCCCTACACCAACGGCGCACATGTAACATTTGTTACACTATATACTTATTTCGAGTTCACAAAGGCTATCCGCCAATAAGTCTATATATTAGATGCTTAACACTTACAGTGAATGATTATCTGTTTTTATACATCCCAACACTTTGTTATAACCCCCGAAGCCCATAGAATTAGGAACTTGAAATAGTCATCTCAATTGTATCAAATGTAGGCCTAGATTATTCCCGAAAGATAGAGATAAGAAAATTGCTTTGAAGTTATTTTTGGATAGGCCTATATGTATACGTATATAATATCAATCTATTACAATATTTTTCTCAATTTATGTATAAAATGTCAGTGTCATTCATTTTTACATGATAGACAGACGAAGGACGCATGATCAGGACACACAGGGCAGCGACAAGTATCACAAACTTTACGTACTAGTCGGGTGTTTTGCGTAAACTGCAACGACGAGGTTTACCATCTTGTTGTGCAACTGTTGCTGAAGTCGATGAAGATCCCTCCTGAATAAGCCCAGTAGAAATAATAGCCTTTCTCACCGGAGTTTGCATGTACGGATTGATCGATCGTTTTTCGATCAAAGGTATTATCAATTCTTCACAGAGGTCACTGATAAAAGTCGACGAGCTTGCATGATCCGCCAAAGAATACAAGAATTCAAGGTTGCAAGATCCACGCAATTGAAAAATAGTTTCATATGCCAGCGATTGATTTTTCGATTACATGAATATGTTTGTACACGCTCGTCGTAGGAATCTACCGCACCTTTCGTTGAGTTGTAGTCCAGTACCATGACAGGTTTTCGACTATGACTTTCGTCTCAGACACAGCACTTCATGGTGCATTGTTGAAAGTAAAAGTTACCAGCTTTTTCTTTTGGTCATATAAGAACAAAGCGTAAGGAGTCCGTGAAATCCAAACATTGACGAATACATTTCTCTTCCGCGTGTTATCTTCATTGCATCAGGAATTTCTGCCTTGCTCATTCGGAGAGTTCCCAGTAAGGACAGTTTATTTTGCAGGAGCTCTTTTGTTAGGGGGACCGAAGTAAAAAATTATCTACAGTTACATTCCTAAAGATTACTGCGTCAGTCAAACTAAATAATTAGATTGAATCAAGATTGCTGATCTTATACAAAAGTCACTGAACAATAATGTAACAAACGTTACATGGTGCGCCAAATAAAGGTGGTGATTAAATCTGTGTATTTAAATATAGTACGCCACCATCTAAATTACTAATAACGGTGCAAAATGATAGCCAATGAACATTTATAAGATGTCACCGATGCATAACAGCAAGGAAGCACTGTAAGAAAAATAATGACAAGACAAAGATAAAAGTGTAACAAATGCTACACGTGCGCCGTATGAGGGTTAATAAAGGATTAAGGCGATGACAAAAGAAATTATCATTCCATGACCGAATGTACTGCTTTCTTGGGATGTCAATTTTAAGGTTGGAGCGCAAATTTTGTTCTTGCGTTCTACGCTTCGGAGAGCACATGCCCACCTTTAGTATAAACACGTATGTTGTTGACGATATAAAATCAGATGATGAGTTTGACGCTTTTGCTACGTGACTTCTTTTGTCGTAATATAGACTATACTAGCTAGCCACCGTGCTATGTCATTAAGCATTCCAGTGACGTTTGATGACTATTTCTTTAGGTTCGCAGCTCAATAGGTGATACATGTACTGCACTTTGTCATTCTTCTTCCTAATATAAATGGTGTGTTAGAGAAGTTGGCCGCTCAGCTGCGGCGATTGTTAGGGGGTGACGTTTATTAGAGGAAAAACGTTATTTTGCGACTAATTATCCTATTCCTGGACACTGGAGCTGACGAATAATAATCTGTTGTCAAGAGAGGCTTACATGTGGTCGAACACCTGTGGAGTTTGAAATTAATACAGTCATTTCTATGTTGGAAAATTTTATCTCCTAATGCCATGTGTTTAAGGATTAGCCGGGAAGAATAATGCGCAAATTGAAATTTCAAGAGCAAAAATCAGATAAAAGATAGCTTAGTTTCAAGGTTATTCTAAAACATGACGATTCATGAAATCATTGAAGCATGCATTCTTTAATCAAAATTTCATTCCACTAATCAATTGGAGAGTCAGTTGTCAAGCAAGCAATCATATTCTAGTACATTAAATCTGTGCCATACAAGATCTGTGAACAAATATAAAACCAGTCATGTAAAATTGAAAATATATTTTATTATCAAAAACGATTATACTTTTACTGTAGTCATTTACGTAAAATACGTGTAATGTCATATAAAAAATTCTCCATTTGAACAAAAAGAATATCAACATATAATAAGACAACATTTACAAAATATTCACTGGTATGAATTATTTCGACAAAAATTGTCTCAACTAAAACAATGTCTAAGTGCTGTTGCAGGACGCGTGGATGTCCGGGTTCTACATATTTTAAAAATCAAATGCTACTTTCTATATTGAACGCGCAACAATGTTGTATTAATCAAACATATAAAAATTATGGAGCTAATTCGTACTCATGAATTCGAATGATACTGACAGCACGAAGGGTGGAGTGCCGCTTGTGTTTACTAAAGTGGTCTCTTCATTTCTCTACACGGATCTACTGTCCTCTGTCGCCGAAGCATCTACTTAGTATGAACGTGGAGCGGTGTAGCGACCCAACCAAATGCCGCTGATTATGTGTGACTATAACCCACCTCAACTTTGTTGTTCAGACTTCAAATATTCATACTCATCTAAAAATGATCGAAATGGATTATTGAAAAAATTTTTGCAACAAAGCCATAAGCATGTGTGAGGTTTATGATACGTCAAACCAGGCTGCCAAACATTGGGCAGCGTCCCAGAAGTTGTGACACTTAACAATGTGGTAGGGACACCTCTTGAGTTTTGTTCGAAACTATCAAATTGCTATCAAATGAAACCTTGTTAAGTTTTTGTTAATGAGGATATTTTGTACCTCGGGTGGGCTTGTACACAATTCATTCCCATAGTCACTGTAGTTTTCAAGTGAGACGCGGTTTCAAAAAGCATGCCGATCACTGAGTGAAATGCACTGATTCATTGTCTACATCTTCTTTGACAGCTCTGTTGCATCAACTCCAATTCCAAGACTTTCAGTCTTCACTAGAATGAAGATATGATACACTAGCCGATCATTGTTGGCAAGGCTGACTCCACATCCGTAGAAATCAATTTTTTCAAATTTCATTTCACGTATAGCTTCACATGTATAGATGAACACCCTGATGCAGTCTTGTGTGTCGCTTCTGAACTTCAAAGTAAGAGTAAATAGCGATTGCTTTACTATAACATTTGAATTAAACTATCATAAGGCCTAACTCTATGTCCAAGACTGTAGAAGCATTACCATCAATGAGACATTCAGTTGAAAATGAATTTGGAGCATACAACAAGCATCTTTTCGGAATTCAATTCATTCAATGAATTCATTGATTATTAGGATTTTACTTCAGGATTTATAGAAAATCATCATAAAATATTTGAGACATAATTTCACTGATCAATATTTGGCTGTAATGTAGACGCAATAAAACATACACCAATATTAAAGTCATCGTTTGGAGATTTGTTCAATTCCTTCACCTTAAGTACATGTTTCCAAGTATAACAAGAATAAAGACAAATATTTGATCGAGCAGTAGAATCTATGATACAACAATACCTTCTTCACATTTGTAAATAGTCGATCGAAGTAGATAAGTTACAACACGAGATTTTCATAACATTCATCGATGAACATTAAAAACAAACAATGAGAAGGAAGATGTAAAAAATCGACCATAATACTGAGTTGTTAAGTGGTTTAGTGAAAAATCGAACACATTTTCATATTTTCTCGCATAAAATGCTGATAACATTTCAAATCTTTAAAGCTTTGACATGAGCTGTAATAGACATGGCAGACGACCGTTTAAAAATGCAAGCATAGTTCAACACAGACATTAGTAAATTGTCGATGAAATATGTTAGAAGCAACCATAATCCGAAGATGAAATACCAAGTCAATCAAGTAGCTTCTCACAATTATCCATAGGAGGTGCGAGTCAACAGGAATTCCTAGTTCGAATTATTTAGGGCATATATTAGAGTAGCACTTAAACCAGGTAATTTCTAGATATTGAAATGGCTAATTTTATTGTAAGTTCTCTGAACAGCATTTCATCGACAGTTTTTATCACCTTTGTGCCATTATAAATTTTGCTCGTGATCAAGCTGGTTGACAGCGAAACGTCGGGCGTTATATTTGTATTTTAATACATTATAGTATCCGCAGAAGTATATTTTCCCTTGAATTAGCATTTCAAACGTTAAGATCGATTTCATTAAATGATACATTGCATTTAGTACATTTTAATTGATTGTCAATTTGAAATATTTGGTTAATGAAGATGAAACTGCAAATTCAAAAAATAAAATGATCTGAGTTTCAAAGCACCGCGACTATTTCAGTTCTGAAGCCTTTCCCGACAACTTCCAACGATATTTTCGCTGGTTTCAGCAACAAGAAATGAAGATTGCAAAGCCATGCCATGCCCTTAGCCACACGGTATCCCGATAACGTGCATAGAAATCTTGTTGCTTTTCTAGTCCCTAGGTTGGACTACACTTCACATTTGCACCCCTCATTTGACATAAAAGGCATACTCGTGTAATAATTGATGGCTCGACAGTTGTTGATTTTTGCTTTATCAAAAATGATTGTATCCTCCTTCAAGAATGATGAATCGCAATATTATCAAAATGAAAATATAATGTCGTCGACAGAATTCCTTGAAATCTGCAACTTTATGTAGGTTGATTGAAAGCAAACGGAGCAGTCAGCTAAATACACAAAACTTCAGGACAAAATATCATGCAAAAACTTAACTCAATACCTAAAGGATCAAAAGTATCAAATAATTTCTTGGAGGAATGACAATCATTTTAGATAAATAATAACATTTCAAAGCCTTCATACTTGGTTCTTGAAGGAAAAATCACTCAAAAATTCAGTACTTCAACTTGTTAAGGAAAAAGAGATACAAAAAGCTTCCGCCTTTTCTTATTAAATGAAACCTGGAGATAGAGTTGACGATTGGCTCATCACCGGTCTCAATATAGAAAGTTCAGCTGTAAATCGTGATCTGAACTCGCTGGTTTAAGCGTCGAAAGCTTCAAATGGTCTTTCTGACTGAATTTCCCGCACAAAAGAGAGCGCAAAATCTTCTCAATAAGTAACCTAAAATTGTGACTTAGTGTTCAAATTCAAAATGCATTTGAGAAGAATATTCATCTTCTACATAAGAGATCCTTAACTTATAACAGAGATTCATCAATGTTTCTTCGTCTCGTCATGAAAATAGTTGATATAAGAAGTAGAATCGTCACAAACATACACATCTTCGGTTGTTTCACTGCCGTAATCGTCATACACGGATACACTTGCAATAGTGTCCGAATTTGACGTCGATTCTAACCTCTCTACATCCTCTGGTGACATGTAAACAATGTCCGACACTGAGAATGCTTTCGTACAGTCTTCTAAATCACTGTCATCCCTGGAAGTCGATGCGAAGCTCGCAGGAGCGCTTGTTCTTGGGTGAAAAGATGCCTGCGGCTTCAAGTTATCATCCATTTGACACTTTCGTCGTCGATTCGGTGAAACTTTGTCTGACGGAGATAAGCGATAGAATCGTTGCTGTGCAGGCCATCCTTCTTTCAATAGTCTTCGTTGATGTTCTTGAGTCATGTCAATACAATCTGAGAGTTTCGCATGAACTCCCATCAACGTTTCCTCATCTTTCACACAAGAAACAGACTGGAGGAGAGTCGTCATGCACGAGCGGATTCGTTTCTGCCAACTAGCTGGTGATAGAGGAGTTACAGGGGCTCTGTCTTTGGTTTCAGGGGCACCAACCAGATATGAGTCGAAACAGGATGAAGTGGGAGACACCACATTGATCATAGTATCTACAGGAATCTCATGATCGAAGGCATTGACGGGAGAATCGGAGAGATGAAGCCGTTTTCCGGGAGATTCCATGTCAGGCTGGTAGGAGGTCGATACCTACAATGAAGATCAGAAAGTAGCCAAATTAGAACTCTTAAGAATTATGTCTGATCTCTATAAAAAAACTGACAATCCCGGTTTATCATTTTCAGATTATTTAGATTGTTTTAGATTCAGCCTTTACTCTGAAAACATGATAATTGAATATTCATTTGAAAATCTAGCCATGATATTTACTTTTCAGTGTGTATTCAAAATGAGCTGTTAAACAACAACTGTTAAAATTCTTGAAAACTGCTTGATTAGATTTTCGAAGTCCACGCATTCATGATGTAACTTTTGAAAGTAGCATGATTTTAAAATACTATTTTCCAGTATATGAGAATAAGACGCGTGAGTCTTCAGATATTGATGATTTTATATGAGATTCTTCTCAGTTAATGATACCATGCGTACCAAATTGATCGTTTTTACATCTGATTAGAAATTTTTAGAAAATGCCAAAGAGAACAACACATTTAGGACGATATACCCAGCAATACTTTTCATTAAACTACGCCTGGACAACATTTTATCTATGAACCGATATTGAGACAAGAATCCTTCCTATAGGCGGGAGCTTCAGATGGTTGACTTAAGAAAAAGGAAGATTGAAACTTTCAAAAATCGCAAAAATTTAGCAAAATAAAATGCAGTTGAAATTAGGATTCAAAAAGCGAGCTTTTTTAAAAAACGAAATTGTCGGTCGATTATCTAAAAGTATGCCGAAATCAATGCCCTTCAAAACTGGATTAGCAATGACCAGGGTCTCAGTGACTGTGCATAGATTGCGTTAGTTACTCAGGCTCATGCGATTATGTAAAGAATGATTGATTTACTTCCAATAGAATTCCATAAGCTTTGACGTCACACTCCCTCATACTGGTGGCTTGGACGGTGCTGACTCAGTCAGACTTCTATGGGGCGTTGTGGCACTTTTAGTGCGGATGTCCTTCCTGTCGACTTCCAATGACACTTTCGGGGCTCGACCTCTGGACCGAAAGATCGCTAGGACAAGTCATGGAGAAAAAAGCCGCCGTTTAGATTATAAGATGTTGATCGGATGTCTTTAAATCGGGCGACGTTTACGACTGATCGCATGAAAGAAGCGCTAGACATAGTGACGAATGACAAAATGGTCTGTCTTTAGCAAACGGCTGTTTTCCCGGTAGTACTTGACTCCTTACCTTGTCGAGACTCCGTTTCCGTGACAGGTTCCGATTTCCGTCTTCTCGCTTGTACGTCATCACTGCTTTCTTAATGGCGCTAACAGTAGGGAAATACGAGCGATTGTGATCACTAATATCCATTCCGAAGGGCATTTCATCTGAAAAATGAAGACAATTTACAAAGTGAAGACGTTAACAATTTAAGAATATATTGAAGCGGCACAGAGCTGGAAACGGGTCTGAGCTTTGTCTACATCGATATCTCGCCTATTATCCAACTTCGATATCGCAGCCAGGGGTTGGCAAAAATTAATTCCAATTTAATTGGCTTCATTTTTTGCTAAAAATCAATTAATTTAATAGCATCACATTAGCAATCAATTATTTGACAATTAATTGCAGCTATTTTTATTAATTACTAATTATTAACTGAGCTAAGAAAACCTTTTCCAGTTTCATGTGCTTCTTTTTGTCCAAAAAATTCCAAACATTTTATTTTCGGTTAGGTTCTGCTATGTTTCCTCAGGCTTGGAGAGACCTTCCATGTCGTACATTCGATATGGTTGGCCTGGCCCCGCCATGTGGTATAGGTTGGAGTTTAGGGGCCGAAACCTTGCTTCATGCAGCCACATGGTTCCTCCCTGATGACTCCATACATAGCAAACTTAATTTTGGTTTTTTAGGTTTCTTATTTTCACCATTTGTTATTTTTAAGTTAGCTTCTCGTCAGGTCCCTGACGAACTCTTATTTCAGTTCATATATGGCAAAATAAAATCGTTTATAAGTATTAATTTATTTCCCTTCCCGTCTTAAGTTTAGTCGACTAGCCTTTATACGTATTTCAGTCACTACTCTGTTCTGGAATAGGTTACTCTATTATTAGTTAGTATTAATTTGTATTCATTCGTTCATGACATTTAATTACCTAATTATTTACAGGATTCTCCACTAGGGTAGTTGTTTAACTTTGGTATCTTCCGTTTCCTGGATCCTTCGAAATTTTTTTTTGACCGTGTCGTGTCTTAATTCGATTACTAGATATAGAAAAATGTTCTACAAAATGATATCATGATTTACTCTTGATTGATAAACACTTAGAAGGTTATTACCGTAGCACATAGGTCTACGAAGACGCATTAAAACAATAACAGAAATAGAACTGACCTGTAATCGCATGCATAAATCTTCTGCATCAGAATGTTCACTAATTTGCATGACAAAACATGTATATGCATTGATAACAACATCAAGCAATGACTGATGATTAATATTTGTATTCTTCTCAATTCCACGAGCTTAATATTTCCCAGTTCAAGCACTGAAACACTGCCACGCTGGTCATCTTGATAGTAAGTGCTTCATTAGGTTTACCATAATTTGAATTTGTATAAGATTCTTAGAAATGAATATATGAAACAGATGTGTTCAGCTAGAAACTTTCAAATTATAGTCTAAAGGAATGCTGTAGATCAATAAAAACAAGTTTCGCATTAGGCAATAATCAAACTTTTTTCTTTTTTAATGCCAGTAGGCCTACAGAATATTATATTATCGACTATGTAGGCCTACATAATATACTGCATAGCTTCAAATAATCGCTAATAAATCGCTTTTTTGACGTGTGAGTAATTGCAATTAATTGGCAACTGCTCCAATCAACTAATTTTTTAGCCCTGATCGCAGCATGCACGACTGACAGTCGGTCTCTCAATCACTTTTGATCCATCTTATAGTGCCGCAAACTTCTCATTCATTGCAGCAAGACCAGCTGAAGACACTAGTAGTAACTGTAGACACAATGAGCTCATTTAGTGGCATCATATCATTTTGATACTTATCTGAGCACCTGCTTATTATCTGCAAGTCAGTACGGATGACTCATCTACTTCCGTCCACTACACACTATTGCGTGTCTTCGAAGCACACTGCTACTGTCCATCATGACTTGTCTGCTATTGTATAACCATCGTCTATTCATGTTCTATTTTCAATCAAGCTTTGACTCATCGTAGATCTGATCCTTCCTAACTTTCTATGACATAATACGTCCCAAATTTCTTCATGTATATAACGACGTCATTTATTCGGCATTTGGAGGTTATCTTCTCCATGTTTTTAAATGTGTCAATAACCTGCAAACCTTTTTCAGCCGCCACAGAACTTCAGATATTAGCAGATGTATTTCCTGTCTGTTCCTTTCCATGCAGATTGCACAAGTGCTTAAAGAGTTAAAGGTGCTAGCGTGAAGTGCTGGCGATCTCTGATGATCATTATTGAACTGCACTGCAATTGTCTCCAACGTTACATTAGAAACGACGTTTAAATAGACCACAATCACAACAACAACAGTTGTTCAGAGAAATCGTGTGATCATTTCTAATATCAGCTGAGATAAAAGACACAGAAGACGAAACAATTTATGATTACACAATTGAACACGTTGATAAGATAGCAATACCTCTGATCTCTTGACATAACGTTTCTTATTAAGGATAAAGACAAAGTTTGATAGAGTTTTCCATGTGGACAGACTATATCCTCCGCCAAGTGTCTGCGAAGTTGTGTGGTGATTGACTGGCTCTCAGAGGCTTCACACAAATTTGAAAATGTGAGAGGATTAAAGCTATAAGTAGCTTTCTTTTATTTTCTAATCAAATTTCGGAGGTTGGAGTTTCTCAAAACAGACAATATTGTATTTAGTCGTGTACATTTAGAGGTTTTACGAAAGTCGATACTTACTTCGAACATAGCTGTAAATCCTCTTTTGCAATTCCTCGACAGTTTCATAACCTTCTTCAATAAATTCTCTCATTTTCCTCATTACTTCTTTGTTGACTGTACTCCACACGAATTGCTCCTAAAATGAGAGAAGATTGAGGCTCATTTACTAGTCGGTGTAATGTACCAGTAAAATAACCTCGCTGTCATTAAACGTATGTTGTAAAATATGGGGAGAATATTTTCAATTTATTTTTTTTAATTTCTTAGTTCTCTTAAAATATAGTTTAATCGAAAGGGTTCACCAGAGATGAATCACTGCGTTGGTCCATCACTTGTTTCTTTCGCTATCTTGCACGACAGGTTCTTCATTATACAAATTTCAAAGGGGGAAGAGAAAACGTCGCTCTTCTATTTTTAAGAAGACTTTTTCATTTTTTTGCAAAGCTGGAGTCCCTGACGCGTTTCATCTCGGTGGACAGTCTCAAAGGGTAAGCAAATGCGCAGAAGTTGGCGGGTCAGTTGAGGGTATCAAGCAGAGAAAATCATTGGACAGTGACCACTCGTCAGATCAGTTCATGTTTGCGGTTGTTTGTGAATTGTTCAACGCCATGAAGTGTGCTACGGCCATTTTAGCATGCAACGAATTCATTTGTTTACATAGGTCAAGAAGATGTAAATTTTCGATATCCATCACTGTATCGGCATCATGTTGAGACTGTCGACCCATAGGAAACGCGTTGGGAAATTTTATATCATAAAAATAAAAAATCGTCTAAAATTCAGGGAGCGATATTTTCTCCTACCTCGAGGGATGTTGTACAGCATCATTCGTTTCTTTAATCTACAAATGAACTATTCAAGGATCCGAAATATTCATCAACACTTTCAAGCGATTCAGGTCATCCGTTACATCATTTACGTCCTGAAGCTTAACGTAGACCTACTTTAGAGAACTTTCTACGTTCCAAGTGTAACACTGCTTCCTCAATGAACAGCTTCATTGTGTAGAATAGCAAATTTCCCGTTTCCTGATTTTGCGCCTATGTTATCTATGTTATCGTGACAGTGTACAGTAATAATAATAACAATAATAATACCATCCTTTATTGACTTACAAATGAAATTCAGTAAGTGCATTACAATTTTACACAATAATATAAGAAAAAAAGACCATTAAAAGTGTGCTATTTACAATAACAAATAAAAGAATTCTTGAACCGAGCAGTCTTTGTCAATGGTTTCCGAAGTGGGCACATATTTCGTAAGAAGCGTGACTTTTACAAAAAATAATTCCCGAAGTGGGTGGGTAACATCGTCAACAATCGTTGAGAACATGGATGAGCAGATACGATTAACCATGACGTCATACGATGGCTGAATTGGAAGCCCGATTATTTTGGAAGCACGCCTTTCCACACTGAGTCCACGCTGTATCAGATAGTCGGACATGTTGACCAGCAGGACATGCCGAGTTCTTCAAGTTACGGAGGATGTAGAGCCTTTGAACTGACTTTTTTACAGTCGTTGACACATGTTTGTTCCAGTTAAGGTCTTTAGAAAGCCAGACTCCGAGCGATTTAACAGACTCAACACATCGAATTGGAAGTCCATTTTCATCTGTGATGGTAGTCAAAGAGATTGAGCGATTTGTAACAATGTTCATAACTGAGCACTTCGAATGATTGAGAGGCAGGCCGATGGAGTGAGACCAGTTAACGATGTTGTTCCATTCTGTCTATAGTCTGTCATCATCATTGCTTCTAACGAAGTGAAGTAGGCTTAGGTCGTCGGCGTATTTGATAACGGAAGAGTTGCTGTACACAGTTTCAAAATCATTTAGCACCATACAGAAGAGGTAGGGGCCGAGTATACTTCCTTGTGGTACACCCTCATGAACGACGTGTCGAGAGGACACATCGGAGCCAAACCGTACCACCTGAGTTCGGTTGGTTAAAAAGTCACAAATCCATTTGATCGCTGATAGAGGCAGTTTGAAAGCGATACACGACTTGATAATTTCGATATGTGGCAGCATATCGAAAGCCTTTGAGAAGTCTTACTGCAACAGTCTTCGAGTCGAGGAACTTCAAAATACGATGGTATAGGAGTGTAATTGCCACTGAAGTACCACTCTTGGGTAGATAAGCAAATTGCGTAGCGGAGAGCCGAGGTCTAATAGCTGGAAGGATAAGGTGCTTAGCAATGATTTTCTCCAAGCATTTACTGAGTATTGACAATAGCGAGATTGACCGGAAATGAGATGTCTCGGAGGGATTTGAGCACTTTGGTATTGGTGAAATGATAGCAGTTTTGAAACAATCAGGAACAGAGCAAAGTCTTAAACTTTCATTGAAAATGAGTGTGATTGCGGGAGTCAGAAGTGAAGCGTAATCTCGAAAAATCCAGAAGGATAGGCAATCCGATCCTGGACTTTTTTTAGTCGTATTGGAGAGAATTTGAAAAACTTCATTTTCTGATACTCTCAAATCACATTTTGGCAAAGAAGCAAGTTGATCACCATTCTCCTCTAGATAAGCAGAGCTTGACAATGTGTTGGATGATGTCGCTGACACAAATGAAGAGAAGTAGTCTGCCATTTGTTGAGCTGATACCCTGCATTGAGGAGACTTTGATTTTTCGCATCTACCAAGATATCTGAAGGTGTCCCACATTTTCTTTGCGTTTCCAGACCTTATAGTTGTTTCCATATAGGACTGTTTCAAGAACTGAGTGTGACGTACGGCTTCGTTGCGGAGACGAATATACTTGAGATGTTTGCCTTCACGGTAGGCACGATCTCTATTGTCAATGATAATCTTTAAGGAGCCCTTCATCCATGGGGGATCCGACTGGCGAACACGGATCACTCGAGATGGAAAACAGTAGTCATAAATTCCGTAAAGATGTGTCGTGAGGATAGTTGCAGCTTCATTTAAGGATTGAGCAGATGATACCAGAGCAAACCAGTCGTAGAGATACATAATTTCAACAAAGAGTTCTTTGTTAAACTTGGTGATTTTTCTGATATGTTTCTTGATACAAGGAGGTCGCTCAGACTTTTGGGTCCATACGATTGTAACATGATCAGATTTTCCCATAGGGGCCAGTCTTTTTGGCAATGATGGAATCTGGTCCAGAGTTCGATCGTTACGCGTTGGGAAGGTGATCAATGGCTTCGTCGTTGTCACTTGTGCGTATAAGGATAGATCATTAAAGTCACCACAAATGATAATCCTTGTGTCGTAAGAATTAAGTCGAAATTCGAGTGCATAATCAATGATATCGGCGATACAATAAATTGCTTCATGATGAATAGATGGATTGTTCCAGCAAGGATGATAAATTAGGATGCACAATAATTTGGGTAAAATGATGGGTAGAATCTCTGATTGACAAGTTGTCAGAGCTGGTACATCGTCGCTCGATATAATTGATAGTGTAAGAGAGTCTTTCGTAAGTATTCGATGCCGTTCATTTTTGAATGCTGTGAAGATCGAGCGAGGTCCTATGATTCCTGTCATTAAATTATCATGTATAAGATATTACATTATCATCGTTATATCTAAAATTTGACAAGTTACATTACCTGTTTGAACTTGGTTAGCAGATTTCTATAGAAAATGAGTATCTAAATGATTTTATTTCCTGAGCCATTGAGGCTTTAAGACCACTGACTGAAAATATTTTCACTAAATCAATACATGACCAATCTACATCGGTATAGTTTCATATTTAGAGTCTCAAGTGAATTCTAAATTGTGATGCGACGTCACATGAGAAGAAAACACCTTCAGAGAATGCGCTAAACGAAAATTGAAAATTAGCTTGGCGTAATGCTAACAATCAAACTTCTTGATTGAAAGTTAACTATTCGAACTTTCTGAGTACCCCTAATGCAAACAATGATACTTTTGAGCTATCTTGACGAGCTGTTCAGACATTATACATTAAAATCGGACCATTCCCTTCTGTACAAGATGAGAGCCAAATTCCCTCCGACACCGATAACAAGCATCAGCACTCACCTCATCATTGACAATACGTCTACAACAATTGACAAACCGACTCGGAACATAATAATTTTGACGAAATCTAGAAAGGCTCAAATAAGCACATGCGTCTCAATAATCAATACAAACACTTCCGAAATATTCAATTGCAGTACTAGAAACCATTGTAGATCGAAGTAATCACGATGATGAAATATGATGACAAGAATGTACGTCTGACACGAAAAGGTTTCTCTCGCAATCAAGTGATCGAGAACGTGCTGTCGATCTTAATAAAGAAAGTTAGCTTACCTTCAATAAGCAAATGACTATTTGGCAGGTAAGGCTAGGCTTAGAAAAACATGGCTATACTCTGTTTTACATTGTAAACATGGCTGCAAAGCGTTGTTTCTAAACTGTGCTTTTCGCATGCTTTAAGCACTTTATAAACAAAAACATAAATAGTATGATATAAACATGCAACTTTGCAAGCTTACGTATGACAAATTATCAACATCACAGTTATCTTGTTTCATACATCAAACTAGCTCTTGAGGTTGACGAGAGATTCAATGTTGTTCGATTAAAAAGAAACTATGCAAACTACAGGGACAGAAAAACTTAAAAACATGACTTTTCAAAGCCTAGGTTAGGCATAGATTGAATTTACACTAATTAAGTTGTAACTCTAGACAGGCTACAAATTCACAGTAATAAACACCAATCCATGTCATTGTCATAAGTTTCTTGACATAGCCTTCCGGCTCGGAGATTTGACAAATCAAAAAGCACAATAGAAAGCATTGAAGAGAACCTCTTACACTTTCTGTCGTGTGGTTCATATGTTGAGAGGAACTGGGTAGCCGAATGTAGAATCGCCGTTCCCCCTGCGCTGTTCGAAAGGCGAAGTCACGTTTCAGTCGCTCCATCGACATTGCCCTTGATGAATCAGTGTCCTCACGTACCTGAAAATGAATCGAAAACATTACATCAGCGATGGAAAAAAGATATTTGGCAATTTGTGTTCATTGATAAAATCATAGAAGTAGATAATAGGACTTTCTATGGTATTGTTAATTTCCATGGATACAATGATGCTTTATATTGGTCATCAAGAATGCAAATCTCTATGCTAGTGCTCTAATGAAGAGATGCGACAAAAGATATTTTCTGAGCGACAGTATTTCTGGAAAACATATTTACTTTTCTCTGTATACATTAACTTATTTGAAAATGAATCGTAATCAAAATTCCGATGTTTCTGTGAAATTGCACTGTACAATTCTAAGAAACTTTAAATGTGATCATGAAGAAAGACGACTTACACATCAAATGTAGAAAAGGAAGCAAAACTGACTTCTTAATTAAACCATTACTTAATTAATAAGTAGTATGTAGATGACATTTGAATTTTCAATATTTTTTCGATGTCTGGTGTAAAACATGAATCCATACCAGAATCACAATGCATGGTTAACCAGAAATCTGTAGCAAATTAGTCGCAATCAGTTGAAATTTCTACTTCAGTCAGGAGTTTGGGTGTAACATTATCGGCCACTCAAAAACTCACTTGGTAATCTGGGAATTTCAGCACTTCCTTCACAACAATTTGAGCAGGACAGCCACCTCCACTCTGAAATGAGAAAATCGAGACCTGGTCAAAGCTGACAATGACATCAATCAATGAATATATTCCTAATAACATGCATTCGTGCAAGCAACAAGTGCAGAGCTAGAATATGATTAAAAATTACAATGTGAATGAGATCTTGTTTATACCTCCCGGACACGGTATTGCAACCCTGACAAAAGTCCGTACACCAACGACAGTCAAAGTCATCTGATCGGCGACGACGGCAGGAAAGAGGATGCTTTCCGTTATCTAATTTTGGCCTCATCAATGTGCAATGATATAAATAATATTCAGACACTAAGGCAGAGGTATCAAATCAAACACTTATAGAATATCTCATATCTCAATCAATCACACACTTATAAAGCGAATCAATCTTAGCTGTCTCCTTGAGAAAATTAAGAAGTTAAAAGAAGAAATTAAGTCAAACTTAAATTATAATTATTTTCACGAAGATTGTAAGGTCAACTTTTCAAAGCGAGGAACAATGTCATTACCGAGAGAGCGCAGCGATCGATGCAACGATATCTCTCTGACTGTTGAACAGTTGGTTGAACAATCATTCAACTGTAATACTCCTATATTTTAAATGTTAGTTTTAGGTACTTGTCAAAGGTATGAAGAAAGTTGTAATCAAATCATGCGTTAAAACATACTGGTAACAAAATAATGATGAAAATATGCTTACAATATGGAAAGTTCACAATGAGCTATTTGTATTAAGTACTGATCTTGAATTGTAAAATAATTTTCCTTCGCCACTGAAGGTGATGGCAGTACATGCACAGGGATAAAAATATACCTCCCACTTTCTCTATACTTACATTTACAGTCGCAAAACTCAGCAAGTTCTTCCGCATATGCCAAGTAACTGTTGACTGGATCTAGCATTTGTGCTAACAGACACACTATTAACTCTACAGAATATTAAATAATTCACTTGGACATAGCTTCTGATATATGATGAGTACTGAAAAAAATGATACCATTTCAATACATATTAGAAGACTATATTGATTGGCTTCAACTTCCTTCACCTATGTTTTTTCTACAAAAGACACGACGACATTAACAAATTAGGATACTTCCACAGGCGGACGAATGAGGCATATTTCACATTTCATTGAATTTGTAAACAAAAATTCATATTTCTCTCTATGTTTAATTATTGAACCGAAGCATGCCCCCGTACAGAAATTGCAATTCAAAAAGTATCAAAGTTATTGAAAATATTCATTTAATAACGATGTTTCGAAAATGCACTGATAGAACTCAAATTATGAAAGCATTTCTGATGGAATTCATAATGAAAGCAAACACTTCAACAAAATATTTCTAATTAAATGATGGAAAGTTTCATGTCCACGACAGCCTAATTAGCAAATTAATGCATTATATAAAAACCCTGTCGAGGATCTTCTGTCAAGTAAGAATCAATTTTGCTTGAAAGGTCTTTTTAGCAATTTCCTGACATTGCAATTTAGTCTTTGATTTATTAATTTCGTGAGTCTTGGCCTGGCCACTCATCTTACCGCACTTTACTGTTGCAAAATTGAGTAAGCGATGCCAAAGTTGTTCAAAAGTGAATTCCGAAATTGTCATTTCAATCACATAATTATTAAAGCGAGGAACAGAGTCTCGTCGGTCACGCATAACCTGAGTTTTGAACCAAGTATCATCGAAGGAACATTTGTCTTTTTCGCAAAATTAATCGTTGATATAGTGAAGGGAGCGGTTAACATAGATAGATAATTCGATTGATAGAGAGTCAGCCACTTTCTCCATTCAACCTGTCTCCGAAATATATGTACAATTAATATTAGTTAATTCACATCACTATAAATTCAATGAGCTATTTCTTCACATCCGCTAGATGTTTAGAAAAACTATCCAGAAGGAGCCGAAATTGCCGATCAAAGATTATCTTACAAAACTGCTCGTGCGTTTTATGAATGTACTACATTTTATTCTCTCAATGTTTCCTTTTGATACATGCTGCTGACAAGCGCTTGGGAAAAATGTTTTTTATAATTCAAAATCGTCTATCTGTTGACCGGTTGATCTTCTTTCGCGGTATGCAGTTTTTAAATCAATGGATCGATACAAGACTTATATAGATGTCATTATGGAACTGCAATGAACCTGTTGAAGACAGGGGAGCTCGTCTCTGCTATTTTCATTCAACTGTTGAGTTGCGCAAATTGAAAAGAGCCTCAAGTGCCGAAGACGATCTGTGCTCGTCCTATTTACACTGAATTTGCGCTAACTCGCAGTTGCGCTGGTTAATAATAAAGTTTTGAATATATCTAGTCAGGTCATCATTAAGATGCTATTGGTACTATGTAAGCCAATGCTACCTATTCCATAGCCCTTCACCCTTTTGTATTCAGTATTGTGTTATTATGACAGACGTGGGTGTGAATTTTAAATTATATACTAGGCCACAATTCCTTCCTTTTTCCTGAAGATAGTTAACGGATGATAACTTTAATTAATTGTAAAGAATAACAAAGGAATAAATATTGGTTTTACAATATAGACTTTAATAAAATCTAATTAAAGTAGGACGAACTCGTCCTCACCACTTGAGACAGTCATCAAAATTGCATACCCATCTTCAAGAGGTTGAAGGTATATTGCACTTCAAAAATATTATTCATCATTGACGCACAGCTATGAGATTACACAGATAAAGCAAGCCAACTATAAAGAGGCATGCCCTTTATTTTTAAATTGAAAATGAAAATTCGTCATGTATCTACTTGAGTACTGCAGCAGCCATCGAGTCAATTTAGTCATCAATAAATAGATAACAATAGCACGTAAGTAGTACGAAGATTTTAGTTATTACATGTAACACGTGTAATAAACAGCATCTTCTTGCACGAAATCTGCTGTTTTTATTTGTCGACTGATACTTCGAGTAATATTTATAAATCATGCTACGTTACGTGCGTGCTGCGTGACATTCTTCACAATACCACAGTTCAATATCTGATGAAACATATCGCTCATGAATCATTGCGATTACAGTGAGAGTTCACGGTTGGTCAACAACATTAAAAAACATGATATAGTGTTTTCCGAGATTAAGAGTTTCACCCAAAGTGTTCCATACACAGCCACTCTGTATTTATTGATAACTCAGTGATTGAACTGCCAACGTTCTCCAAACTCTTTTAATCAAGAGCTTGGAGCAAATAATTTCTTTCATGGCACAAAAAAAATAAATGAAATTTTCAGAAATTCGAAAATGCTAAAATTATTAATTGGAAAGGTGTTAACTCATATATACAATAACTACAACTCATGCGCGCATTGAACATAAAATCGGCCTGGAATCCATATTTTATTGAATCGTAGGAAGCCCAAGGGCACGATTAGTGCAGACGAAATCATTTATGTTCAGCTGAGGCATTTCGACTTAATTGTCTGCTAGTAGCTCAAGTGTTGGTCGAAGTCTCAGGTGAATAAGAAAATATTTGTCTGCATTGATCGTGCTTTTGGGCATCCTATGATTCAGCAAAAACCGTGTGCTTGTTATCCATGAAATTCATGAAGGATACATTTTGACACCTCAACTTTCGGATACATGAAAACTATCCTTGATATCTACACGAATAGTATTTCCTAGAAGTGATCTCATGCCAGGCCTCAGATTCATCCAGCAGAAATGTGCCAAATTAAGGCATGTCATTATTCAAAACCTGTTTGCCACTACAAATAGTCTACCACTGTCATGAAAGGTTAACATTTCGGGAATTTACTTATCTGCCCTAGTAGTAGATCTGAGGCACATGTGTTTCCACGCTCAATTACTTCTTTCGAAATGCAATACGAATACTTAAAAGACTATCCAAGCACACTTAAGATGCAATATGAAATATACTGATATTTTATGGTCTTAAGTATTAGTTCCCAATCTGTTTGCTACATCACCCGCAATATAGTGAACCTTGCCGTATTAAATCGACATGTTACTGTATCTTGACTTGGATTGATAACTTCATCTTTTGAAACAATTATAACAAAAGCACTAAAAATTAAGAAAATGAGCTGGAAACAATCAAATTGCAACCTAATTTTATAACTATGGAAGCCGAACAAATTTGAGAACAAATAATTAATGTAAAGTTAAGAAATGTAAGTATTGGCAATTAATGAAAATAGAATGGTTGTATAGGTTTATATCTACAGATCCATCGCAACCATTCATAACCTCTAATTATAATGCCTGGGTACAATTGATGTAAAAGCGCACGTTCGTGTCATCTTGCATACCATTCTATCTACCTGTTAAATAATGGGGTTCTGAACCACGTGAAACCAATTGGTAACAGCTAATTGAATATGGTTTCTGATCTGATCAGTGATAGAAAGTGAGAAGAAAATATTCCCACACATGCTCCCAAAAAGCGTACTTTAAGCTTGAACGTCAAATTTAAGCTAGAATAAACAAATGCATTCTTCAAAATACGTTCATTTTTTTTTGTCTGAACGCCCATTATATTGGGCTCAGAGAATGAATAAACGATCAAAATTCATTAATTATCTACAATTAATATTTAATTAATTTACTTTAATTAATATTTACTTAAAATTAATATTTACTTTTTAAGATAAAACATATACGACTTCCTTTTCAGAATACTGGCCATACTCAGACTATCAAGAGGCAAAGATTACATCAGAAATGCCTGAAATATTCTCAGGATGAAAAAATAACTCAACAAGATGAGCAATTAATTCCATTTTAAACAAAGTGGCGTGATTGTCTCATGTATAATTAGGACGTATATATGTGACTTGATCAATATTGTCTTCTTTTCATGCTTTAATCGTATGTGTAAATTACTATATGTACATGTATATATCATGATCAGCCACAGCTATCTATATTTGAATAAAAATGCCTATTATTACTATCAGTTTATGTTTATAGATTGGAGCTGAAAATAACTTCACTCACACGAGCCTATATTACAGAAATTATAATTTCATGAATTTGTAGTACGAGTATTTATGTCAAGCATACATGCCGCATTCACAAGTCACACAAATTGTTTCATGCTGTATTTGAGCGGTCGAAAACAAAACAACTGTAAAAAAATCCATACATGATACTCTATCTCACCGGATCACGTCTCAATTTTCTTACCTTCGCTGCGAATGACTGGCACTTGGAAAATCCGACATGACACGCCCATATCTTCATGTTCAGATAAATGAAAGGAGCACCATCATACGGTATAATTGAAGGATTTTGCACCTTATCGTCCCATTGTATAATCACTTTCTTCGGTATTTCTGTAAATAATACGCTCCTTGAATCTATAAGACAAATGTACTGACTGAAATATACACCTACCTGTCTTTCCAAAGTTTAGATGATGCGTTTTCTTCAAATAGAACCGCGTCTTCGCCAAATATGGCTTCAGATATTCCCGAATAAGTCCAACGGCGCTGTCCAAACTTGTGCAGTATCCACTCCATTCATCTAAGATGGCAGTGAACATCGTCTTCCATTTAGGAACTGACTCAGGGTAAGGCCTGTCAAGAAAAGAAATTAATGTCGATCGGTGAGTTCAATAATGAGAAATGTAATCCATAGTGGTATTAGTAACTTCTCACTGGAAACTGTAAATATAGAGGTGTAGGGTTGCCTATCTAACACGTTAACTACAAATATGCAAAATAGTTTAACGCTTTAATAACGCTAAATCAAGCACGCTGGTTTGAACGAGGACTTGACGTTGACGGTTGAAGTTAGATAAATATGATTGAAATTAAAAAAATGAACTAAAATTACAAGGATAGGAGTAAAAGGCACAAAAGATTTCACTTTATAAAGTTATGCATGAAACATCATTACTTATTTTACTTGTGTTATTGAAACCATCATTAGGAATTTGACGTTTGTAGCACATACATGCCTCTGTGCTTCACTACTGACGAGGGTCCCGCAAGCTTACAATTAAGAAAGTTTCGAGAACGAATCATTTGAACAACAAAGGAAGAATCGTTGAGTACGTTAAGCATGTTCATATCAGGATACTCAAAATGCTAATTATGCCAAGAACGCCGATACCGACGTACACCAATATCTGAAGTTTTTAAAAACAAAATTGCCTTGGCGTCAGATTTTTCTGTTATTTACATTCATATAAAAAAGAAAACTCGACTAACTTTTTGCCTGGCATGTACCAGTCAATGGCAGGGACAATTCATATTATCATGATTATGTTTAAGAGAAAACAGGGATTATCTAAATACCATGTTTAAAGCGTTTCCTTGTTTTGTAGGAGAATACTTTTAAATCACGATATGATATAAATGACATGTAACCCATAATGAATATTTACAAAAAATTGCATAGCAATGTGATGACACCATTAATAATTTTTTTAAACGATCTACGACCAATGTTATCTTCAGGCTATGACAGAGAATTATACCATTCCTAAATTTCAACAGAATCAAAAATACCGGCAGTCCAAGAGATGAAAGATTCCATAAAATAGTACCTGTTATCGAAGTAGTCTGCATTGGATAGTGGTGGGGAATGAATCGATTTAGGAGGGCGAAGGTAACAACGTCGCTAAAGGTTATTTCAGACATAAAAAATTGCCAAATTCTTCAACTGCAGCTTTTGAATTCATTAGCGGCTTTGTTCTAAAGCAAGGTACATCAGGATAAAAATCCATGACATCAATTTGAAATCCATAGAGATTAGTGCTGCATTCCTGTTTATGCTTGAAGACTATTGAAGACAGATCCCGTCAGATTTGACCTTGAAGCAGTCCTAGGATAATCAAAATTATAAGTTAATGATATGTCTGACGGTAGGGACGTATTATCAGGCCTCTTAACAGCAAATCAAGAAAATATCATGTTCATGCTTTATAATAGTTACGCTCACGATGTAGGATTCGTTATGGTAATGTTTCAATTGGTGATAGATGGTCGAATTATTGTGCCACTGTGTAATTGGCATTACCAAATTTCTACTTTCTCTTTTACGAATGCTAAGATTGATTTATTTATCTCTTATTGTGCATTTATCTATTTTATCCATGCCTAATGTTCATGATTACATGATTTCATAGCCGCTTGAACAGATTTAAACCCATTTTTTCTATGAACATGACCTTTTAAAACCGATATTTAAAAATGCTTTTAAAGCAACCGTTGTAAATTGTAAACTTCATTGAAATCGGAATAACTGATCAGCATGGTACACCTGTTCATAGCTGCAAGTTTAATTCACAGGGAGAGCAGATTTAGCAGAAGTGAATTAGCAATTCTATTGCCTTTCTATGAATCGCTAGAGTTGTGGATGTGAAGGCCTAGAATACTGCCAAGAACATCATTTACTCGAAGTTGAAATGTGCACAATTGTAAGTATATAGTATAATATGAAAATGATACAAATTCGATGATTTCATTTAGAGGAAATACGCCTGCCATTAAAGCCTGTAACCTTTATCCTTTGTGTTGTAAAACGGCATCCCTATTGATTAATTTTTCAAGTTTCACCATTCTATGCCACTGAATTATTCATTTTCTAGCGCATCAATGTTTATTAGGTTTGCAAACTATGAAATTTCGGTGGAATTTCTATTCGATTAGTTTAATCACCGAAATTCCAATAAAAGAAGTACCCATTGATGATTTCAGCAATTGAAACATGTCAAATTGAAAAATATACATGCATCTGTATTATTTACATCACTTCAAACATGCATCGGAATCATGCATAGTGACGAAGTAAACAAATGTCAGAATTTGAGATTAATGTTGACGCTGAATGTCAACAAAAACAAAATAAGGAAATTCAATATAACAGGACATCATAAATGAGAAGCAATGAATCTTATTCAATTCTAGCAGCACAAATAATTTCTTTAGGTAATGTAACTCAGATTCTGCCTCTTGATAATAATAGAAGTTAATAATTAAATAATAATTATAATAAGTTTAGGACAATGATAATGAAGAAGCTAGTTGAAAGTTGGAGTAACATGACACTTAAGGTTTTGTGATATACCAACTCAGACAGAAATACTTGTAAAATAAAAAAATTGCTGCACCATGCCATAGAATCTCTTTAGTGAACAAACATGTAACATTTTTCGGATAAGGCGTCATCGGTGTGAGCTCATATTTAAGTAATAAAATGGCAAATAATCATATTTTAGGTCACTAATTGCAGTTCATGAAGAAATATTGAATGCTTTCTGTCTTCACAAACTTTTCGGATTTCGTCGATTTTGTCATTCATGAACTGCTTCTGAATGTGGAATAAATTAGCCACAGTTTCCTAATTGATTTGACATTTTCTGTAGTTCATGATGCATGAACTATCAAAACATAACGCATTCAGATACTAAATGTGAGCTGTCATTTTTCTTGTAGGCCTATATAGTCAAAATCAGATGACTTAGCAGTATTCATCTGGTTTAAGAACAAATCAGGAATCTGATTTCAACAGCAGAACAATGTTGGTCAGGGAAACTTTTGGAAGTTAAAAGGGTTTAATACTCCTTCCAGAAACAAATATAACATAAATAAACGTTTATTTACAAAAATTGATGTCTCAGTGTTGAGAATCGTGAGATATGTAATGCCAAGTCAAGAAATGACTTTATAGAATAAAGTCACAACAAATAAGTGATGCTGAAAGAAAGTTAATATAAAAAAATCCATGATTGAAAAGCTCTGACATACACATCATTAAACAGCTGCCACTAAAAGCAGTAATCACAGGGAGTCGAAACTGTTTTGAATTGACCAAGGCTGACATTGCAAGATGGAATGGATGTGTTGAGACCGAGAAAATTCGTTGATAGAGCTTGAAACTAATGCGCTTTCGATGATAATCCAGGAGAAAGAATCGAGAGCAATCACATTAGCACTTTCCGCATATAATGAAATGAGCATGTCACTGAATTTTCTCAGCTTTTCCTGTAACGTCTTTGAGAGTTAAAAAAATAAAAGAGCTACATTTTCCAAAGCACGTTGAATGCATTTTTGATACATCAATGTCAACCAATCCTCTGGTAAAAAGTCAGTAAGTTGTCTGAGCACATGCATTGTACAAGTGAATGCAAAAAAGAAATGCTCATATCTTTTGCAGATCTTATCTATGTGGGATTTGATTTTCTGATGATGATCAAAAATTACATCAAGAATGCGCAAACTGTCTGAAGCATTGACGTTAGGCACTTGGAATCCAAGAAAGTTATGTTGAGATAAATGACGATTTGAGCTGATGAACATTTGCTCAAAATTCTAATAATTTATCTGCATTTTGCATTTATAAGTCCACTGTGAAGCAACGTAAATCAATTCCTTTACAATCGAATCAACACTATCTGTGAATATTTGACCAACCAAAAAGATGACGTTCGCATACTTCATTATACTGGAATCTGAGTTATGAGACAGAATAAGATCCGAGAAAAACCCCTATATAAAACCGTGAGCACCATTTATCATTCTTTGTCTAAAGATCGTGAGACATTGTCGCATCCTTTCATCAAATCGATAGTAGTGATTAGGGTGTACGTAGTTGCAATTGCACTGTTCGATTGCACATTATTCTTGACAATCTTCAAACTTGAAAGGGGTACAGACTTAAGAACTTTTAGGACTGTATGAGAAGTGAGATTTGTCAAGTCTTGAAAGGAGCTGATCAATTATCTCTTGCAACAAACATTTCCCGAATACTGGTTCAGGAATGGGCAGCATTGGTATTTGTCGAATGCGTTGCAGGGTTGAAATTTGGCAAGGGTATGATGTCGGGTTTTCAATTGTTGAGGCAAGTGACATGAGGTCATGTCTTGAAAATAAATGACAACGGAAAACACAGTGTCAGCAATCCTTGAACAAACAACGTAAGGGATAACACCCGACCCTGGTGCCATCATTGAATTCAACTGTTTCGAAAGATTGTAAACTACTCTGTCGCTTGTATGAAAAGGAGGATGAATGGAAAGAGCACTGGTTCGGAGGACTAATTATCGAGGAACTTCGATCTAACCGCTTGTTCAACGTCAGTCAAAATACTCTCGATGTTGTCACTAGATCCAAAATTAGGCACGACAGCCATTTTTACAAGATCTTGAGCTGCCATCAACGGCTTTGTAAACGACACAAAGATTTCCTTTCATTGGTTTATTGATTGTTGACAACCGATCCTCTCATTTCACGTTTAATTTTTCAACTTATCACAGGGCTGAGGAAAGGCTTCACAAAAGCAATATTAGCATGATTTTCTGGTGTTCAAAAGGGACAGAGCTTCATATATGAATTGGCACAATTTCTTTATGCCCAATACGAAATCTAGAACCGCAAGTGTAGCGTTGGGAGTAGTCACAAAAAAACAATCAAGAAAAAAATTTTGTGAAAAGTGTCGATGCCAAACTGATAGATATTTCCGACAGAGCAAATCACGGATGACGAAAAGTTTTGGAGGTATCCGATCAAAAACTTATTCAAGACATGTGTATAAAATCTCATTTAGTTTGTATGCTTCCAACAAAGAGATAGGGAGAATTCGCCGATAGTGGCTACTGCCAAGGCTGAGCCAGCAAACTTTTGTTCTTGCAGTAGTGCTGACAACATCATAAAAGGAGATGAAACCATTTGTTGTGAAAACACACTAAATGAATTTTGGTTACATTGAGTGATCTAAGTTGCTTGTGGCTAGGAAATATGTCAGCATCCAAAATCAAACTACAAAAATTCTGAAAAAACTTAGAAAAGACGAAACAAGACCATGTGAGGTGAAGCTTGTCAAAATAAAGAGTCTAGACACATCCTGATAAGTATTTCTTGCTACTGAGTGATTTAGAGCATCTTACATCTGAGAAACGTCAGGCGTAGTGAGTGCTGGAAGGATTAGGTATTGTTCATCAATTTTGCTGGTTAGATGTTCATTGCCTAAATCGTCTTAACGGAAAAATAGTCAATCCCTCATGAATAAAATGCAATCTAATAACATGAAATCTCAAAAAAATCAGTGTCATGAGCATAACATCAGCAGTACATATGGTTTCATGCATAAATTGAGTCTGATGAGCCAAAACATCATCTCAATTGCTTTCAACTTTGAACTGAATAGGCCTACAATGAGGCCAATAAAAATTGAAGTATTTTTGAAGAAATAATTAGGCCGCCCAACTGACATTGCATTTCATAATCAGAAGCATACAGTAATTTCGTCAACATACTCATCTATATTAACTGTATCCGGATCAACTAATGTCTCTTCTGACATCACTGACTGCAGACATTTAATATCAGCTGCTTTTTTGCAAACATGCGGCAGTCGATAACAGTTAAACTATAAGAATTCCTCGTTGTTTTTGCACACTTTCATACATGTGATCAAATATACAGTCATTATCAGTATAATCAATGGCATAAAAAATGACAATTAAGAAATTCACTCTGCAATTCTTTGCTTTGTTTAAAATTGCAAAATCCTATCTTGTGTTTCAAAATTTCGGAATTATGACAAGCACGTGCGTTGCACGAGGGTTTTATAATTCTGTCATGTAATGCCGTGTTTCATCGAATAATAGCCGCGGCTACTACTATGAAATGTATACTTTGGATGAGGCTACTATTCGATGGCGGCCACTGTTCGAGGGTGGATACTAGTAAAAAGTCCCATGATCAGTAACTTGACTGATGTGATGAGACGAAAATGTTGACTTGAAATTGATTTCCTTGTTCACCTGCTGACCACTGGTAAATTATCCGCGTGCATAGAAATTGGTTTTAGCGCTCATTGTATAGCTGACTAGAGCGGAAATTCAGCGAGATTTTGGTACACGAGCAGAACTTATTAAGTGGGCAGAGACCTTAGAACTTAACACAGTTTGAATAGGAGAATTTGTCCATTCTCAACTTAAAGTCACTGTAGATTCGACTCAGCACCTACATAAGTATGTATTATTAGTTGATTAATGCTTTTAGGCCTACGTAAATTACCGTTATAACTAGTTTACAATTCCAATTCAAAAATATACATAAAATAGGCCTCATCTTATTTTCAAAAGAATAAGTCGCAAATTATGTTTCGCTATCTCGCTTATCCAATTTATTACGATAACCTAGAAGGTAAGAAATGATTCCAATAAAATGAATAAAATATCTAATATAACTGTGCTCTCATGCTTTTCCTTGAGTAGCAGAGAGGAATTCTGTCACTCGATAATGCGACTTTACTTCACAAGACAGCTGATGTAACAATCATGGCGTAGAGTCTTATACGATAATTTAAATAATTAAACACCCTTTTTGAAATTGTATTCGGGAAATGTGCATTTGTACATTCGGGAAACTTTTGTTGGGTTGCGAATTACACCTTGGTTTGATGTTGAGTTGCCTATTGTATTGATAAACTCAGAGAAAGTATTAAATGTCGTAAAGTTGATTTTATACGAAACTCCATTGTTCCAAGTTACTGAGATGCCGATATGATATTGAGTACTTGAGATGCTTGATTAAAAGTTAAGGAACCTGAAGTGATGATGATTGACTGGGATAGATGCTTCATGGTTCGCAGGATAGACACGGCATGGCGGTTGCGTCACGCGTCATTTAACGATTACCAGCATGTTGTGATTAACGATGGCAGCAGCTTGCGCTGCCATTCCGAGACTGTAATTACTGAAGATGTCTGCCTTCACCTACAAGTAAACAGATTTCGTTTACTCAAAAGTACCTGCGAAACGACTGCCTCTAGAAGTGGCCCTTCTAGTTATTTGCAATAACTGCGAGTGGCACCTCGTGTAGTGTTGTATACTTCATGCTTGCACTAATCAAACGCATATTTTGAAAAGTATTTTGAAACTGTGAATGTCACTTAAACCTCGCAAATAGTTATTCATAACAACATATTTTATTTGAATAATTGTGTGAAGGAGGCCTGGTACAGGAAATGGTACAGGCCTACAATAACTTTTCAGTTAAATTTACTTTCTCTTTGCATTTCAAATTGACTTTGTGAAAATTATAATTAAACAATGTCAATATTTACATGTTTTCTCAACTCGTGTTTCAACTGAAAATTGAAAATAATGAGTTCAATTTTTGAAGTCACTTGCTGGCCAGCGAAGGGGGCATTGCCAAGTCGTTCAGTCAAGAGGCAAGTCATGACAAACGCTGATTTAGCACTTAAGTTTGCTTCGATCTGAAGGAGCGACACAGCTACTTCCGCTTCCTTAAAGTATCATCTGCCAGCATGCTATGCGATGTGCTTATCATCTTCTTTTGTCATTGTAATATGACAAGTGGTCTCGTGGCACAGTGATTAAGTTCTTGGCTTGGCGATTTTTGGCACAGGGGTCGAATCCCGAAAGTGTCATTGGAAGTCGGCAGGAAGGGCATCCGGACTAATAGTACCACAACGCTCCAGAACAGTCATGTCAAAAAAGTGTGTCAGCACCGTCCAAGCCACCAGAAAGGGTGAGTAGTGACGTTAAATATTCATTGAAATACGTTGGAAATTAGTTGGTGCAGTTTAACCTTCAATTTTGGTGAAAATCTACACTTTTTGATATGAATGGAAAATGTAAAACGATGAAGCACAGCAAAGTAAATAGAGAACACAGGATTCATTGTTCCATAAATATCAGGAAATAACACTTTTGGAAATAATGTTTTATAGAATATGTTGTCATTTTCATGAAGATGCGGTGTATTGATTTCGTTTTTGATTTCAATGCGAAAACTGCACGAATGTTGGTAGAAATTTATATTGTAATACAAACTGTCACACTCCACTGTTCTTGACTTTGCAGCAATATTCCAAAATTCACATGAATTTTATTAATAATACAAACAATAAGACACACATGGCAATTATGCGAAATTTTCGAAGCTGTTTTCACGCAACTGAATGTCGAAATTCGAAATGAAATTGTTTATTTAAATGGTGATATCTAAATTAATTTAGGTAATGTTGAATCATTTGACGCAATCTAATTAGGAATTTGATATAATCATAAGTCTTTTCAATATGAAGCAATATGACTTTACTTCTTCATTCATAATTGCTTTAGAAAAGTGTAATATCCCTTTTGAATTTTCTTGGATTGAATACTCAATACTTCTACTCGGACGGAGATATAGTTTTACATCAGGAAGATGACACTAGAATATATTCACACGAATCAGTTTGAATTTGATTTTATTTGTTCTTCTGAGTGCTAAAATTATAGAATGCCTTGCATTAGGTAAGAGCAACAGATGTGCATATTTTCAAAATCTAAAAATTAGCACAAATGAGTTTGCTCTTTAAAATGCACGTAATATAATTCTTTGTAATCAAATTATTTCTCAAACATTGTTTCAAATGAGTAAGTTTGACCCCCACAATAAACAAAATTCAGCTTTGAAAATATTCGTCATGAGATAAAGTTACTACCAAAAAAGTAGAATCAGTGTCACGCTCTATTTCCTTCCTATTAATAGGCAGGTCTGCACAGCAGATGCTGCCTTCCCAGATAATTCTTCAGCAGGTTCAAATACAAAGTTTTCATTACATTTTTCGGCTACGAAAATAGGCACTCGAATTCCAGGAGTCGTTGCAGCTGAGCTTAGACAGAACGCCTGATTCACAGTGTCTCCCAAAATATCGTACAACAGTCGCTTTTCCCCGAAAACTCCGGCACTCAATGGTCCAACGCTTAGACCAATTTTTAGCTCGAAGTCAAAGCAGAACATGCTCTTATTGAATTCCGTTACTGCAGTTCGTACATCAAGACAGAAATTCAATAATGCATGAACATGCTCCCAGGATTCATCGTCACTATCCAGTCCTGATGCTGCCATGAAACACGATCCCACAGTTTTGATCTTTTCAACCGTCTGTCGATATTTGGGCTGAGTCATGAGTTTCTCGATATCTGCGAATAAATCATTTAACACTCCTAACATGGCTTGTCCTCCGTGAAATTGTTCATCATAGAAATACGAAAAATTAGAGATATCAGCGAAAATAACACCACAGCAATTGATTTTACGGAAGTATCTGTCATTTATCTTCAATTCCTCCACAATCCTCTCAGGAATGATATTATGCAACAGCCAGTCAGCTTGCTGCTTTGCACGTTTGACAGCCCTTTGCTCTTTCTTCACTGTTTCTCCACACAAAAAATCCAGTCTTTGAGCGATGTCTATCTCCCGAGACATGAACACCACCAGGAATAGTGTAAAGAGCCACGTTATTCCTGACTGCACCGGTGGAAGTGGCAGCTTGGCTTCCACTCCACCTGATACATTGCACGCCAGCGTGAGGTTCTGTGTCACACATGAATGACAATTTTGAGGTAAGAGGAACACTGGAATAGCGGCAATAAGTACAACGAAAGCGGATACGGTCTTGGTCCACGCTGAGAGAGACGACGGGAGACAAATGACAGCGATAGAGGGAATAACTAGCAGACAAGATGCAATATCAAGCGATGGAGGGCATGGGTATGGTCGAGTGAGAACTATAACACCTGGAAGAAGAAGTACGAATCCACTGACGATGTTGCGCGACCACCAGTTGCATTTGAGAACAGGAATAAAGAGTGAAAGAACAAGAATAACGCTGATTGGAATAAGAATAAAGAGGGACAGATTGGGACGAGGAGAAGGCAAGAAAGCGGTTGCAACAGAAATGCCTAGAAGAATGAGGAGAAAGAGACAGTAAGGGATAATGAAAGGTAATAGGGCAGGTGGACGTCGACGGAATTTTCTCTCATTCTCTTTCACTAAAAAATTCAAACAGAAATAATGCAGAGCTGATAAAGAAAGAGGAGAGTGTCGCTCATGACGTAAATCCTCCACCAATCGTAATACAGAAGGACGATGGGATGTTATATTGACTTCTCCTTCGTCATCCACCACAGAATCCTGGAAAAGAAGGTAAAAATCCATTATAAAAAATGATGGTTTAACTTCACGACTCCCCCCTTACTGGGGGCTTCGACGGTGCTGACATAGTCAGACTTTAATCTGGAGCGTTGTGTTCTTTTAGACCGGATGCCCTTGCTGACGACTTCCAATGACACTCTTGAGGCTCGACCTCTGGACCGAAAGATCGCTAGGCAAAGCACTTGACCACTGTGCCACGGAAAACACCGTTATAGTTTAATTTAATTCATTATAAATCGGATTGCAGAGTGCCAGATCAGTGATGGTCGACAACTTAAGCATGAAAAGATTAGATTACCCGTACTTGAATATAATCCACCACTGGACCCCATATCTCGAATATATCCCGTGGGTTATATGATTTTTTCCAATTTAAATGCGCGTTTTGTTCGATAGCAGGCTGTATGAATTAATTAATTTTCCAGTTAATGATTTTTTATTGTGTCGATTTTTATTGATGAAATACTTTTTTTCACTCATGATTGTTATGCAGACTTGATGCTCGTATTTCAGAAAATATATATCGCCATGTACTGTCTAATCACCTGGAGTGAATGCTCGATATGATAGAATGATAGTAAAAGGACAAATGTTTGCATCTCATATCATGGGCAGTTGTAAACTTAGCGATAAATATATTTGGATTGTCTTTCAACAACACATGAACTTAGAAATCGGTCTTATATACAAGGTGGCGCACGAGTGTATTAAAAGTTAAGTAAAAGGTGCTTGACCGATACGATTAAGTGATAACCTGTGATCTTTTGATGTTTTTGTTTCTTGAAACTCCCTCCATCTTATCAAATTACGGAAGCAAACTAATGAATATCGCAAATTATGTTATCTATAATGCATGCTATTGTGTAGCTTTCTATGTATACAGGTTAATAATTTCCACAATCAAGTCGTTATATAGCACCATAATTACCTACATTATAGTACCTAGATTTACCTACTTTGCAACGATATAGGTGACGGTGACTGGGCATAATAGAGTTAGAAAAAGCATCTCTGGATTTCGCCTTCAGGTTTGAAGAGTTTTCTAATGGACTTGCAATCGCTCACTTTGCTTTTGCTGCGGCAATGTCTGTTAGTGCGCTCATTGAGAGAAGCCATTTTGTTGAACGATCCCAGCTTTGATAGTGGTCATTCTACCAGGTGCAACTATAGTTCTACCGTGGATGATGCTTGCAAAAAGAAAGTTTTGACTGCACCATAGGACTGCACAATGTGACGGCCCAACATGTATTTTGTAATGATATAAATCAACATACCACATCGAAGTCACTATCGGTGTTGAGCTAGAGCGTTTCTTTGGATGATAAACAGAACTCTTCCTCTTGTTGCTTCCATCATCATTACGTTCAGTGTGATCAACCAAAAACGTTGAATTCCTTCACAAAATTTCACTAAATATTCAGCCTCTTTTTTTACTGCAACCTTTCAATTGTTTATATATTCTATCAGAATTCGTCAAACATCATTTTGGTTGTGTTGAAATACATTAACCTTCTGCAATGTTGATCAGAATTTTATGAAAATTAGACAGGGCGTCATGTCGAGACAACCATTCACTATTCCAAAATATATCCAGGTCCAAAAATCATGCCATTTAAAAGGGCATCAAAATAGCAATCTTGTCGATATAGCCTATTGACCTTCCACGCGAGATGCTGAAGAATAATATCTGTCTCAAAATATCTGTTTGATGCAACGCATAATAGGAATAGGCTTGCACATGCTACTATTCAGCACATGCACATTCAATCAGGCCACCATTTGCTTTTGTTAATTTTCCATGAGATAAATAAAATCTTCCATTTTTTTGTATACCGACCGACTATTGCTACTATGCAGCCTGCAAACTGACACATCCTTATCTCAAGGTGCTATACTTGAAATTGTATGCTTTCTATCTCTAGAAATTTGAATCTCAATACTCATGTAAAATTTACCATAGCACGGTGACCTGTCATGTTTCATAATGGAAAAATGTTCATCAAAAACCTGTGAAATAACAAGATACAGACTTCACGATATCCGTGTTTAGAGGTAATTATGAGAGATATCCGTGTACAGAGGTAATTATGGAAATTATTAACCTCCCCTGAAACATATCTAGCATGCATTATAACAGATAATGGATGATTTTCTCGGTCATATAGAACTTATTAACCGAAGGCCTAGCGGCCTTCGGTTAATAAGTTTTATAAATCACCTCGAAATCATCCATTATCTATTACAAAACATCCCATTCAAGTTTTGATTTGAGCTTCTACATAAATACTGCATACTGGACATCTTCTATGCGCATAGATAGATCTCAATGTTTGCGATTTCCATGATTTATGCCATAAATGATCTATGTCATAGAGAAGTAATCCGATGATCAATTTTTTCGAGCAAATGAACGCATTATCAAAATGGACCATAGAATTCTGCCTATGAGTTGTTGGTGAAATGAACGCTTTTTAAAAGATAACTTGTCGAATAAATGAACGTGTCGAACAAAAAGACTAGACCCATAAAAATATATAAAAACAGAAATTTTCTTTTTAGTATTTATACGAGAATACTCTTTCTCTCAACGTGTAATCGACGATTGGAATTCGCTTCCATCATATATTGTTGAATCGACAATTCTTCCGGATTTCAGGAGGAATCTGTACAATTTTGTACGTTGAGAAACCAGCTTTGAAACTCTTCATCTATCTGTATAAATGCATATTTTCTCTTGTATGCGTTGACTCTATTCTACTCACTGTATATGCGCACCATAAGATTGATTTGCCTTAGCGCATATGCACTTGTGGGAGTGATGAATATATAAACAACTGAATACTTTGATAAATACCTGATATATCATGAAATTATTTACATTTCGACCTATAACTATGACTTATCATTTTATGACTGAATCTTAATATGAATACATGTCTGACATACAGACATTTTAAATGCATGTTTGACAGACATTCAATGAATATCTTTCTATGTCCAGAGATTAATAAGTTCCACGAAGCGGGTAATTATTTTCCTGATTGGAAATTATTAACCTGGTGCAGAATTATTAACCTGGTTCGGTAATTATTTGTCATAATAACCTCGAGCCTTCGGCTCTCGGTAATTACAGTAATAATGACCTCAAATCTATGCATTATCTATTACATAACAAGATGACAAGCAACACAAATCGCGATTAACATTGCAGGCACTTCATGATCAATTAAAACAGTCGCTGATGATAAGGAAGTCAAAGAACCATGAAGAAGTACCAATAACATCAGGGCCCTGCAAATCGGCTTCTGCCAATCTCGAGTCACGTCGGCTGAAACTCGAGGCGAGTTTAGTCGGGCAGAATTCTCATACGAGACGAAAATGTGTATGCAATTTAGAAATCATCAGGTTTATCCCTTTTCTTAACGCAAACACAATGGCAGTAGGCCTTCTCAGTCACTATAAGAAGCTTGATTGGACTAAAAACATATTAATATATTTAACGAGGTATCTATGAAATGCATTTGTTGCGATTGTGTAGATTGTCTGCTGGTCTTTTCGAAGTCAAGGAAGGCTATATCACTAGCTATCGACGTTATAGTGGAGTTAGTATACGCACTACGAGAAACATCGCACTATTACGACATTTTATTTCTCTCTCTCGTAGGAATACCACTTTATACAATCTACCAGCAGTTGTAGTACCAAGGTGAGTTTCAGACTACTGACTGCTACGTTATCTTATATCATATACAGTAACCATTATGTCACATTATCATACTATAGTAATTTCATATTAAATCTTACATTCCTGTGTACAAACATATCTCAATAAAAAATGAAAGTCTGTTTAGATAGAAGCTAAAGGGGGTGTTAATTTTAGTGTATAAGATATTGAATCAAAAAGGCAAAATTTCACTTGAAGCAAAGCTCTATATGCTATCAAAAACTTCGGATTTTTATAGGTTGATGACGAGAGCATGATAATCAACTAAAATAACCGGTCTAAATTAAGGTTGACGAAAATCAGTTTTCATTAGCTGCCGAAGAAAGAGCATCGCAAATGATCTACGATCAAAGTTCCACCAGAATTTGTTCTTTCACTGCTTGATTTTGTTGACTGCACAGCAAAAAGAACAGCTAGCGCGAAGAAGACTAAAATTGGTATCGAATAAACAGACAACTATTTCAGCGGCTACACATTTACAACTTGCAAAATGCAAAGGCCGAAGAAGACATCTAGTTTTCTCATGTATTTCCTTATCAATACAAAGAACCTCATCATCATTCTCAGTTTCTTGATTCACTATAATTTTTGCTGCTGGTGTTGACACGCGGTCTAACAGAGATTCATAATCACTATAGACTCGCTATTGCAAGATGGAGAAACACAAGCTATTCAAAAAATGTGGCGTGTGTATTGACATTATCATTATAGAGGATTGCGATTTTATGGATATATCAATGTGACAAACATATTATTGAACATATTCGTCTAGTCGAGTCGAGCATTCTAGCAGCAACACTCGACTCGACGCGACATTTCGAGAATTCGGAGGGCCATAAACAGAACATCACATATCGGACAGGTCCTACACAAACAAATATCTTGGTACTGACTAGGCTACGTATACTGCCGAAATACACCAGTAGGAAATGGCCGGTAGGAATAGGTCTATTACAGGTGGCGCTTCATAACAGGTGGTGGTCCATTACAGGTGGTTGTCTATTACAGGTTTTACGTATATACTATTTATTCATTTGATTGTCTGCTCCGTAATTTAGTTCACTGCAATCCTGTCGACATTTGCAATCGAGCCTGCTCCACTGTCCCATGTCTTACTTACTAACGCCTCGTGCTAGACGATAATTTCATGCCTAATTTTACCCTAGTACTATATGGCAATTCTCTGCACATATAGTTGCGCATGTGTTCCAGCAAAAAGAAAATGTCTGTTATACATGTGACCCAAACATGTTTACTTCCTCACAAGCGCATTATCAATTCATTAAACTCAGACGTCAATATAACTGTTAATATCAAATTATACTGCAATCATCTAAAATGAGACAATTGGCTCAATGGAAACCGCACTTGACTAATTCTGGGAAAATTGACGTCTGCTATTCAAAAGAAGTACATATATTCAGTTACAGGCGATCGACCACTCTTATCGAAAATGTTGATTTTTGAATTGGCGATCGTTTACCTGAAAGTATGTGATAAATCATGTATGGCAATCAGAATATTGTACCGGTATCGTATGTAGCAAGCTGGAGAGGACAGCAGATTCTGAAAAAAAGCTTTAGCGAAAGCGTTACACTGTCGACAAATGGGTGAATCAAATACAAAACAGGAATCGTCAAGGAACGGTGATGCAACTCGCCTCATAGAAACCATTATTCTGATTATTCAGTTCATTGCAATCTTGTCGACTATTGCAATCGAGGTTCCTCCATTGTCTGATAATATATTACTTTCTAACGCCTCGTCGTATACGATAATTTTTGCCCTATTATGAGGCAATTCTCTACACATGTAGTTGTGCAAAACCAAATAGCTATTATACATGTGACCCAAACATGTTTACTTCCTCATAAGCGCTTTATCAAATCATATAAATTGGCATTAGTAATGGCATTTTTTTTTCACTCAGACGTCAATCAAGCTGTTAAAATCAAATTATACTGCAATCATCATAATTGAGACCATTTGCTTAAAGGAAACCGCACTTCACTAATTCTGTGAAAATTGAAGTCTGCTATTCAAAAGAAGTACATATATTCCGTTATAGGCGATCGACCATTCTTATCGAAAATGTTGCGCTTAGTTTTAGTGCTGATCCTCGCTGTAGGATTTCAGAATGGAAGTGCTCTTTCAATTGAAGAGAGATTATCACAATTGGAAGCAGAAACGAAGGTGCTGAAATCAGTCATCAATTCCTTGACACGACAAGTCATGTTACAACAAATGTATTCAGAGGAATCCGTTCGAGGAGTTGGACACTCTGGAGTAAAACAAGTTCGGCTACAAAATGCAGGAACACAGTCGTATCATTCAGAAAGTCACGTTGGTTACAGTCAAGCCTCCATTCACGACCATAACAATTACATGAACACATGTGGATTAGGTGAGATGTCAGTCATCTTAAATGGAATTGAATTCCGAACCAGGCACAATGACTATAAGCTTGTCGCACCACATTCCACAATTCACGGAGGAACAAAAGAAGGTTTTGATAAAACAGAAACCATTGAGTTTCCTGGAGTTCCTCCACAGGTGTCAAGTATAAAACATTTCCCAACTCAAGTTCAAGAGATGAGATACTGGTTTAGAGCGTGGAGAGATAGCAACAAATTCAAGAGAGATTATTCAAAATATTTTATACCTCTCATTTGTTACTTAGAAGGTGCCTGGCATAATGACGCAGATTCTTTTGAAGAATCTTTTGAGTCTGAGCGACATTCCTTGGATGCCAGCAGTTGGGAAGAAATGCAAGATAAAGTTCGGTTTACAAGTTACACTGGGCGTAAAAGCAATTTAGAGAACTTTGCAGCCTTACCCAAAACCATTGCTGGTTTCGTGAAAAAACACAACATCTCTGTTCCTGTATATGCACAGTGGAATTATAGAATACTTTGCCACAAAGTCAAAGCCGAAGTTCCACTTTATCTTGTTCATCCAGTAGATGACTTCAGCAGCCGAATGATGTCTGAAAGCAAATTTGACAATTTTACAACTTCAAGAGCATTCCGCTACCGTATTGGACCAAAACATACCAGGACTTTCAAGGATCAGCGAACCAATTTCGATCTTTTAGACTATATAATGCAGGAAATTCCTGGTAAAGACAATTATCCCGGTGAGTCTGTGGATAATGCATTCGGATACCCGGCAATGAAGGTGAGAGGCAATGGTACTCTCAATGCCTCATACTACCACAGATGGTACAAATCAACGGCCAAGGGTGCCATGGGACGAAGCGTTCATCACCGAGGCTATAACGACCCATTTATGTTCGCTGCAATGACCAATTCCACCAAAATAGCACCTGTGACGTTTACTGAATGCACTGTTGTTAATAAAGAAGAGAAATGCGAAACATACACTCAACGTTGGTCATTTGCAATACCTCTGGAATTAGTATATCTAACTCCACTTCAAAGCTGGAATCCTCATAATCTTTATTTCCAAGGCTCAACCTGGAGAGACAATCAGAAGGCAAAGAGCTATGGAAAACGAAACGGAGGTTTTACAGTAGAGAAAGCCTATAATGGTACAGCATCCAAACACAATTTCAAAATTCCAGAAGAATTCTTCAAGGGCTCAGTATCAGGTGATGATCCAGCGGATACAGGAAAATCCGTTGTTGGTGTTCTCGACCAAAAGGGTGTTGTTCAGCGTGTACTGCCTGCAGGAATTCGTACATTATTGCCCGAAATTGAAGGAATCGGTAAATTAAGAACTAGATTTCCAATATTTCCTGTGTATGAAGAAGGAAGTCTTGCCTACAAAGAAACAAAGGCTATTCAGAACCTACTGATGAATCCAAAACGATACGAAAAGATGTATCGAGATATATTTTATTAGCTCCATTTGTACATCTGTCAATTTGTTGGATGCTCATCATTCTGAGCAAATGCAACTGACTTATCCGGTGACAAAAGAATGGGTACATTATCATCTGCTTCACTTTGACAGCCCTTGTCTCACAGATAATGATTTGCAACAAGTAATTTCCTGACATGTTGTTCTTCCTTACATATATCATGATCCGAATAGACATCTATCAAATATACCATGAAATATAATCAAAGAACCATCCCTTCCCGTAGAACTTTCCCTGAGAACTTTCCTCGTAGAAATAGTCCAGATACCGGATCATGACATATAACAGGTATACCATAGCATTCTTACTCAAATTCCCTCAGGAAAAATAGAATCTGCCCTCGCTACGCTCGGGCACATTGCTATTTCTCCTTCGGGAATTTGAAGAATGCTATGGTATACCTATCACAGATATCCAACTATTCCCTGGAGATCTCTTGTACATCAAAAGTGTATTCTAAGTGCATAATCTACGGCAAATATTAGAAATCTGCTAATATTTCTATGGCAGTAATATCTTTGACTTTCGTATCCAGGTGGTATGTAGATATCCATGGATAATAATATCCAAAATTTCCGGTGAAAGATAGATATCTGAAAATGATCAAAATCGCTCATGCCTATGTTACATTTATTGATGCAATTGTGATATATCCTTGGATATATCAGATCTCCGCTTCGACACGACTCGTCGATTCTCAGAGTGGTAGTCATGTCGCCTACATACAGGTAGTTATCTAATACACAATCTAACCACGATGAAAGTAAACAGTGAAATAAACACGCATGTTTTATGCTTTAATCAAATATGAAACAACGATGATAAGGTAATTACGAAACAGGAATCGTCAAGGAACGTTCATGGAACTCGCCTGATAGAAACACTTATTCTGATTATTGAGATTATAGACTGTCTTACAAATAGGAAAAATAATTATATTAAAGGCGCATGTTTCCAGAAGTAAATGAAATCAAAATTCACCAATATCTATAATTTTAAGTTGTTTTGGGAAAGCCAAGGACGGCGATCGCACGTAATCATATGGGCTATTATTAACTATATATTACGACCGTATATCCAAGGTCATCAACAGGTTCGTTCTTATGATGGCCTCCTTGGATATGAGGTCGTGATATATAGTTAATATTAGCCTATATTTTTACGTGCGATCACTGCACTTGGCTTCTCCAAACATTAATTCAAAATTATGTCGAGTCAAGGCATATTCACTCAATTTCGGTAATTAAGTGCATCATAACTCAAACAAGCTAACTTTCGGTAATGAAGCTGACACGTGAAAGTAATTGCTCATGACGAGTCATGAGGACGGTGGAAAATGGAAGGAAAGTTGACTTGCAGTTCTTCATAGGTTCACAAAAATGCTTGGAGTGCTCATTGATAGGCCGATATTCCAAATGTTAAAAAATCAATGACTACGTCACAGTTAGGGTTGAATAAAAGGCACGATAAAAAAGATGAAGCGCTTATAGGCTGTATTTCCTAAATGTGACTGAAAAATATTAGGTACTAAAGCTGCACAATTGCTGTAGATACCAAGCATTTTCATTCATCAATCCTTCCGAAGATTTTCTCAATATTCAGTATGTCATATTGAATAGAATTCATATTGAAATTAGATCAATCGATTTCGAACGTTTTTTATTAGATGTTATTTTTAAATCATAACGTGGGTGTCCCAAAATTATGACGTATTTCTAGAAACCAACTTCCGGTTTATCCCTAAATCACTTCCTTGACACTCATTATAAAAGCTGAAAGCTGTGAATGCAGCCCCTCAAAAAAGCTAATTCATATTTAGAATACAAAAAAATTACCGATTATTAAAACACTATTACATGCTTCATACACAAATGTGCTTAACACACAACACACACTGTACCGTGGAATCTTTTTACGGTGAAGCACGTCACTCAACGTCCCCAGACTATTGTCAATGATGCAGAATCAATTCTAATGACACTCACGCGAGATGCGTGCTTTATTCTGCACCGTTCTTGCTTAATTATCATGTTGCCACCGTTTCATCTGCCTCGATCGATGCCTGCTTGTCAGCATTTCGACATGCAATTCGGACATACCTCAGAGAACAATCCTCGCGATGGCTACGGTGGCAAACGTCTAACGGGTGTTCTTTTGAGGCGGCAACGGCAATGGTCTATTCATTGTGATGACAAAGCACAGTGGAAAAGTCCAGCATGCAGACAGCCAAAAGGCTGTCGGATGCAGACACTCAATGTCCTTCGGTCTTCCAGCGGGTGTCAAGAATTCCAAAGCGGAAGCGGCCGAACGCACTCGATCGGCGAACCCGTCAGAGGGCGTAGGCCGATTGAGTGCCTGAACACTTCCTCAAAGATCAGTGCTGAAACACGACGAGGAGCCCCGCATGACCATAGGAAGCCGTCTCCAAACCCCACGGTCGAGCATCTACCAACGTCATGAGAGACGAGTTGGTCTGACAAGCTCTCCGCTCGATGGGTTCCCATCGACTTCTCACTGATGACTGAAGCAACGCCGGGTGGACGCAGCCACAGAACCTTCAGTTAGTGAGCGATTGCGGCGGTGTGAATGACTTCCTTTCATCCCATGAGACGTCCTGATGAAACCTGGCTCTTACTCTCGAGCCAGAATCAAAGAACAATCCAAATTTGGCCCCGATCGTCCAACCCTCCGGTGAAGGCGGATGGCAAGCGATCGGAAGAAGATTTGAATGACTGCGTTTTTTGAAAGGCATGGATTGTCACGCACGACTTCCTCGAGACAAAGCAACGATCATTCCGATCGCTACTGCTTGTCTTTGCGAAGATGAAATCGGATTACAGTACAAGCGACGAGGACACCCATCAAAGAACATTTTCCTTGCAGCATACAAAACGCAGCACCCCCATGTCCAGAAAGACCCCAGAGAACTCTGCATGAGCACTCTGTCACACAATTCCGCATCCACCTAACTCTCCAGACCTCAGCGAGATGCGAACTATCTCCTTCTTGGACTGTTTGAAGCGAAAACAGCGCGTCGTAGTTCAGAAGCAGGAAGAACTGGAGAGGGACAGTGAAGCAGATCAGCCACCGAGAAATCAAATACGATGAATACGAGAAGGCAATGCGAGAATCTCATTCATCGATGGGGAGAAGTGCCTCGCCCATCAACGTGATATTTTGAAAAGGTCGGGAATTTTGGCTCCGATTCCTTTGCCTGACATTTTTTGTCTTTTTTCATTTACATGTACATTATGGTGAGAAGTGAACTTGGTACATAATTATTATCACACATGTAGCTATTATAATTAATATAACGTTCGATATAAACTTAAAAATTATTTCACATGAACAGTATTTCAATTAAACACAAATTTACGTCGGGTATGATAATGACGCTTTATGTATGAATGTTTGAATACGGATTCGTAGACTGATAAAATATACATGTGATCAGACGGTCTGAAATTTCCTGTGAGAATGGACTATAAAAGATAAAAGCTAAACTTGAGGACTATGTGATACAGCCTGCGTCTAAAAAGAGCAAAAACTAATGTTTGTGAAGGCACAAAATGTGCAAAATGAACTTTTGCAAATATATGCATAGAAATCGTTGAGCATTGATTGGTTTAAAAATGGTTACCGAGTAGAGGAAGAACATATCCTTAAGTATGCCTGCCCATCTATTGAGTTAAGGCATTCTGCCTATTGGCAGACATCGGCTCCTATATAGTGGAATACCACGAGACCGTCTACGCAACGATGAAGGACGTTTTACAAGATGACATCGAGCATCTGGGGATCTCTATCTACAGATCGAAGGAACTAAATCACGATCAAAATTTTGCATGGCCTTGAAAATATTTCGACTGATTACTTGACAGTTCTAGGAAAGAGTCGATAGTATTTGGTGCTATAAATTAGAGATAAATAGATCGCTGCTCAAGAATATATTTATCTTTAATCTATAGCACTAAATAATAGTATAGAGTTTTCCTAAAATTGCTAAAAAATCGAACATGTATTTCATCGCATTTTGCATTTTCTACATGTTTTGCTAGAAAATACTATGTGAAAACTTCTGTACAAGTGTAAATTAATCAATTTAACATTTTACGCTGTAATATCTGAATTTCAAAAATCCAAAAATTTTATCCAATATGTAAATATCGTGTATTCGACAGAGATAGGAATATATTCAGTATGATCCGACTGTCGATCGCCAATCATCGATCAATCGTGCAATTAGATAGTCAATTAATAGGTTTGCCTATAATCTTCAGTGTATTAGTCTTTCTGATGAGCTTTAATTTCAAATTACTGCTGAGGTTAAAAAATTTGCCTGCAATTTGAAAATCGCTGCGATCATTTCCATAAACCCCTCAACCTAAAAGCGATACATGCAGCTGTTTGCCGACCTCGCTTGTAGGGTCATACTCTTATCAATTCTAGGCAAACTCTACACTCTCTAAATGGAAGCTCAAGAGTTCGATGTGCATACTCGTATTCTTAGAAGACTTTACCGGGAACTTAACAATGAGATTTCTAAAAAAATTCGGAGATTTCAAGTAAATGTTTAGCAACTGAACTTTGTAAAATAATTCTCCCATGGCAGAATACCTGGATAAATGGTAGAAGAAACTCAATTATCTTTACCTGAATGGAAATTGGTTCCTTTCCATCGGTTCGTCTCTCAATAAAAAATGTCCGCAATTCTGCAATAAATAGAACAAGATGAAAACTGGAACTGTTTTGAAACATTGATCTCTTGACTAACCTGCTGATTCTTGCGTCTCCCTCGTACGGAATCTTCTCACTTCCAAATCGTAGTATTCCACTAGAACCTTCGTTTTTCTGATGTCTGAAAATACATTATTGATTATGTAAGGGAAAAATGCATTTTTATACACATTTTAAGTTTGGATGACAGCAAAACAATCAGGTACGAGAGCATTGACAATTTCTATTGTTAATCATCTTAAAATAGTCATCGAGAAGTTGGACGAGACATTCAAACATCGTTTTGATCTATGGTCATACACTCCAACTTCACAGCTAGAATCAATGCTTGATGTTGAGATCTATGTTTCGCCTAAGATCGTTCAAGGACGGATGCACACAGAATAAGCCGGAGGCCATCGTCCGCAAGTCGAGTCACGATCCTCTATAAGTCATAAGTCAGGCCTTATGTCATTTTGACAATATTCATCTCAGGACATGTAATACAAGCAGGCAGACGAAGAAAATAGATGATAATTATCTAAATTTGTGAGACCATGGTGTATAGTAAAGTATAGGCACAAAGAACGACGCGTTCAATCACAACATCGGTTCTATTGAAGATCATCGCTCAAGGATTCTCAACCGGGTGACGGCTTATTGCTTATGATGACTTGGGCAATTATTTTATGACCTAACAGAGCATAAACCAGATATAGCCAAATATGACCTTAAAAAGCTTAAAATGTGGCCAAAATATGACCTAAAAATCTGAAATTTTAGTTTGGAAAGATTTAAAAATCTTTAAGTATATTAATAATTATGTTTCCATTTTCAGGCGAAGAGTTAAAAAGTTCGTGAACCACAAACAACTGACACACTACAATCGCTTGCCAATAAAAGTATGAAAAGTATTCACACATCTTTCAGGAAAGAAATTGAGGCATCTTCATCAATTAAAAAGAAATCAAAAGAGACTTTTTTTTCTTTTTTTTTGTCGGTTATTTCTTATTTGTACTTTTTTTTTTGTACATTCTTGTACATTCAAAATCTCTCGACATCATGACGAGAAATACCGAGTGATAGTTCTTACTGTCTGTCATATTTTCATTAAAATAAAAATTGTTCAGTCGTTAAAATCCTTGACCACTTAAGAAAGTAAAATGTATGCCAAAATAATCTGAGGAACATAGGGTTTCATATCGTTTATTAAAATTGAACCAGTACTTTAAAACGATTTATTTCAAACTTTCACCACAGTATACCCATTTACAGCTTGTTGCATGAAACAGTAGTATAGTAATTTACTTCATTTGATGTTAAAAAGGTCTGTCTTTGTATAGCATCTTCTTCAGCATGACACGGCTGACACGGAAAGGCAGACGACAGACGAGCCAATCCTGGCGCCGCCGGTAACATTCATATCTGTATGCAATGCATGCATTGGAGCTGTTCTCAGACTGCAACGCGCTGCTGAGAAGACCAAAAGCGTCATTCTGCAAAGGATCGGTCATTTTCTATATCTACTTTCTGGCAACTCTAACAGTCTAAAACTACAGAAAAATAACCAAAATATAACTAAATATGATGAGAGACAGAAAATATGACAATATTACCTTACCCTAAAAATATGACAGAATATGACATGTCATAAAACAATTGCCCTACTTGACTTATTCTGTGTGCCTCCGTAATCAAAGGCGGCTCATGGCTGATGGTTTACTGCTTGCAGCTTGTGGCTTGTTCTGCATGCCAGCTCTCATTGAAACTTAAGTGTTAGAACTCTGTTTGCGGCTAATGGCTTGTAACTTCTTGTGTGTGCCTCCGGCCTAAGTCGAACTATGTGGTCAAGATGTAATTAATATATCAAGTGACAGTGAAAGCTTATGCTTGCCAGTTCCCGGGCAATATTTCAGAAGTACTGAAAATTGAGTGAGTAACATGAAAACAATCAACTACAACGACGCAATCGAATGATAGTTATATAAAGACACTGGAGAACTTTATGGACATTAAAGAAAGTTAACATGAAAAAACACACTAATTGGATGTCAGAGACGACAAAGGACTATCAAAAACAGTTATTCCGGCACTATTATTCCAAAATGTGTATCGAAGCTTTTGTTTCCAAAGTGCATAACATTTCATAAAAACATTTGTTCAGAAATCCTTCAATTTAAAAATGGGCAACAATGTTGATGCGATAATGACATGTGAATATCTATCATGATTACGTAGAAAGTATCAAAAACGCTGCCGGTCCTTTTCTGCTCATTGATTTAAATGCACGACATACATAATATAATTGCTGAATTCATGTAGCCATAGAATTTCATGTATGTAGTTAACAGGGATTATCGAATCACAGTTTGACGTCAAGATAAAGGAGTATAGGGCGTTGAATATGAAAAGGCAATTTGTAGTAGAAAATCAGTTATTCACTTAACAATAAAAGTAGAACACTTTTATGAATCTATTGCCAAGCCTTTTTTTAAGACAAATCAACGATGTCTATTTTGCAATTGCAAATCTCGAAAGGTGAAGTTCTGCATGCATCTAAAGAGCAGTATCATATGCAAAAGTGTCAGCTATCTTATCATTCTTTCTCCAACGCATGACTTGGAACATTTCTCTCTCCTACTATTCTGATATCGGGTTCATTTATTAAATAGAATCTCCCTAAGTGCAGAATTGAAACGCAATTTGATGATCTTGCACTCATTCTTTCTTCAAAGGAGTATTTTGTCTCCCTGTACATGGACTCCAAGATATCTTAAACTATCTGGACAGGAAAAATATGAAGGCAAGTTCACAAAAATTGATAGTATACTGTCTTTCTGCAACCTTCTTCTTTGTAATGAAGTTTCAATTCTTTTTCGTCGTTTATTCGAGTCGGATGATTCAGTTATGAAGTCATGTCCAGTAAAATGTTTTGAGCAAATCCTTGAGTATTTTTTGGGGATGAAATATTTTCTCGATATTTTGGCCAGCCATTTCGTTAAAAGTTCTTGGTCATGCAAAGGGAATCGATGGAATGATGTTCCACCTTCAACAATGTTATTTTGGCCGTTTTTGCAGTTCAAAGCTGCATCAGCATAAACCATGATGATGATGATGAAAATCAACTTTTGATTGCTTTGACCTAATAATATACACTCTACCATAGATTTCATTGAAGTTTCCAGTCCAGACCTAGTACTATATCTAGGAGTCCATGCTCTGTATGACCGCAATCTATGACATCCGTTTGAATGCCCTTCAATGCGGATTGCTGATTTAGTTTCTCGATATCTATGGATCCATTGGTCAACAAATGTCTCTGGTGCTCTGTATTACAGAGCTTCTCTACTACTGAATATGTCTATGGAAATGATGTGCTAATTGGAACTATCCAACACATGCACCGTTTCAAGTGCACATGTTACAAACATGCGTAATGACTGGCTCCACTGTAACAACGGCATCAGCCTTGTCAACAGCAGTTATTGCAGAGGACTATTTTCCTATTGTTGGCGAACTCTCAACGTATCACCTATTGTTATTATTCCTTTATCTATTTTCACAGTTCTGAGAATATGCATTGACTGCACATCGTAAATATTGATGGAAAAAGCCAAGTTATATTTGTAAAAACCTTTATAAAATCTTCTCTCTTTAATTTGATGTCAGGTAGTGATAATTCAGATTTCTAGGATCTGAATGCTTGTAGTTCGGTGAATTGTCTTTGAGGCTTACCTTTGAGACTCTTGGATTCCTCCACATCATAAACACCTTGCACATAAGCCAGAGTATCCGCTGAAACGTGAACACGACTGTCTTCACCATTACTCTTGAGACTTCGAGCTAGATTGACATCGTTAGACCACACATCAAATCGGAATCGATGACTACCCATAATACCATACACAACAGAACCAGTGTGAACTCCAACTCGCATCTTCAGCTAGATAAAGGAAATGTGAAAAATAAGAAAATACGAAATACAGATCGATGTCTCAGAGCTAAACATCGCTACTGAAAATTACCTAAATCAGAGACAAACGTATCCAAAGTCATAATCCCCAAAATGTATGGAATATCAAGTGAAGCGTGCATTTATCTATCTGACACAAGGCATCATGTATGAGAAGCATTGAATTTGTTTGAGAATAGTTGCAGGAAAAAGAAGGTTTTCCACAATATGGAGAGAAACAATGCGCTTTGAATATCGAGTTCCTTCAAAATGTACAAAATGATTACTTTATTAAATAAAATGATGTATTTGTCAAACTTTAAGTAAAGAGTAAAGCTTCATAGACGTATATTACCGCACAGTTTGCAGTGCATCCACCAAAATTGAACGAACTGTCTATGTTATTCGAAACATGAGACGCGAAGCCGTTTAAGTAGAATAGACAGTCAGTTCAATTATAGTTGGAAGCAAGGTAAGCTATGCGGTATTATGTAATAGATAATGCACAGAATTGAGTTTATTACTGCTATAATTAGTAAAATATCAAAGTCAGTCCCATTTGTATCAGATTATGTCAACAGAAATATTAAAAGAACTTTTCAGTATGAGAAAATAAACATTTGCCTTTATCATCGCTCGAAAACATTACAACAAAAACTCAAGAGACCAAAACTGAAACAAACGTGCACAATGAAGAACTGTCCTATGAAAAATGACAACTGTGGCAGAAAAATGGTGGTATATAAGATCCAATGTTCATTCGGTTCTGTCTACATTGGAAGTTCAGTGCGTCCCTTACACACATTCGAGAGCACTTATTTTACAACAAATCCGCCATCTATGATCACAAGCTCATCTGTCATGGCAGCCTCAGCATAGAAATTGTGTCACATGCTAAAGACGCAGTAGATCTTCGTCTCAAAGAGGCACTCATAATCAAGACAGCCCAACCTGACCTGAACAGGCGTGATGAAGGACAAGATATCTGTACAGTGGTATATACATGACATTTTGATTTTTTAAAACATTTTTATATAGCTCTGTACTCCATTTGTAAATCTTTTCTACTCTATACTTTGAAAAGGGCTGTGACAGCCGAAATATAAGTATTAAATTAACTCATCGAGTTATCAACCAAGCAGCCTCGGCTACATAGACGAATTTGTCTTAACTCGTTAGATTTAACTGCTATAATTACCGAGAGCCGAAGGCTCCAGGTTATTATGACAAATAATGACCGAAGAAATCTATGCATTATGTGTTATAATCCATGACTTTTTCATAGAAGTCTGCACCAGGCTAATAATTTCCAATCAGGAAAATAATTACCTGCTTCGTGGAACTTATTAACCTGTGGAGATAGAAAGCCTTGCAAAATCATGCATTACAGAGTGATGATGAAAATGCAAGGGACTGCAATAGCATGCTGAAAATCCACATCTAGAACATTTTAATTTCTAAGAATCATAGATTTCATTTTCAATGGGTAAGAACACCAATAATATCCACTTCTATCGGCTATACATATAAATGCAAAATTATTCGGACGATAGCGCGTCCTAGGAGTCTTTTTACATTAATGTCCTCTAATAGTGGACAGGCCTGCTATTCCTATATTGCTTTGAACGAGTGCGCACCTATTATGATAACTGACCGCTTGATTATATCGAGTTTGGAGCATGGAAGTATGGGAGCATGGAGTAGGGATATGGAAACATGATATTATTACAGTTTTGCACATCGCGAGACCTAATGAAATTCGTCTCTTCAGGACGCTAAATCGTGAAATTCCGCCCAGGACGGAGTTGTTGAAATGATCGATTTGCTCGGTCATCTCTGTTGTGATCTATCGGTCTATAGCAGACTAGTCTTCAGTCGCAACGCTGACAAGAGCACACCTCCAATTGAGCGATTTTCTGTATCTATTTTCCTCCACTACCGGATTCATGTCATCTGGCTGCGATTGCGCATCAAACCTGACCGGCTCACATGCTGGCAGGCTGTTTGTGTCGCCTTGACAAGTTCTTGCTAGACGATTGAACAATGCAGCGAACGGATGATTTTTAACGTTATGCATTTTGTCTGGCTTTGGCAATACAAACTACATAGCATTTTATTTCAATTTTTTATGTTCATCGACCGAACGAGAACTGCATCTCCTTTAGCTAGGATTTTTTTCAGATGAAATCTTAACTTAATAGTCGGACAAAATGTAACTACTCAGACTTCTGTCTGCTTTTAACCGGCTTCCAAGATATCGAAAGCATGAAGAAAAACGTAAGCTCTATTCCACCTTCGCAAAACTTTTTAATCGATGTCATCATGCATTTAGATCGACGATCAAGCACTTCTACAACCAGAGATGATTGTTGATCGGCCGATCGGTGGAAAATGAAGATCAAAAGACGAATCGATCGAAGAAAATCCTATCGTTCGAATTCCTTGATACGAAAGCAGCTTAATGTCATGATTTTTGCTTTATCAAGGACCACAACTTCAGATCGATTTGTCTACGATTTCGGTCAATGTCAGTTTCGTGGAATTCGCTCGCGGCAAGTAAACTGCACTTACACTGAATTTTGTAACAGCGGTACACATGGCCCGTCCGAATTCAATACAACGCTCCGCATGATCTTCAACGGGATCTGGACAACCAGCAACGCAATGATAACAGTCGCCCAAAGTAGAGATCTTCTCACATCCCGTGGCATCACAGAGTTGATCCAAACTGTAAGGCAGGAGAGCAGATTTTATAGGTCAGATTAAAAGGTGCACTAATCTGCAATGAAATAGCAGGAAAAAGACTTCCTATTCTCGTACCAGTAGTACAGTGATAGAATTACACACGCATTGATAAAATGAATTTTTGCAGGGAAAGCAGGATATCAGTCAAATATGAGTTCAGAAATCAAAATAAAATTTCGCCAAACGTATCAAAGAACATTTATTCAAAACATATTTTTCTGCGGTTTAAGGTCATTTCAGAAATGAGCATGGAGGGATGGAACCCAATGGAAACATAGAGTGAGAAATCGTGCACGGGCGCTTGCACAATTACACGAGAAGAAAAGTAATGGGTAAGAAAAAATATGAAATTTTGGCAAGACATTTGTAAATGCATTGTTTCGAGTGCTCTCTACGGCCATAATACTCCTAAGACAAAACAGAGCTAGGAAAAGTCATGGAAAGAAAAAAATATTAAATTCTGCCATTCGGTTGCATGATTAAGAATTACGAGGGGAGACCCTTATTTTCGCTGTTAATTAGGCATATTTCATAATGACATCGGAATGCTGGTATCCCACAACTGTAACAATTCACAGAAATGGAGTAATGCAATGAATTATCATTTTACCATGTGTAGACTTGATTCAACAGGATTACTATGTCCTGAGCTGATTGTCTTGCTGTCCAAATACCAATGATATCAGCGTAGAGAATGCTGACATGGTTCATCTGACTACCATGAAACTCATCAAAAACTTGAAAACTGCGTGGCCGCTCGATGAGGCAAACTTCTTCCTCCAGCTTTTCTTCAGCAGAACTGTAATCCACATCAAGAGATGAGTCTAAAAACAAGAAAACAGGAATTATAAATTTGAAAATCCAAAACGCTGTTTGCTGGTTCATGGCCACGCTTGTTCTCTGAAGTGAACTACAACAAGATAAAATGCTTAAACATTGACAGAAGACAATAACAGGAGCTTAATAAACGATAATAAACGATTTCAACTAACTTGTTTCTGATTCATTATTTATTGATAAAGTCGCTTAATGCTACCTATTGCTTTATTTGAGTAGTGACTCTACATAGCTTAGCTTTTCTATGATTTCTGACATTTTAGAAAGTACTAGCAGCTCACGTCAACATTCTTGTGTCTTCGTAGTTTTAACTTTACACACAAGCTCCCGTTATTATCTTCTGTCAATGTTTTAGGATTTTATCCTGTTGCAGTTCACTTCAGAGAGGTCATGAAATCATATTTTACGCAAGGGTCGTGGGCTTTTTTTTGGCTTCCTGATAAAGCAATGGAATGACAACTGTTATTTCCAAAAATAATCCAACTTACACAATGATGAACATGAATGTAGCAGCAATTAATGAAAGCTTACAAAACTGTCATAGATGTAACTAAGAAATTGAAAAACAGTTTAATATGGTGAACAAAAAGCTGACATACATGTAGATTTTGTAATGAGCATCGCTGAAGCTTTGAAAATTAAAGATAGGCAACCACAAATATAACTGAGATTGTTCAAGATATATAAAAATCAAGTTTCTACGGCAACTTAATCCATCAATTTGTTCTTTGCATAATTTATTGTTTGATATTGTTTACCTTGTGTTGCGTTTTATGAGCGAATTGATCACAATGCAAGGAACTATTCAGATAGCTCGAACGCACAGTTCATACACTCACTGATTGTCTATAGATAAAAATCTTGATTTTTGAATTAATGGCATGCTTTATTTTGATTAAAACACGACACGGTATAAAAATTCGAAGAATCCAGAAAACGGAAGATACTAAAGTTAAGCAGCTGCCCTAGTAGAAAATCGCATAAATAATTAGGCTACTTAAAGTCAAGAGCGCATGGATATAGATTAATACTAATAACATATAGTAACTTGCCCCACGCAGTAGGAAAAGCCATTGCATATAACGGCAAGCAGACCCAACTTTTAAAGGGACGGGAAATAAATTAAAACTTGTGATCAATTTTGCCTACAACTATAGACTAAAATGAGAGCTCGGCATGAAACATGACAAAAAGCTAACCAAACATTATAAATGATGAAAATCAAGAAACCTCAGAAACCAGAAAAAGATCGCTATGTACGGAGTCATCAGGGAGGAACCATGTGGCTGCATGAAGCAAGGCTGCAGCCCCTAACCTCCAACCTGTACCACATAGCGATGCCAGGCCGACCACATCGAATGGACGATAAAGAAGGTTTCTCTAAACCTGAGGAAACAAAGCTAAAACTTAATTGCAAGTGAATTTGGATACATGAGAACATAAGGATAATAGCGGTTAGTCACACATTCCTATGATGGAAAGTATTTGGCGAGGTGAAAAAGTTATCAAATTATTAAACATTGAAATATCTGTGCCATTCTTGAACCACATACCGTAATGTAACTCTGAGTCAACTTTGTCGATAAGTTCCTGAGCAACTTTGTTTGGCATGAGGGACCGAATATTCTCCAATGTTGAAACGCGTTCAATCCGGATCTGTCGCTTTGAACGAACAGATTTACATTGTCTGAAGAAAGTTGACCGAAGTAGTGCCTGAAACAAATAAGTGACAAAGCATTAACGAGATCAGCATGAATTCGGATGTGGCATTGTACAAAACAGAAAACGGTGAAATAAAATGAACTTCAACAATAGTATCTACCTTCCTCTCGACTTCACCGATGCATCTGAATAATAATTAACATCAAAATGATTTGTGAAATGTTTACATTTGATTCGTCTAATTGCTTTAATCAATGAGTCCGTGGGATATTCAAAATTATTTGATTGGAATTTATTGTCTCCATGGCACAGTGGCTAAGTACCTGGGGTAGCGATCTTTCGGTCCAGAGGTCGAGCCCCGAAAGTGTCATTGGAAGTCGTCAGGAAGGGTCATCCGGACTAAATGATCACAACGCTCCAAATTAGAAGTCTGACTATATCAACACCGTCCAAGACCCCAGTAGAATGGAGGGTATTGACGTCAAACCATCATATTTTCTAATCACAGTCCATGTTTTGATCATAGAATTCAAATATCTATGCTGAAGTCTAGATATGACATAAGGCAAATAAGATGACACCATCTTCTGAGATCCAGTCTAGTTCAGGCCATTTTCCATGATTGGTCCTCGCATTTCATTGAACGGGATCCTGATAACACACAGGGGATTTGCAATTTCATAATCGACTTTTGAAATTGATAATTATGCGGAACGAGTTATCAACCTGTAGATGACATGATGCACATGTGCAACGTCGGTGTGGCCTAGTGAAGAAGATGCAAGCTCGTCTCCACCACGGACTTCAGCTCGATTCATGGGTCAGGCGAGTGCGGTCGGGGAATCAAAGGCGATAGTGACTTTAATTGACTTAACAGTTGTCACTGTCCAGATATAAGAAGATGCTACGCCAGATAGTATGCTAGATAATCAATATGCTGCGACAGATCCTTATCGTCAATCTTCTGTCTGACGCAGTCGAATGACATCCTCGCCAAGGTTGTGCCAAAACTTGTGTCAAATCGCAAAATCCAAGCCCAACTTTCAATAAATGAGTAAAATCAAGTAAACGACGTACATTCCTTGTGTTTTCTGCTGACATGAAGATTCTTCTATAGGACAAAATTCCTATTGGGCCCATGAGAAGTGTGGTATTAGCGGGAAGCGATATGTATAGGATATCACACTGATTTCATTAGATAAACGCTGAGAATCTACGAGTATCATAAGCTATCTATTCTCCGAGCCGGAAGCGAGGAGCATAGATAGCTTATGATACGAGTAGATTTTCAAGCAGCGTTTATCTTCGGAAATCAGTGTGATATCCTCATTTATATGACCGATATCTGAAAGGGAATAGAAATTCACAAACCTCAAGCGTTTAACACTGCAAATGTTGACAACATGAAAGACATGTTTAGTGGAACTTTCTAAAACTGTGTATTCAATAGAGTAAGAGACAATGTGACATGACTCATCATAGTATGATACTTACTTATTGTTGATAACTTATTAAAATTTGTTCAATTTACTAATTTATCATAGTTTTCAATATTTTACTATGGATCTATGTACCCAGTAGAATAAACGATTATATTCTATCGTTAAATATCTACAATTCTACTGATATCGGTCATATAAATTATTGCAATAATTGCAGTTAGTAGCCTAAGTACATGTACTACGTCATAAGTCTTTCCTTTATTTTACCCTTAACTGATATACTGACTAATTGAAGATTTTTGATTTAACTAAGATTGAATTGCACATTGCTCATAACAGAGTAATTGTTTTTCATTTTCTCATCAGAAATATAAACAGACTTAATAAATGCCAGCTGGGTAGTGAGTGCATGGTTAAACATACTTAGAATACGAAATTGGAATGAATTCATTTTTGGATAAATGTCGGCTATCGTAGAAAGTTTAAGGGTAAGAAGATGACTGCGAAGATACAAAATTCAATGCGTACAATTGGAGTAAAATGCATGTAAACTTACTTTTCTTACCATTTGTAGTTCTCCTAAGATACAAATCAAAATATCAATTTTATAACTTGATTTGTGTAGGTCCTATATGCAGCACTAATAGTGCAGCAGACCCACTGTTTGTACAGAAAACCCAAGTTTTGTATCACTTACCCAACATCGACCCAAAACCCAAGATTCAATCTTGTCCTCGCATGCTTTCTCGCTACAACATGAATGCTGGTAGCATTCTGTCAATGATAATTTGACAATGAGCTATGGAGATGACTTCTGTCGTCACTCGCATTCTTATAAAATCGTCGTTGTGGAGAATATAAGAACTTGCATTCACGGTGGACTTTGGTTCGGTTTGATTTATGGGTCAGGCGAGTGCGGTCGTTGAATCAAGGGTGTTGGTGTCTTTTATTGACTTAATGATTGTCATCCTCTTTAGATATTCACAATACACTTGTGTGAAGATAAATGTGTTACCGTAATATTGGATAAAGTTTGAATGGAATTGTTGAATTATCAACATTGTATTACGCATATTGTATGTTATAGATGTTACAGTATAAACCAAGGCTAGGAACTCCGCCTTATCAACACAGATTATCAGATCATTTGCATGTTCGAGTTACTAAGAAACTTTTTCGAGGATCTATTAAAGATGAATTCGCATCATCCAGGACCGTTGATCTCGAGAGTTCGTGTCGAACATAACATTCTAGTACACGCAATATTGCGCTAAGATCAGGCTGACAATGACAGATTTAGACACCTGGAGGCAATGAATTAATAATACGCTTCAGTAAGCGCAGCAACATTCAAATAGATACAGACAAACGCAATCATTCAAGCGTCGTAACACTGTTCTGCGACAATATCAAAGTTAAGTCAGTAGACATTATAATTACTTCTTCAAGAGGATAATTTGAGGAGAAATTTCGCATAGTGATTAAAGATAACACCAGCCATTGTCACTTTGCGCAAGAGGCTAATTCAAGCAGCTGCAGCACATCAACTGACATAGTTGTAGACAAGAAACGTGTTGCTTGACAACCTGGTCTTCTTAGAGATAGTAAAAGTGGTATAATTACCGCCTCTGATTATTAGCTACAATATGTCCGTTCATCATCATCATCATTTAAACACAAATACGAGATGTGTCTAAAATTGGATCTTGAATATAAAAGTAAAATGAATTTGAGCTATCGTTGCCATCGGTCGGGATTCATTCATTTAAAATATTAACAAAAAGCAATTTTCTAAAACCATGTAGTTATCAATTCCCAATATTTCGGCTTAGCAATTATCAAGGGATGAAGAAAGAGGAAATTCAGCTGAATGTCGCTAAGAAAATAAATTTAAACTACCTGATCTATGGAATACAACCTAGAACCTTAATAGAAACAAGGGCATTCATGAGGCATTGCTTGAGATATCAAAACGATAAAAAACTGATCTATAAAAAAGAAAAACTTAAAAGTTGCACAGAATAAATGAAATTAGTTATAAAGAGAACGGAAGATAGTACTATTTTGAAGACCCTCACTCCGAACCCCAAAGGACAACTCGAATAAAGAAAAGTCGATAGTCGGAAACCCGGTTTCACTGAAATGCTTTCTCAATTCCGTGAAATATAACAAGTGAAATTTGCAAAGTTGACGGTAGAATGTAGGTCTCATTCATCATGGCGCAACAAGGATCGCAATCACTTTACAGGTGGGTGTGAGACTTAGACACAGACGGACAATGCGTTGGCTGCAATAGCTGTATGGTAAGACCACACAATTAGATTGTTAAAGTGTATCACTTTGCTAGCAGTGCAAACTGATTCAAAACGATGGCACATGCTGGAACTAACTAAGTGGGCAAAACGAAATTTTCGATGTCTTACAAAGATTGGAAAAATAGTCGTGCGCCACTAGCGGATTTCTGTAAATTCCTTCAAAATGCTCCGATCGTCACGATTCCTTCAGATTCGTAGAATTCAGATCATTGCGCGAAAGTTTTCTCGATAATGTTAGGCCATCCGATCATTATTAAAAAAGTTAGCTGGTGCCACACTTCACCGGAAGGGGGTCTAAAACTTTAAAAATGTGACCCCTTATTGCAGGCTATTTTTGAGATCCCTAGGGTATACAGTTACTCGTGTGATATGTCTCCGAAATCCTCTATGAGCTATTTTCGAAAAAATCATAGATATCGATATTGACCTGAAATGACCATTTTTGCACTACTAAAAAAACAATTTTCACAAATGTGAAGCTAAATCAGTTTGCAGTGCAGTACCATCGTAGCACAATTTACTTAATTAAGCACTATTATTGTTTTATCTGAATAAAGTAAGAATCTACAATGCCATAGATATCCATATGGCCCGAGGATTTCGAGAAATTAAATAGGCCTACTATTTATGTAGAACATGATTACACAAGTACCGTCATGTAGTTGGTCTACGGAAATTTATATAAAGTGTAATGTAATTTATATCATCCTTGATCCTATTTACCGAATCAATACTGCAGATACGTGTCCATATCGTTTCTATGATATGAAATAAAGAAAATACTCGACCATGACAATTAGATACAAAACAAATGTTGACTGCATTCATTTATCTAATAGTACAAAAAATCATTATTTTCATGCATGCTGTATGTACGAGTACCTATATCCATCTATTCTATAAGGCCATTTGACAACAGAAAAAAGGACATAAATTGTAATATCCATCACCTACCGTAAAATGACAATCAGAAAATTACAAATGGTTGAGACACTAACTTAAACAATGAACACTCGAGTTATGATTTGTGAAAATTTACTGGTGCCGTGAATTATACCTTATTACACAGTCCAAGAGACGAGTTTTGAATTTGTCATGATTATAGCCAACTTTTCCACACGATAGCCACAATCGATCAAAATCGGAGTGCACAGCTTCTGACGCTTGTTCGTATAAATGTGCCAAACTGCACTTCTTAAGCTTGCAAAATTGAACCAAGTGTACGAACACTATGTGAACTGCTGTAGTCACGTTTATTCCAGTCTGTAAGTATGCGTTCTGAAAGTTTTTGATACATTCTTCAAAATCTGGGTAAAGAATTTTACCGAAACATTGATTGACAACAACATCGAACGCAGAAAGCAATTTTGCGAACTGGTCAATCAACGATGTGTGTTGTGGAGAGCTATGTCCGACATCTCTCAGACTATCAACACGTTTCAACAGTCTGCGGCACATGTTGCCAGTAAACTCACCACCGTGAATTTTTGGCTGAACGATCCCGATATTTTCCAGCCATTCACCTGCGATGTTGGGAGCTGCAGACTGCAATTCTTTGAAGATTTTGTTCACTACTCGGAGTAAGAGGTGGAGCTCCGGGGAGGGACTGTCTGGATTAACATATCACTATCCTCTCCTTGAATCATTGGATCGTACACGCAGCTCTTGAAATCTTTGGCAGATGCTTTGTCATTATACAACCTTCTGGTTTTAGAAAATTCCTCGGCCAGTTGCTTGACACGGCCGATCGTCCTCATGTGATAAGTCTTAAATTTCGTCAGATCAGAAAATTCTGATTTTGGACACTCACAATAAACACAAGGAAGCTGCATGAGTGGGATTGCAGTCCACACAAAATGTTTGCCATCTTCAGGTCAACGGCGCAAACGTAGTAGAAGTCTACTTGATCTACTTGCAACTTATCGAGAATAAGACGAATATTTGCATACGTCTCCTTCACGTTGCATGCAACGGCAACAATCACAAGTTTCTTAACACTTGTGTCAAGCATTACTCTATTGATCAATTTTTTCGCATTCTCCTTTGGATCCTTAGAGATGATATTCAGGCAAAACTTCAGGCAATTTCCACCACTGTGGATTCCCATTTTTATTGTTACTGCGCTTTTATCAACTTGCCTTTTTTCACAAAAGAAGGTGACGAGATCTTCCATGTTGGAGCAATAAACTAGATGACTTGGCATATATTCATCACCACTCCCGGTTACAGTGCACTAAAAATCACATGAGATGCAATCGAAGTAGCCGCCGCAATCACTATCCCTATCTCGAAGCTTTGGGCCAATATTCGACTCCACTGAGGTGCGACCAAGAACACTTCTAACAAAAGGCACAAATTTGCGTCGAATTTCATTATTCGACAATGATGTCGCATTTTGTGTCTTGGAAATGTCAATTAGACTGAATTGGGGTGAAGGGGTCGTTGGAGATTTCAAATAAACTTTGAGACGCTTTGGCCCACCAGAATACAATTCGTAGGAGTCACTGGTGCTCGCAAAATCCTTAACAATGCCAGCTGCGATCACTTCCTGGGTATTTTTACCAGTTGAATTTATCATCTCAATGATGTTACTTCTCAATGTTTTTGTATTGCATTTATGGGAAATTCCTTTTCCGAATTCCGATTTGCATTCGTTGCATATGGTGATAGGAGCACTAGAAACTTTCTCTTTGATTGATGGGCGACCTTTCTTGTATTGTGATAATCTCAGATTTCCAGAAGTGCGAGCAATGTCACATAATTCACAGTTGCACATCGGAATTGGATTCAATCTTGTCGAAGTCAGTATGGGTGAAATGTCCATATAGTCATAAGGCTCTGGCAGAATATAGCTTTCTTGCCACAACTGATGTTCAATAAATCATTTCGGCACTTGCTACAAATTCCATGAGGAAATCTTGAATCGTTAGCATCGTAATACTCTTGAAAATATCTTATAATTCTTTCTTCTATAACATTCGTTACGTCATACCTTGCTTTGCCAAAACAAACAGCACAAACTTTTTTCTATTTTGTTGATGACTCAACGCCAGTTGACTGTGCGACATCGTGCGTATGAGCTAATCATGATCTAATCATGCAACGCTATCTATGAGCTAATTTTACACGAAAATCGATACAACACCACATGGATATCTAGGAGTCCATGAACACTAAACATTATGCTGCTTAATGACATTGAATTTAAATGGACATAACTTTACGATGATAAAGACTGATATCTGACAACATTTCTACAGAAAGAATAAAAGATTGGAATTACCATAGCACGTAGTACCTAGCAATCATGCATCATCAGAGCATGTGACTTTTCCAAATTATATTCTTCTTCAAATCTCAGTAGCTCAACATTGTGCTTCATGCGTTAGACTACAAATGAAAAGAGAGTTTGCACAAATAGTAGGCCTATTCAATTTCTCGAAATCCTCGGGCCATATGGATATCTATGGCATTGTAGATTCTTACTTTATTCAGATAAAACAATAATAGTGCTTAATTAAGTAAATTGTGCTACGATGGTACTGCACTGCAAACTGATTTAGCTTCACATTTGTGAAAATTGTTTTTTTAGTAGTGCAAAAATGGTCATTTCAGGTCAATATCGATATCTATGATTTTTTCGAAAATAGCTCATAGAGGATTTCGGAGACATATCACACGAGTAACTGTATACCCTAGGGATCTCAAAAATAGCCTGCAATAAGGGGTCACATTTTTAAAGTTTTAGACCCCCTTCCGGTGAAGTGTGGTGCGCGAGGAAACGTTCACAAACTACTCTGTAGAACTTAACATCGTATGTGTCTCTTTGCTGTATGATCCGGTTGACAACAGTAACCACAGAATTAGACAGGTCTACTCCTCCTCTGTTTGACTAGAAAGGAAGCATTGGAACATGCAGCGTTAATGAAATGGCACAATCTGCTGACATAATACCATAGCAGTCGAACAATGAGCAGCCAGTTCAACATTAAACACGGCAAAGGGTGCGAAGTTTCAGTGACTGTTATCAACCGGATCACACAGCAAAGAGACACAGTCGATGTCAAGTTCTACAGAGAAATTTGTGAACATTTTTTCGTGCGCCTGCTTACTTTTCTAATAATGATCGGAGGGCCCCACATTATCGAGAAAACTTTTGCGCAATGATCTGAATTCTTCGAATCTGAAGGAATCGTGGTGATCGGAGCATTTTAAAGGAATTCAGAGCAATCCGGAAGCGACGCAAGACGATTTTTCCTATCTCTGAAAGGTATTAAAAATTTCGTTTTGCCCACTTATCAAGTTCTTGCATGTGCCATTATTTTGAATCAGTTTGCACTTCTAGCAAAGTGATACGCTTAAACAATCTAATTCTGTGGCAGTAACTGAAACTTCACACAATTTGGCGTGTTTAATGTTGAACTGTCTGCTCATTGTTCGACTGCTATGGCATTATGTCAGCAGGTATTGTGGCATTTCATTAACGTTACATGTTCCAATGCTTCCCTTCTAGTCAAACAGAAGAAGAGACGACCTGTCTAATTCTGTGGTGGAAACCGTTTTTTAAAGATCTTGTATGAACATCCAAAATTAGGTCAGTAAAAAACACCAACACCCTTGATTCTCCGACCACACTCGCATGACTCAAGAATTGAACCAAAGTCTGCGGTGGAGACGAGCTCGCACCATCTTCATTAGGCCACGCTGACGGTACAAGAAGAATGCGAGTGACGGCAGAGGTTATCTCCAAGTGATATCGACAACTTATTGTCCTATTATCATTGACAGAACGCTACCAGCATTCATATTGTAGAGAGACAGCATATCAGCACGTCATTCAAATTACTGCGACAGACCTTTGTTGTCGGACATCCAACATGCCATACAAAAAAGTTTTTCGGCCGCCCAATAGCGATGAAATGACAACAGTTCTACAGAGATGAATAATCCATCACAATGCTAGCAGTATAAGTGTACTTGTCTGATTATTTTCTCCATTAATTATATCATTCACAAGAAAATCAGGACAGGTCACTCCGACAGCACATGCAGATCTAAAATATTTCCCTATTTCGATCAATCATCCATCGTCACAAAAGATACGATTTTTGACATTATTTAGTTCAAAAGTAGTCGCAATTTTGCTTGGGCATGATTCAATCGATCATTAAATGATCGTTTACTGCAATTCAAATGATGGTTTAATGTCACAATGCTCACATTGTCAGACTTTCATCTGCAGCGTTGTAGTACTTTTATTACTCCTCGTTTAACGTCCTTGAATTCCGTGACGAAGTTGGACGGTTGATGGCTCGTCTCCACTTGCTTCGGTCTGCTGCAAGATCTTCATTTATTTGGAGCTTCTTCAGATCTTCCGAGATGCAGCTCCTCCACGACCTTTTCGGTCTTCCTACTGTTCGGCGACCGCTCACTTCCATTTCTTCAACCTCTCTCACAATGTCCTCCGACCTCTTCACATGCCCAAACCAGCGAAGTCTGCTTCTCCGGATGAGCACTTCCAAGTCCTTCAGACCACACCTTTTCACTACTTCTTCATTTGGGATTCTGTCTCTCCATCTTACACCAGCCATAAAGCGAAGCATCGTCAAGTCACACGTTGTCATGGCATGCAACAATTTGCTTGTGAGAGGCCATGTCTCCGAACCGTATATCAGGACAGCATATCTCAACCGTATATCTCAAGCAAGATTGATAAATCTGCCCTTATGTCAGGAAGTGTTAATTCAAAAATGAACTTTTAACCAATTCTCAGGTCTCTGGCCATCATACTTTTCAGATATTTGACGAAAAACATACAGATGCCCAGTGAATTAATACAGTTAATATGAAGTCACGTCTAAATTCTTGGAATTAACATGACGATTCTAACATGCGAGTAGTAACATTTCATTACCATTTTATCAAGATAAGACACGTCTGTGATGCACGTACACGTAAAATTAAGAAATTATTGTAAAATACAGGCTCTGACTACATGAAGATGCGTATGCTAGGTGTCGATTAAACATCTAGGCAGTCGAAGAAGTGCATTAAGCTACGTGAATGGAATGAAATCGAATCTTGTGATGACGACAGCATAAATGTTCACGTTTGCAAATACCTTATAGCAACTGCTCGTAAATGCTTCGACATTCGAAACTTACGAAAAACTGGATACACTTCAGTCACATACCAACTGACACACTTGAGAACTGATACTGAAAATGACTTAAAGCAAGCATGTATTTGACATGCGTTTGACGCTAAATGTCTATTTCATTGAGCCTGTTGAATAAATTATTATGGCCACTTATTTATTTGATGCAGTGTGTCATGTTCCAAGCGATTAAAATGTTATTTTCCAGGATATACACTTGACAATGCGACATAAACACTTACTTACGAGTAAACGAGTTGATTTATCCACGTAATTAAAAACATTTGAATTTGACAAACCCGGTGCTATCGTTCATAGATCAAATCGACGCTAAAATGTACATAATATTCCACTTATCCAACTAATACCTTCTGATTTTGATTTATGTTTTATTTTGATTTTATATCTGATTTTCTGCATTTGACGAAAATCATATGGGTGCCTGCCGGTTTTGATAGGGGTTCAGTCTGTGAAATTAAATTATTGTTCATATTGAAAATGCATGTATATGAAGCTCAAACTTACCTGAGACGATATATGAAGATAGATTCCCACAACATGCGCTGATATCTGTACCACAATTCGAACAAGTAGAAGTTGGTCAAACCCGTAGTAGAAATGCATTAAGCACTCAAAAGCTACGCTCAATAGTAATGTAAGAATGAGTGAAAAAATCAGTACTATCGGGATAAATGAATACGCGAGAATGATGATTTGCAGGCATGCTCCAAACATAACAACATATGAGAGAATTGGCGGTGAAATAGCGAAGAAACCAAGTATCATGGCCACGATAAACAACGCCCAAGCACCACTCACGATTCGATAATTGGAGCGAAACCACTTCATAAATGTAATGCCCAGAGTAATTCCACTCACGCAGAGCACTGCTAGACCACCGAATAGATATGCTCGTGTTCCAGTCAAACCAAATACTTGAGTATAAATTCCCCAAACTAAACTGAACATTCCGACGAAAATGATTGAAAAACGAAACCTCCACCGCGATGCATCGAATGCGCATTGCTGGAAATGAGACTCCAGTGCCTCCGCCCTGTAGCGAGGGCATAATACAGATCCATCAAATTGCTCGAAGCATTTAAATGGAAGCCATGACCGATTACTTTTCCGGTTATCATTTGGAGCTAGTTCTTCGGTAATGCCGGCGTTCTCTGAGATGTGCAGATGCTTTTTTGTCATTGTTGCTCATCAAACACTAAAATCTATCTACCGCATATGTCGAGAGGCATCAATTTCTGAAGACGGCACCTGCAAATAGAATAGCATTTATTTTCAATGGTCATTGGTCATAAACAATCACAGAATAATTTTAGAGCAGTCCCTAAAGTTTCATAAGATGAAACAAATATTTTGACAATGAATAACATGAGTGATACTTGTAGAAGTAAGGACTGATTGTAAATATATTTGAAAACATCGATTTCTAAAATATGTCCAGTCAATCAGAGATTGTACAATTATGTGATTTACAGCAAACTGTAGATGTCGCATACATCGTCAGGTCAAGAGACAAACAAAAAGCACCGATATATTTAACGGAACCACTGACATGGGAGCTTCCATAATTCGCTCTCATTATGAATATTTCTCACCCCTTAGTTTGATAATAAACATGCATAGACGCCTTCATAGATGCATCAATGCCGCTTTCTATTTGAATTTCACTCTGTTCATAGATATTCAGATAATAACAATAGCACATGTCATGAACATGTATAATTACTATGTACAGTATTTTTGAATAGGCAAGCAAATTCCTAGTCGTCGACTTCTATAATACTCTAGAAACTTCCCAACTTTTAAGCATGGGACATTCGTTGCCAATTATGCGAATCAGGCTTGATATCTTATAGAACTTCTGTTGAAGCATGACTTGTCACTTGCGCCTCTCACTTAGCCAAAATTTAAGTAACGATGATAGAATTATGAAACGACTTCAACAGTTAAACACAATTGCCATTTGGCCTTCTTGTTGTAGCGAAAGACACATAAGTGATACAAGCAGAGGAAGCAGAAGTGATGCAATTTTCCTTACAAAGTAGTGGAAGTTTACATGCCCAATGTTGGCTTGGCATTAAACTTAAAAAACGAGCACTAGAAAATCCACGATACTTGTTAGAAGTAAGCTCGACCATTTTTGAAATACGTGTGCCGCGCATCTGCCTGTCCACTTTATCGCTAACTCTGTAAATAATCATCGTTCGATCGTCTTACAGGTCTATGTACACTAAATTCCAAAAGACTTGTCGCACTAGGCTATTAGCTAGCATGGTCATTCGAGACATGCATTAATCATAGCAGTAGAAAGTCAATAGATAATGGCAAGCATTGGATGGCAATATAGATATCTGCGCATCTGCTTCCTCTATAGACAAGCAACCATGATATCAACTCCATGCATTATCTCTGTCATAGACAAGTGAGATGAAAAGTTCTTTTATATCAGCTATTGTGTTCTGATGTTCTGTGTTACTTAAAAGTTACAACGCTATGAAGATGAAGGTTGCACTGCATTCCAGTAAACTCCAGAAAGAAAACAATGCGTATCTTCGGGGCCTTGCTGTAGGATTATCAATGAAAATGCTCAAAGTAACAGAAATTGCCAAGATGCTAAAGGTTGATAGAAGAACAATTCAACGATGGAAAAAGAAACATCAAGAGCAAGAATTTTGTGATAAGCGAACAACTGGTCGACGAAGAAAAACCACCCACCGCTCAGATCGCCTTCTAACACGCTTGGCTAGAAAGCACAACTTTTCTTCGGCAAAGGAGCTCAGAAACATGTGGAAAGAGCGAGTGAGCCTACAGACTGTCTACAGAAGACTGCGAATTGTTGGATTGAGGAAGCGTGCATCTTTTTGTGCCCCTTTGCTTTCCATCAATCAAAAGAAGTCTCGAGAAAGGTGGGCGATGAAAAAATGTGCTTGGAGACAAGCATGGAGAAATGTCATCTTCTCTGACGAATCTCGCTTTAGACGCATGAACAACGACAGGCGTGTGCGAGTATGGAGAGAAATGGGTCAAAGGATGGCGGAGAGAAACTGCGAGGCTTCAGTTCAAGCGATAGGAGGGTCTATCCACGTTTGGGGAGCCATCTGGTTTGGTGGAAGAAGCAAGTTGACTATCTTAAAGAGCTTTGTAAACGGAAAGACTTATACCGATCTTCTCAAGCGATTTTTCGATGACGAGGAAACACCAAGCAATCACCTCTTTCAGGCTGATAATGCTCCTGCGCATCGGTCTGTACAAGTTGAACGTTTTTGTTCCAGCCACAGCATCAGAAGACTTGACTGGCCTTCAAGATCTCCTGATCTTAATCCTATAGAGCACCTGTGGGATCTCATGAAGCGTCGGATCAGTAAAAGAGGACACATTGACTCCTTGAAGAGCCTAGAAGAAGCGATTGTGGAGGAGTGGAACGCAATTCCTGAATCCATCCTCAACAGTTTGATTGACAGTATGCAGAGAAGAGTTCGAGCTGTGATCATTGCCAAGGGAAGTCACTCCCGGTATTAGTGTGCTTTAATGTGGGAATATATGCTGTTCATATTTATTGTAAAAGATCAAAGTTTTTATTGTGTCTTTCTCAAGCTATCGAAGTGCGGCAAGTCTTTTGGAATTTAGTGTATGTGCCAGCAATTTATTTACAATCGCGGTGCAAAATAAGCAATAAACCAATTGAATCCGATCCAATGGTCAGGCTGTGAAGTTAGTCCTACCATTTTTAATTCATCTGTCACTCAAACCAAGGTTGCACATATCTCCCTTTGGGGTAGGATAACATATGCCAATTTTTATACAAGTCTTTACTTCACATGACCATTCAACGATCCATTTTCACTTTCGTTTAGCCTACATTGTACAGGCGCACTTACATGTACATCTTTCCCTGACCATCATGCCTAACAGACTGGGTATAGGGCCCATCAGCGTAAGATAAGTAAAAACTGAAAAAAGGCACATGCTGGCAGACTTACATAGGTGTAGAAATGCATCGTTGCTTTGAGTGGAAGAAAAATGCGTTCTTCAACAACCAAGTAGTCCGGGAGCTAGCGCGAAGTTGTGCAGGGAACGAGGTAATACATAAAACTTTCACATAGCATAGTACACCTCTAACCTACTGCAAAACTTCGCGTCTGCCGGATCAGATCATTTGCTTTTCAGAAATATAGAGGATAACAAAATCCTATGTATTTCCAGTGGTAAAATTGTGACATTTAAGGTGTTGACTCCATTTTTTCGAATTTTTGCTCATAAAAGTTACACAGATTGGTATTTTGTTGAACTGGTTATTACAGAAATCATCTACAGATCATGATCTTTCACATGAGTTATCATTCAGTGACAGAGGATGAAATAAAGTGTACAAACAGACACTTTTCGTTGGTGTAACTGCAAATTTTAACATAGAAATTTCAGGAAAATTGTTGATGTACTTCAACGAAAAGTGTCTGTTTGTACACTTTACTTCATCCTCTGTCACTGAATGATAACTCATGTGAAAGATCATGATCTGTAGATGATTTCTATAATAACCAGTTCAACAAAATACCAATTTGTGTAACTTTTATGAGCAAAAATTCGAAAAAATGGAGTCAACACCTTAAATGTCACAATTTTACCACTGGAAATACATAGGATTTTGTTATCCTCTCTATTTCTGAAAAGCAAATGATCTGATCCGGCAGACGAGAAGTTTTGCAGTAGGTTAGAGGTGTACTATGCTATGTGAAAGTTTTATGTACTACCTCGTTCCCTGCACAACTTCACGCTAGCTCCCGGACTAAAGTGGCTCTCATCAGTTAGACATTAGGGATAAATGCTCTATATTCACATCGACCTAGTCGAAATAAAGGGTTGTGACATTTGTAAATGAAATTTAAACCTTCGTCTTTATAAGCAATGTAGAGAATCATTGTTTGTTATGACCAAAATTGATCATAATTTTGGTTGAAATGCCTTCGTGGAAATTTTAGCACAGTAACAATAACGCTATACTTTCATGAATATATCTATATTAAAATATATAATTTTTTATGATGAATAATTGACGATCAAAATTTCTCACTAATCAGTATAATAGTCTAGACAATACAGATTAAATAGCCTACTATATAAATTTGTGAGCTGATTAATTCCATGGGGATACGTAGAATAGATGATATCAAATATATTGTTGGTTCATTTTTTCATAGGCATGTGTTGCAGAATTTTTGATTCTGTTTAAAATCGATTAACAAATTTCTTGAGATACTGTGTAATTTTGATATTTTTTGAAGCTTTATTTTATATTTCAGATCCATAGACGGTTTGAGGTAATTGACTTTAAGCATCGCATACAAAAAAAATACCTAGTCCATTAATTCGAATCCAATCTTAAGAAACCGAATTGAATCCAAAAATGCAATGCGTTACCCCTATATCAATTATTCCCAACCTTTTAATGTCTCAGTACCACTTCAGATCTTACAGGTTTGCCGCGTACCACTTAATCAAAAAAAATCCTTCTTTGTTAGGAAAGATATAGTTTTTTAGTTCAAGAAAATTCATTTTTGCGAACAAGACAAACATGAAACAAACAGCACCTAGACATCTACATGAATGCTGTTTCAAGATGCTGTGTCAAATATCTACGATGAAATACAGGTTGTGTAATGCATCTTAAGAAACGTAGCCTAAAGTTGAATGTAAATTTCTATGCCATAAGCATTTTCAAAATACGTTATTTTGGCTTGCTGAGCTTCAAGCATAATCTAAAATGCATGGTTTTGTTCTGTCGATTTCGACCTGTCAGTCGCTCAATAGATGTCATTGCATCGCCTGTCGCATTGATATCCAAACAACCTAATACATAGGTTTGATGTGACAAGATGAACTCTATGCACAAAACAAATCTTCGTCTATGAGACTATGAAAAGTGATAAATTGCATCGAATTTTGACGTCGATCTAATTTTCTCGAACTGACTAACACTTTTCCTAATAGACTTGGTCTGTGACATGAATAGATTTAAATATCATCATGATGCATACAGCGTACCATCTGATGAGCCTTCGCGTACCACAGGTTGGGAACCTCTGTCCTAGACAATGCGCTAAATGAAAATTGAAAATAAGCATTGAGTGTTATTATAAGTCAAATGTTCGACTGAAAGCTATTCGCTCGATCGATCATTGAAGTATTCCTGTTCCGCCTGAAGGTTCGTCCGACAGACCAAGCAGGATCATTTTTGCTTATTCATATCATTGATCGAATCCTCAACAGAAAGAATGTCTTCACCTAGAATATCGAAGCTTTTAAAAATTGGCCAGTGGCGCGTGATTAAAAATATTTTCTTGAAAATTACTCATCGCTCATTTATTGGAGTGAGCGAGGATTTATCGACATCACACAAAATCGTCGAGGAGGTATTGTATTTTACAATCACGTGTTTTTTTATTAACAAATAATACGTGATAATTAAGTAATCAAATGAAGTAAAAAGCCTATTCTCGAGCTTATGTCACTTCGAAAGGGTTTGTGTTTAACAATAAAGACTGGTTGATTCATGTGTATAAAGTATTTGTAAGACAAATATCAGAATATATCTGTCAAATTTTCTACGCAATTTTACGTGATATTGATTCCCTAGAAGGAGTCCAACGATATTTCACTCGGCAAGTTAGTGACCGTTGCGAAATTTCCTTGTAGACTGTGATCATCGTTTGAAATCATTGGGTCTTCATTCTCTTTGTGAAAGACGGATGATGTTAGATTTACATCTTTTTTACAAATCGTATTGCAACATAGTTGAAACTGATTTTTGTAAATGTTTTAGAACTTGTACCAACAATCCGTGTCAAGTTCTATCCAAAATTCCTTCCTCACATTAAAGCACTACGCAATTATTTTTTCTGTCGTGTTTTTTTTCTCTACGAAACTTGTTACATGCTAAATGTGTTTGTGCACCATCTTTCCAGCGTTTTAAAGAAATACTGAAATCGGAAATGTTTTCTTAGTCATACTTAAAAGATCTATACTTTTTCTTGACGCAACCCTGTAAGCTCCTTCAGGCGTTTTCTGTAAAATTCGTAAATGTCAATTTCTCAAGAATTAATTGCTTATCAATCTATCTAAAACATGGTACTAACATTTTAGTCGCATTCCATTCGTCCTTTTTTTCAATCTGTAATCCAATTATAACATTTGAACCAAAAACATCAAATGTTTCTTGTACAATTTGCTACATTGTTAAACAACGATGCAACTCTAAGCAGAAAAGTGAAATTATGGTTCTTAGCTTAAATGTCTAGTATAAAAAGTGGAGTTCTACATCTGTCTTGCTAGTACAAACCAACGTTGTGCACTATAGTGTCTATTTGTTTAGTTTGAGTAACAACTCACTAGTAATAGCACGCCAATGTGATAGCAGTTCAAACTCATCATGTAAATGAGCTCTTGTTGTTATCTAATACTATATGGGAGATATGACTACCATGCCAGCAATAAAGAAGATAGAAAATTATTCTACAAATACCTGGAGTCACTGATAACGCTGGTTTGGAAATTATTATACTTGATTATGTAAGATCTAGATTATTAATGTTCTTGTAAGCCTTCCATTTATAACTTTGGTAAAGAGGTGATTTATTATTATTGAAATATTGATTTAGTTAAAAAACCAAATTGATACTCTTATGTTGTGTGTTGCTCATATTGTGCAGTCAGTGCATTTGTATCGGAGTTGAAAAACTCCTCTCCAGTGCTATAGGAGTTTCATTTCAATCATTGACTCTGGATCTTTACATCGGCTTCTGTCAAACAGCAAAATGGGTCATTTGTCCTACGAAAATGGTGCTCCTAAATTGAACAGCTCTAATCTGCAAATATAGAATAGAATAGCACAGAATAGACCTGTGCTTATTCAGGGTTCCTACGCCATATGATGTTGTATTTGCCATCCTACAGCTTCTTGACAAGCTTGTAGCTTGAATGGAATGACATGTAGACCACAGCTTCTCTCTTGTTGTTTTTCTGGGCAAGAAGGATCATTCTTTTTTATCTGTTTGTGTTATCAAAGAATGACGCTTGAACATCCGATTTGTCTTTGGTATAAACACATCGTTTGATGCTCATCAAAAAAACGAGGGTGAATTAATGATGATTGCTTCGTTGATTCATCATCAGATATCTTAGAAGGTATGGAGCATACCGTTAAGCACATATGTAAGCCATGTATGTGGGTTCCCATTTGATATTTCTTTGAATTTATATCCGGAAACATTAGTGAATGTTTTTGATTATAGTTCATTGCAGCAATTTTTTTGTGATTAGTGTAAGTATGATCCTCAACGCACCATCTTATCTCTTGCTCTATGACTGAGCTTGAAGAGAAGCTTCAAAAAATTAAATGATTACGGTTTTTTAGTAGATGAATTATCTAACATATAGTGATTTGATATTGATATTAGCGAAGCATCGAGTCCACGCGTAGAACCTGAGATTAAGAGTATGCGATAGACCTGTAATTGGTGAAATCTGAATCTGTCACTGCGAACTGGGTGGTGAGGAGAATGACGACGAGAGTGGAGAGAGTGGTAACATCGAAGTTGTTTTTGATGAAGCTTCAATGGTGAGACTTGAAAGATGCGATGGTGGACGTTGTTGGGGTTGTTTTGTGTCTTTATAAAAAAAAAAGGGGAGTTCGGGAGTATTTATTATCAAGATGTTGTTATTGTTATGTCTTTTTCCGTGATCTTGGCGGTTTCCAAAGTGCCTTGCATGCCCATTTTGAAATGAAAATGCAAAAACATGCATAACTGATGTGAGGTATCATTTAAAAATGGTGCCACCAAGATGCATATGCGGGGAATTTTGATTGGAGACAAAGAGTTGAATATGTAATAGGTACATTACGCTTTTCATTTTTACATTCCCGGTTTTCAATCCCTAAAATGGAAAAATTGCATCAATTTTAAATTAAAAGTGAAAACAGGACCTGGTGAGTGTGTGATGATGTATTTAATTATATTTATTATAATTATTATATTTATTTACATCTATATTAATTTTATACTAGGCGAAGAAAGAAGAAATCGTCTTGCTAAACAGTAATATGAAATTTATTTCAAAATTTCAAAAAGCTACTCATGTCAAACATTCGCTCCGTTTTTTTAGCCATTTGACATAACAAGAATGACAGATCACATAGAAAATTAACGTATCCGTAATGACAGTTGCTCAATACCGAATCTAGGAATCTAACATTCCAATTCTTTCACGGTTTTGTAGGTTATGAATGCTAATCTTAATAAAAAGTTTGAAGAACTTTCTGCTAATTGCGAACAGTTTAAGCTTAAGCGGTGAAAGGCCCATTTGGACCTTAGGTGGGCCGGTTTGAATGAATATTTGAGATTTAAACCCTGAGGTGAACCGTTTTCTAATTCCCTTTCCAATTCCAGGACGCCACTTCACTGGAAACGTTACGTTGCTTTTCCGTCGTTCTATCCATTCCGACATATCTTACCGGTTTTCCTTCAGGAAAAACTGCAAATGCTAGAATCCTTTTTAATACCTCTGTCCTAGTTTACTTAGGCCTAATATTGGAGGGTTTGTTTGTTGTTTAGACCGGGAAGATTGAATGATTAGTTTCATGTTTTATTTCGTGTTTTAAACATTTAAATATTTGATTGAACTTCACTTATCATTATGTTAGATAATTCATCTTTTTAAGATATTTCATTTAAAAAATATGAAAAATATGTATGAATCTAATCTTTTAATCTTAAATACTATGGATATGATAACCATCTAATATTTGGACCGTTTTTGGGCTTATTGAAAGGATGAGTTTGATTTCAGAACATTACAACAAAAGCAGTATACAATTCTGCACCAATTTTTTCAGATGGAACCGGTCGGTTTTCCGACGGGACTTCAAATTTTAAATTCCCGGTTTGTGGCAACCAGAAGTCACGGTATTCAAACGTTCCGCTCATAAATATGATGGTAAACTTACGTCTCCAGAAGTATTTATCGAACGTCGCGTTCACGTATGACTCTCTGGCCTTTAACAGGGCTGAATACGAGGTGCATGGTCTTTCACCCGATAACTCTATTCTGTGGTCCATGTTTATCGGGTTCATGTAAGTTTCAAGAACGCTTTCCTTGACTTGGTTGTAGATTAAGTAGGAGTTAGTTTCTAAACTGGCAAAGGTTTTAAAAGTGTTTTGTACGTGAGTTAAGGGAAGGGTACATGTTTACTTAAGAGTATATGTAACTAAAAAGAAAAAATGGTATAGAGTCGTTATATTTATACACATTAATTCATTAATAACATTTTAAATATAAAACCTTGCTTGTGTACGTTATTTCCCTTGAAGTACAAAATTGTGTCTAGAGGAATAAGTTATAATGTCCATTATCAGAATTAAATGTATATACTCACAAATACGTGAAAGTAGAAGAATAGGCATAATGACTTAGATTAGTAGATCAAAAATTAGTTGTATTTCTTCTACATGATTATCTGTACGGTTCAAGTGTCACTGTTTGCTAGTTGTAGGCAGAGTTCTTTTAATCGTTCGTAATTAAAAAAAAGTGGAAAAATGTGATGTTTTATTCTACATAAATAAACTAGATATCCAGACTTCCTGACACTTATTGCGGTACGTTTATTCTTAAGAGTAGTAATTGTGACTTAGTGTTTCATTGTTCGCTTTCCGCCCTGATTCGCACACCTATGAACGTCTGTCGGAATAAGTAGAGTGTTTTTTTGAGATATATCACAGAAATACGAATAACTGATAATATCTGAATAACAACGAAAGGTCGACCTAAGTTAAGTACGATGATGAAGCCACAATTTATACAAAGAAATATAAAGTCATTCCAGGCTAATTTCGACAATTCCTAGGACATATCCAAGGACATTCCAGGTAATTTGTCTTTCCAGGAATTCAGGACATTTCCAGGACAATTCAAGGGGTAGGATGCAGTGAAAGGAAATAGCAAGTCAATGTGATCATCTCGAAAACGGACCGTCACTGATATTATAGTGTTTTACCAAACAGCAGCTTTTACCAAGAAATCGTGTGGGAGGACCAAAAATTGACGAGCTCTCAAACGGATCATGCATACGTCGTGTACTTAGAATCCTACGGACTTCAAGTACCGAAATTCACGGCTGATTTGCACCATATATTTCGTCAGTGCAGAACAATACGGAGACGTTTGCAACGAGAGGGTTGCGTGTATCGTCAGGCTGTTAAGCCACGGACTTTCTTCAAAAATATTCGAGACGCCCTTGATTTCTGTAACGCCCATAACTATATTATAGGGGATAGGTAGGTTTTGGGGTGGGATGGACCAGAAGACTGGGACGACTACTGTTCAGTGATGAGGACTGAGATAAAAACCAATTTTTGAGTATAACCATTACGTTTAGTGCGGCGAACCCCCAAAGATGATATCAATCAACGGTTACGTGAGTAATTCCGTCGAAAGTTGGTCATCAGTCATGCTATTGGGGTGTGAACCAAAGCAGAGGACGTGCCTGGTATCCATTTGCTCAACGACAAGGAAAGTTGACTGCTACCAAATACATGCTATAATTAGGAGATCGATACCGACTTGGCTTCAGGGTCCATCACTGCGAATGTTTCAACATGACGGCGCACCTGCCGCATTCAACGCGAAAATTGTGCAGAAGTGGTTCTCGATAAAAATATCCAGTCTTCTTTCTTCCTGGCCGGTTCTCGGCCTGATTTTGAACCCAATCGCGACAAATGTTGGGTAAAACTAAAGGCCGAGGTACCACGCTTCGACCACATCATGTGCAAAGTCTACGCGACGCATAAAAAAAGGTGGTGTCAAAAAAATAACTCCCGAAATTTTGTGCAAATCTCATTGATCGGATGCCTCGCCAAAATTCTTGCAGTACTTTTAAGCAAAGGGCCAAACATAAAAAATATTGAAATACAAACATTCCACACGTTTCTTATGGTTTTTTAAATCTTTAAACCAACTTTGTTATAGTTTCGTATTAATTGTTTTAATTAACAACTTAATGAAATAGATGGCCTGACTGAAAAGATAAATAAAGAAAAAAATGTGTAAGGTGGTATATTTTTTTGTGGCGACACTGTATAATAAACTAAAAAAACAAAAACTTACATAGTTTTATATTTATACAATTAATGATGTAATGAATATTAAAAAATATAAAAACTTGCTTGTGAAGACGACGAAGAGTTGGAAAAACAACCTTGTGTCTGACGAGAAATTAGGCGTGACTGTCACCACTTATCAGAGAAAAATCGATACTAAACTCACAAATACGTGAAAGTAGAAGAATAGGCATAATGAATTCGATTCTGTAGAACAAACATTGAATGTATTTCTTCCTAGATATTATGGAAAATTAAATTCACTTGAAACTGGTGCTGAATAGGGGCAAGAAGTTAAACTAACTAGTCTTAGGATTAAGTGCAAGTGGAAAATGCTGATGTGATGGAGGATACTAATAACTAGAGCCACCAAGACTTCTGTAATTCCTTCAAGTCCATGCATCGGGAGGTTAGTCAATGAGATTGGATATCATTGTCTCGCTTCCCATGATTCATGACACACTCGGAAATCAGTAAGAATTATAAAGAAATAAAAACCATTGAATATATCACAGGAAAGTCGATAAACCGATAATTATCCTGAAAAAAACACCGAAAGTCTTTAGGGATTACAGTCGATTCGAAAGCCACAACTAAAAAAAGAAAGAATTAATGTAATATCCAGGATAATTCGAAAATTCAGGACATTTAAGGACATTCAGGGAACCTGTTATTCGACATCAAGTGAAAATTATAAATCAGTACAAAATTTGAAAATCATTTCGATAAGATTCGGTCACAGAATTAGATTAATCTGCGCGCGCTTCGGTTTCCTAGAAAGGAAGAATTGTATGTAACCTTAATATTGAAATGGTACATCACACAATTAGACAACTTTCTCCTTCTCGAATGGATAATTCGGGTATCGCTTGCTATTGGAAATGGCAAACAATAAGCTGTCAGCAGAGGACATCAGAGCCAGTGAGAGATGCGTACGTACTGTGATATCGCTTCGCACAAACCAAAACACACATCAATGCCTGGCTTCGATTCAATGTATGCACTATACAGTGAGAAATGCCGATGAGAGGATGTGAAATCATCAAGTGAACTAATTTTCGTACGCCTGCAATTTTTTTAATAATGATCGGAATGGCCAACATTATGGAGAAAACTTGTGCGCAATGATCTGAATTCTTCGAATCTGGAGGAATTGTGGCAATCGAAGCACTTTGCTGAAACTCACAGTAATCCGCAAGCGACGCACAATTTTTTTCCTATCTCTGTAAGGTATTAGGAATTCCTTTTTGCCCACTTAATAAGTTCCTCGATGTGCCGTCAATTTCGTATTAATCACACTTCTAGCAAACCGAAGCAGATAAACAAAATATTTAATTCTGTGGATACGGTGATATATCATCGTGCAATACGAGAAAAATGACTTAGCGCGGCGCTCAGTACGATACAATGAGACAGATAAATGTGAAGATGATTTCAATACAGCGGGTGACGAATCGAATAAAATGACTTTCTGAATTCAAAGACTTTCTGAAGAGTTTCATAACTTGTTGTTCTCGTCGGCTTTTAAGATTTGATAGACAATAGTTTCTACACTCTATACCACATATCATTTTGTGACAACGCTTTCTGAAATGTTCGAGAAACTTTGAATTTTTCAAATTTATTCCTAGGAACAAAGCTGCATTATAGCCTACTCGAGACTGCTCAAGACGTAGCATCTGCAGACTCAAGAGATGTTCACTTTTCGAAACGCACTTGAATTTCACAATTGTTTAAGAGCATAGAGTCTCTGATCAGCCTTCTTCACAAAAACAATCTCAACACATCGGTCCCATCGTAGGGATTCGCGGAAAGTAATGCCAAATATGGTAATCTCTTCGACTTGTGGGATTACAGTTCTTAGAATGGGAATGCTATTTTTCTTAAAAATCAGAAGCTTAGTTTCACCAGAATTTAGTCTCAAACCAACCAGAGATGGAATCGGTCTCTTTCACTAGTATGTTATTCACTTCGTTTAGGACAATCAAAGGGAGAGATGATGACGAAGTCATCCGCATACTTAAATACTTTAGAGCTCGCTAAAGCTGGATTGAAGGATCCGACATATGGCCAGGACAGGTATGGACTCAGGACAGCACTCTGAGGAATACCTGACGATGTATGCATCTCTTCAATGATACTGCCATTTAATCGTACGCGTTGCTTTCGATTCGTGAAATAGTCACAACATCAATGAAGAAAGTTCGATGGAAATCCACTCTTGAATTCAGAATTATATGAGCAAGTGGTGGGGAAGGTAATCAAATGCGTGAGATAAGTCGAAAGATAAAAATAAAACACCTTGAACTGATGAATCGTCCATGCATCGGGTGATGTAGCCATGCATTGAGATGTTACTGTTAAAGTCGAAGAGCCAGGTCGAAATCCATATTGGTCTTCGCCGTATAATGACAAAAAAGGAATTTTATTGATTCTAAAACTAGGCTGTCAAATATCTTGAATATCGATGGAAACAAAGATATGAGCAGTAGATCAATCACTGATTTCACTTTTCTCTTCGGAATTGGGATAATCATGGATGATTTCCAACAATTCGGGATTCTTCGATTGATAGTGAATATATGTTTGCTAGCGGGTAAGCAATTATGTGAGAGCTTCGTTCCAGGAGGATTGGAGGAAGATCATCGTTTCCTGTAGCCTTCATTTGGTTGAGCTTTTGAAGGCAATATGACAAAGTGACGCATTATTATAGTGATTATTTCCCATGGAATTATATCGTTCATGGATTCGCGCACTCTATGTTATTAGAAAGGAAAAATCACTGAAATCAGTGGTATATCATCGGACTATTAGAGTGGCGACAAGATTTTTTATGATTATGTAAATTAAGTCCAGTGGCAAATATTTTGGATGTACTTGGAATCGATGCATCAAAGAGAACGCTTATCTCTGTTACTCTGGAGAATTGTAAATTGTGAATTCAAATAACTCAGTCGGCAGGGGCCTTATTTGAAAATCTTATTACGAGCCTGAAGCCGTAGCATTCAGATCAATAATTTTAGGAATAGATACATTAAAAGCTTCTTTCAAACATGCTAAGTAGAACCCATGAGATAATTTAGTTTTAGAATCAGCGATGATTTCTAAGTAAGGTATATAATCCATTCTCATTGCAATTGCGAGTATTATTATATGATAAATTCTATATCCATTTGGAAAGTGACATTCGAAGTCTAGGTTTGATTCAGTCAATATTGATTGTGATACTTAGTTCACGGTAAAAGCATTATTTCATATGTCTGACAGCTCTTTAAATATCAGAATTCTTATTCGACAGACAGGCTTAAGTATTCCAAAATCTTTATTTATACCGGAACTCATGAAATGTTCATAAACGAAATTTATACATAATTGTGGCAAAAGATTCTCTTGTAAAATATGTCTATGCATCATGAAATGAAGAAATTGAAAAAATTGCTTTAAATATTGTGCACCGTTGTCTCACATTTATATTTTCTTTGCATTCTGTTCTGTTCAACTATGTAAGCTACGTCTGCTATTTCATGTTGGACAGCACTTGACAATTCATGAGAGTCTAACAAATGATATTCAAATGATGCTAGACTTGTAAGAAAGGTAGTAAAGTTATGGCTTATCTAATATTTATACTCTATGCTATATCTACCATAGTTCAGTTCATGCGCCATTTTTGCAATTCAAATGTTATGAACTTCTCTTCCATGGCTATAGATCCATTTTTGTGTTATCTTCTTATTTGGCATCATCACATCCGACAATTGAACAAGAATCTTAAAAACAGCCATTCGCTTCAAACAGCTATGTTTACAAACTCGAAAATTGAGCCGAGGAGCTGAATATGTTTTCGAAGTTTATTAGGTACATGTAGACTTCAATTATCAATACTTCAACATTTATACAATAGTAATATCAGTACGTCAACATAGTAGACTTCAATATAATGTTTACGTAAAATGTGAAATTTCTTTTGCAATTAATTTTATTTCGTTTTAAGCTGAATGTTTCAAGATTCCGATAAGCAGATGCACAATCTGTAGCATCAGATTGGTAGGCGCATATAATAATCACATGAATAATTTATAAAAATTTTCACTTTTCAATATTGATCGAACACTTTTGGACATCAGGCATATAATGTCATGAGAAAACTGAATCTTATGATAGGCCTACCTATATAAGTTTTCAGTGTGTGTTTTAATTTTTGGAGTTGACACTGTACCTACTTTATGCTGCAGACTTAGTCGCGATTGAATCTGAGCTAAGATGCAGCATGAATCATTAGCAATCAGATTTAAATGTAATTCACAGATGCAACTTCGCAAACCTCAAAGACTGATAATGACGTCACCATTTAATTAGTTATAGTAGACTACACTTCACACAGAAAATAAGGTTTAGATAAGCACCCTCATCTATCATCTAGCGTTTAGATTGATAGCAAAACAACTCTAAACGACGGGTCATATTGTGTGATGCTTGGAAAGCATGTGATGTTTCGATGGTCAAAACGTCGTGTAAATCAACTGTTCCACGACTTTATTCGACCAGCTTCAGATAAGAGTCGTTCAACCGCTCTTAACCTTCATCAGGAATAGAAGGACATATATATCACACAGATTTACACAAACTTCAAACGTTACGAGTTGTTTTGAGCATAGGCCTGAACAGATATCATGCATAAAATGGAATAACATAGAGTCAGAGATATATATTATTAATCATAGATGTCCCTGATAGAGTCTCAACTACGCAGTCTTAACTATGTAGATGGTATATGAGTTACAGAAAAAGGAGAATGGGTCAAAAATAGGAGATGTTTGAAGTACATGCTGCATATTTAGACCATGAGGATAATTAGTCATTAGTTGACTCATAAATTTTATTTCATATATATATTTTTCTGTTGTTCTGTTCCATCATTTTGTTCTAACATGGAAACAGATATATTGTTTTCTTGATGACCGTGCTCCATACAGTGGACCGGCACAGCTTTGCTGTCATCGTTGTGACAAATGCCCGAGCGGTATGTAGTATTAGCCACTTTGATGATACATGAAATACCTGTGACCGTTGACATTATTCAAGTGTTATTTGAAATCACTTTACGTCTTACAACGTGCAAAGCCACAAGATGAGTACCAATTTTCTTTAATTCTATATGTGGGGAATGTCACATAATTACACAATTAGGAGGACACAAGAAATACTGCATTTTAGATGGTGGCTTCCACCACAATTCTATTTTCATATTGCTGCTAGCAAGAAAGTGCTTATGCCTATCAAAAAACGGTCTTGCTTCACCGTAAGTCGATGGATGATACGGAACGAATTGCTCGAGTGTGTCTGTTACGAAAAAGTTGATATTATGTCGATCTAAAGTCAATGCCGTATTAATCTGCTGTTGAGCACGACTACGGGGATAATCTCTTACAACCAAAGTCTGACAAAGTTCTTGAGGATGGGACTGCATCTGAATTTCATCGGAATGCGGCGGATCCGTAATGCTTGTGAATAAGCGATGGTGACTTTATGATCTAATGGACGACATGACTCAAAATGAAGAAATTATAATATATCCGTAGGTTTGAAGAATACATCTGTTTGTAAATCAGAGCCGTTCCTTACAACTTTCGCATCTAGGAAATGGATGCAATTATCACTTTTCTTAAAGTTGAATTTCAGGGTTTGGAAAATAATTGTTAACATGCATCTCAAAATCCACTAATGTCACGAAAATGTCATCCATGTGGCATCACCACACTAATGGTTTACTTTACATTGTACATTTGATGACACTTTTCGCTCAATCCAATCCATGAATATAAATGTCATACTTAGGCGCCATTTTTGTGACCATGGTGGTTCCATGTAAGTGGCTAGAAAGCATTAATGTAAAATTGAAAGGTATTCATGGTGGGAACTAATAAACCAAGACGTTTCAACCATCGAAATATCACATAATTTATCATTTAAGCATGTTTTCTTCTGATGCCATGATTTGCATGGATAACTGTTGCTACATATTCTTCAGCATGCCACAAGTAAGCTCAGTATTACCATTAAACCGGAAAATTTACTATTATGTTAAATTGCCATAAAATTTGGCGCTTAAGCTTTTTGATATTTTCCACAGAATTTCTTTGAAATTGTTGTTTCTCTCAGGTGCGATGAAGTCATCCCTGTCCCACTCCTTGTTCCAGATTTGTTGATACAAAGTGAGAAGCTTAAGTATTATTTTTTGAATTAACTCACTTCTCAGCCACATCACTACCACATAGGTTGATACATAGGCATGTAAATTTAATCATATTTTTGGGTACTGATATCAGTCTAAAATTTCCTCTCACAGATAATGACGGCTGCATTTCCTTGTCAGGACATTTCTCAAATTATACTCGGAACACACTTGATTTTCACATCCAATCGCACAATGGCATACTAATAAAGAGAAATTTTGTAAAATATATTTGCAGCAGTGGAAGGGGTGGTGTTTCAGTGTGCGAAAGTCATATATATTAAGCGATATTTGGGAGACATAATAATTTATACTATTACAAGAAAATGTAGCATTAACGTCTATAAGTAAACGTGCGAATTCTGTAATTCTAACTCCAAAATTGATGAAATTCAAGCAATGCTTCAGCACAGTTTTCAAGAATCGTAGTTGAACGTCCTTATTTTGTAGACAAAAAATATATATACCACATTTCTGATACAGATTGTACAAAAAAATAGAACATCACTTCCAATGTGGCTGTTTGAATGGTTCGATAATTGACGGATATATGCCGTTTTTTGTAATAGACTAAATTTAATTGATGCCGTATATGATTCATCAGAAAATTCTACGATTTTTGTAGCTGCAGCTGCTGCGACTCCGAATGTGTGTAATTTGGTAATTTGTTCGTGAAGATTCGGTGAATGCTAAAGCATATTTGAAAATAGGCCTAGTTTACTATGTAGTTGAATAGGTCTAGTATACCGGGTAGCCACATGAGCAATTATTTCCGGGATTCGAATGTTTTTGTCGTTGTTTACCAGAGCCAAATGTATGGTTGCAGATTTGCAACTTTACAGAATGGACGAAAAAAAGTTTGTTATTCTCTCCTTTAGTTTATGCAACATCCAGATAATACAGTAAATCCACCATCGATTCTTGAAAACGAACATATAATATCAATTATCTAGACATTTTACATCACTTCTATTTGACAGTTACACTATCACTTAATGGTCATAGAAAAAATATATACATGTTTACGTGATACAACTTCCTCCTGAAAAGGTAGACGAAAACAATTACTAATTTTGATAAATTGTAACAGGCCACTGCTCAATGCTTCAGTAGGCCCAGTCTAAACGCAATATACTTGCAATTCTAAAATCGATGTTGCCAAGATACAGCAATGAAATTTCTCATCAATTCGTTGTTAAATTGATTATAATTACGCTATTCCGCGCAAGCTTCAGGCTGAATTAAATATCTTCACCAATCGCTCGACTAGTACTGTGCATGTACTTTGTCTATATTTGAAATCATCATCCGGCTTTACATTGTACGTTGGTCAGAAATGTAAAAAATGTTTTGATTTAACAAAGCAGTTGAAAGGAGTTCTCAAAATTGAAATTTTCATTTACAATCGATGTAGTTTGAAAATAGTCTACTATGTTGCTGATTAGGAATAGATCTAGGCCTCATCATCGAACAAAATTTAAAAAACACAATATTCATCATTTGCTTTGCTCGACTGTTTCTTCAAAGGTCAATGCTTAACAAACATCATCCTCTCATCTGCCAAAATAAACTCTTCCTTGCTTGCTACCTTGGATGAATCAAAGTTAGACTTATTTCAATTGAGCCAGTAAGGCATCTTTAGACCGAGACAATTTTGTATCTCATAATGTGTGTATCCAAAAGTGTAATGGTTGTCTGGAAATTCGTGAACTTACTCTTACTGAAGTTGACACAGTGTGCTTGCACATATTCGATATTCACATGGGTACTAATAACGCAAATGGCAGTGATCATTACGCCGTCTGAACCGGAACAATTTCGGTCTGGTGGCTATATAGGCTGAGCTGGTGGCAAAAAAGATGGTCTCAAAATGAGTACAATATATATATATATATATATATATATATATATATATATATATATATATATATATATATATATGCATTAATTTCTGTAAAAAACTAGAAAAATTCAGATGTAAAATTCCATTACTAACGGTACAATTAGTTTCACGGCTTAGCCGATTTTCAAATGTGACATCAAATATAGAAGGAAGTTTTATATTATATGTATATTATTCATACTTATTGAAACACTATACTGAGATTTTGTTGCACTTGGTGCTTTGGTGCCGCTTATAGATATGAAATATTTGTTTAAGGAATCAATAAAAGTATAAAAAGCGAAGAAGACGGTTACGCAAAGCAAAGAATCGACAGATTCTGATACGTATCCCTTGATTTATTGATTGATTTGGAATCTCTTGTAGCTGGTTTAATGCTGCATCGGATAAGCCACTGAAATTGCTGTAAGACCTAATTTGTAACGCTCACTGCTGCATTGGCAACTGCCACTGTCTGATACGACTTTACAAATGGTTTTTCTTCTACCATGATATTTCAGGCAAAGCTAATAATTTGGACGATCAACTGCAGCGAAATCAGATTTGGTGATAATGAAGTTGTCTTTGTTCTGTCTTACGCGTTACTTTTCGCATAATTATTTTACTGGATTTCGTGAATATGAAAAAGCAATAAGCCCACCTAACATTAATCTGATTCATACAAACACTTCCAATTAAAGGAGAATTAGAAAATGGCACTTGATCTACTCCATGGTCCTCTTCTCACATTGAATTTATCTTGGCAATGTGGAAGCGATTTCTAATTAATGAATATTCTCCTTATATCACATGCATCATATTGCTGCTTTCATAGGAAATGATGCACTTCTTTCAACCTGTCAAGCATTGATGAATATTAACCCGTCTAGCCTCGAAGACAAGCGGTGCTCTTCATTGAGTAGATCCTGCAACTGACAATTCTCCTCATCTTTACACCCATCCAGCTGCACAATGATGATCACTGCTGGTCAATATGCATTGTTTTTTGAAACAGGTAGACAGTTCGGATAATAAAACTAATTATGTCTTCATTTCAGTTGCAGTATAGTGCTGGACAGGAATGCAGGAACGATTTTTCTGTTGGGATCGCTAAAAATTTAGGTGTTTCAAAACGAATTTTCAGGCAGATTTAGTTAATACTGAGTTCTACCTAGTATACTTATTCTACAATTCACTGACATTAAATTGTTTTAGAATTTTCTACTCTACATGTATGAGACTATGTCTTTAACATCAGATTGTCTGGACATAGAGATGATCGAGTTTTGGTCGTTTTATGTCCGGAAACATTATGGATGCATTACTAGATCGGGGACTCAAGTTAATTTTACATCCCTATCTATGTCCTTTTCCGGTAGTTATTTTTATTTTTCAGAGAGTTATTATAGAACGTGATTCCCATCAATTGATAGGGGATGTTTATAAACATTCTATACATAGACAAGTATACATTCTATGTATACATAGAAATGTAGCATTTCAGTCATTGAACTTGAATTAGCCTTAATAAACGGACTAAATAGATAACAAAACATAATTATTATCAACAAAATACTAAAAAAATTATATGCATGCAAATAAATATTCAGTTCTTATTGGAATCAGGATTGATATTGATAAATAAATCAGGAATGTTCAAGTTAGGAACATATATTGCACAGTACCAAATTCCATTTTTTTGCCACCTTGGCAGACACAAGTAATGCATATCTTTCATCACAGGTTCTATTCTTCGCACTGTTTTAGCTGCAAATTTGTTTAATCTTTACCTCGTAAGAGCAAAACTAACCATGGACAGATAGAATATTAGTGGCGTCGCGTGCGCCCAGACCATAGGCCTTCACTCGGCATCGGAAAACTATTTCTATACCAGACATTTTTTATGTTACAACATTAATTTTCATATAAGTTCAATTTTTTATAACAATTTCCCGAACATTTTTTTAAGGCCAAGTGAATGTGCACATGAGAAGTGATTGCTAATGTCTCTTAACCGCCTTACTCAAGGAACCGATTACTATATCCCCTCTGTCCAGACCACATTTTCTCGAGAAGAAAGGAGGCAAGGTCAACAGTTTCTTGTGTTTCTCAAGGCCGGTCAGCCGCTCACATGTTTGAAATTCTGAGGCATTAAAATGTCTTGTGTATTTCTTATTTCTTTCTCTGTGAGTACTTTCAATTTTATATATCAGGTGTTGGCCTACCTTGCTTGACGACTGTCATCTTTTCAGTATATTCCCTTCGGACACTTTTCATTTTTATAATTGTTGGAAAATTATTTTTGAGGATGCGCCGAAGGCCTCGCAGGTACGGAGAAGACGCCACTGTAGAATATGATCCCTTTGTCAAATTCTCAGACTCATCATCGGAAAGCACACTTGTGTCAATGATTATTTGTTCATCAAATACAGAAATTCACTTGTTATTTGTATAATCCGGTGATGATAATAATGTCGTTGTTTCTCTTTCATTGAAGCATCCAACGCGATTTGAAAGAATCGCATAGATCAACTCGCTGCATTCTTACAGAGTTGTGTAGTCTAGCAGCAATCGAGTCCAGAGTATCTCGTGGTTTAATCTCCAGCATGTTTTAAACTTTCTGAAATGAACTGTTCATATTCTTTAATGTCACCATCACAGAGGCATTCAATGTGTTTAGGCTTAATTTTCTCATCATGCCACGCATCAAAACGGCATTCTATCCGTAGGTTTCTTCTCTTCATTCACAATGATTTTGCACTGACAATCACAGGTGCCACATCCTTTGTGGCAAACCGGCCTTCCTCGGTCGTTGATTGGTATAACTATACGCATTTGACCTAGTTTGGTATGAAATGCACTAATTGCTTGGTGATCTCGAACATGCTCATCGATATGACACATTTTCTTGGATCAAGGCTTCTAACAAAACCAACAGAGTATAGCTTCAGTTAAGGGACTGATCGAATGTGCATACAGTCGAAGTCATCTATATCCATCGCAATCTGGCAGTCTGCTCACTATGCAAATGTACAATGCATGTGGATCGATGTTGACTATATCGAATGAAACAAACGAATTAAAATGAAATTCGTCTTTTGTCATCGTTTTTAATGGGAAGATTTTTCTATTATAATCTATTGGACGGTAAAAATAGAAAGTACAAATTGGCGATCTCCACCAGCGTTGGAACCTGCAGGTTTTTTGGCAGCTGGGGCCGGGTCGGTGACCGACGTCATCAAAACCGGCCGGCCGGGGCCGACGTTCAAAAAAGTCACTTGGGCCGTGCGATGAGCAGTAATGATTTTAATGACCTATTTACTAGTCTAATGAGTTGTAGGCCTATAACTCATGATAATGTTAAGTAAATTTTAAAAGTCATTCAAACACAAGAAAATTATAACAGAATCAAAATAATGACCCAAAAGGGCATTAATGTAATAATAAATGCTTATATCTACGAGTATATCTCGCCTCCACAAGCAAGCTTTAATTGGTCAAAAAATTCTAAGTTTTCATATAATATGTATAAGTTTTTTCTAACGACAAAAGTTATGTGATGAACAATTTGCTAACTGACTGACAGCTGATATTGCGAGATGTTTTGCCTGCGACGTGCAAACTTGATTTAAAGTAATTTGAGGTAGTGAGATTTATTTCTTCACTTGTGAGGGAATTCCAGTGACTTGCGACGTCAATTGCAAACTCTCTCCACTGCAGGTTAATTTCAAATCTCTTGAGCTCACATTGATGACCACAAGTTGACGTGTAAGAGTCTGGAACAATGAGTTTGCCAAACATGTCATCAATTTTTCATTCCAGTGGGTGTCACTGTGCTACGTCAATCAAAATTTATCGCGTGCCGTTAACGTATCAACAATTATCCACGATCCACTGTCAATGTTCGGCTAGTAGTCCCCAGGTTGCATTGAAATCCATTATTCATAGCAGCTCCAAGCTCCACGTGTTACATAAACTATCAAATGTAGTGAAATTATTCAAGATCTGGAATAATTTTCCAATAGACTGAGGAATGGACAGGCTAGAATTACATCACTGATAAAGTAGGGATTGAAGTACATGTACATGATGTCTAAGTTACCAGTAATCATTTTTTAACTGTTTAAAGAACAGTTCGCAATATTTACGTCACAAAAAATTTATGTAGATACTCTCAAGTTATGTTACATTTACATGCTCTTAATGTTGCAATGATTGACTAAGCAATTTATTCTAATGTCGTCAACGGTCGACATGGGGCAAGTTAAATTAACCGGCCGACCGTCCGGCGGCCGCTTTCAACTCTGATCTTCATATAATTGTATAATGCACATGCACGATTTCATGCTCACCAATTTTCCATAGCATTCTCACCATATCAGTTAGCAATTAGGCACCCTAGTTCCAAGTGTGATTGTGGTGTTGAATTATCATCGTGTTAAAAGAACACAATTGGTATGAGCTTTTGAAAAATGTAATGCGATGCACCCAACAGCAATACTGAATTTTCAATGACTCAACTTGTAGGATCGATACATACAGATTTTAGGGATGTCACGGGGTCAAGTGAAGCGCCGATAACTCACAGATTTAGATATCTGTGCGATAACTAGGCCCTAGGGTTCCCTGCGGATAGGCATGAACCGTAGTTCGGCAAACTTGAGAATCCATTGTTACTGAGTAAGTAGGGTTGTCAGCCGGTATTTCACATGTCATTTTTCTATGAAAGTCGTTCATATATGTATGAATATGTATATATATAACCAGTTGTAACTCGCGCCCCACCAAAAAATACACTTTTACATATTCGCCTAGTGAAAGCGATTGACTGAAATTCAACGCGGTTTGCGACTTGAAGCTTATGAACAGTTGCCTCAAGTATGTTTTTGCTGTATTTCCAATGGCTATTGACCTCACCAGCATGTGGAAATGAGAAAAAACCCCATTTTCCACTTTTCCATGTGACAAGTGTTAGCACTCCCCAATGCTTCCGGGGATTGTTTGACAGTCTTTCCATCTTAATTTATAGCAAAATGACATTTCCTAAGCTTTATTGAAGTCTTAAGATTCAATGTAGAAAAATACATATTTAGGAAAATATAATTAAAGTCGAAGTTTTGTAGTTGTGCAGGGCCTATGGGGTGCTATGACCACAACTTCATATTGAAGTGAGTGTTTGATTGAGAAAGTTTGGATCGATGAATTTTCAAGCAATTTTTTGCATACCACCTTATTTTTGGTCATAAATCTCGAATTGTCTCAGTTTTTCCAAAATCGGTCATTAAGTAGGTCACCCAGATGACCTACTTTGACATGCAAACCTTGTATAACCCTTGTTTGCGGATATCCGTTCTCATTCAGCATCATTTACCACTTTGATGAGCATCCACATATGATTTTGATGTGAACATGTATATGACATAAACATTTGCTTGATTGAAGGCCAATAAGTAGGCCAACCAGATGACCTGCTTTTATCCAAAAACTGTCTTTATCCTTAATTGTCGGATATTTCATATCACAAAGTATCATTGACCTCCTTGATGGGCGTAAAGCATGATTTTAAGAAAAGAAAGCTCCTAGAATATTTTTTGCATGCTTGGAAGTCAAGAAGCAAGCCAAACACTCAAGTTCTTTTGCTCACAAAAACTTATCACGAAGTCCGTCATCGCTTGACGCTGTTGATGCTGCAGATTTTGTTGTTCATTAGCTTCGACATTGTGTATTGGTCTCATTTTGTACCATATTAATGTCTCGGCCGTGTATAATGGTCCTCACCATGCAAAAACCTTGAAATGGACATGAATGACGGAATTTCTTGAATTCTAGGATTTATTGTTTGACAACACAACCACAGATCCATAATATGTCACGAACAACTCACACTAGAGATGTACAAAGCACAAAGCATAAAGATTCTATCTTTTTATGGAACAATACTCTCTCTACACCGAAAATATGAAAATCTTTTCATGATTAAAGAACATTGTGTGAATTGTTTTACTGTACACAGGAATTGGAATGAACGTGTTTCAAAAAATGTTTTCACAGCTGGATGCTAAATACTTCATGACAGTCTGAGTCTTCTGCCTTTTGGACAAGGTCGAAATTACTTGACATATGTTATCCTCATCATCCAAGACGTCGTTAAGAAAAATGTCATGAATGAGAATATCTTACATTCCATCGCATTTCAAGTGTTATTTCATGAAACCTCGTTTTCATTAACCCATTAACGACAATGGCATAAATAAAGTACACCGAAAGAGTGACATATTTTTGATCGAAACCTATGCAGTTCGGCGACAATGACGTTCAAAACGATAAATTCATTTAAAATACCACTGAACCACGTGTATTTTCTCAACACTTTATTTTAGTGTTTCTTTTCCCGTGACTTTTGAAACAATTTTCTACCAAAAAACATGGCGAAATAAGTAAGTGTGAAATTATCTACTTTGAATATATTGCATCATCATAACTGTCGGCAAAGTAATGAATAATGATACTATTTGAATGAATATAATGGATATTTGTTTCGTAATTAGTGTGTAGTATGAATAATTGATTATTGAAAAGTGTACTTTATTTAGTACGCTGTCATTAGGGTTGGCACATGGGACAAATCAAAGTCAGCAGATGAGAATTGCAGAATGCCCTTTTCTAATGACATCAGTTTTAGTTATGTGTAAAAGTACTTCAGGAAAGAGCAGTATCTTTATAATACAAATTTATGGTATTACATGTACTACACAGGTTTATTGTCTATTAGCAATTTACCTTCATAAGCAATTTTTCCATAAAATCATGGATGCGCTACAATGGTAATCAATCACCGATCATTGACTTTAGCAGTACAAGAAGGATGATGTATTTGTACGTTGAAAAGTATACAAACAATGATATTGCAACAAAACAAAGTGAAAATAGTTAGTGGCGCTGGGGATCGAACCCGCGTCGCAAAGCCGTGATAGTCGTAGTTTTACCCACTAGACTGTGACACGTTGCTGACGACATGTGAATCTGCCGCTTAGTGTTCTAATAGCCTGAATTCCCCAGCTGCTTACCGGTATTTACTATTATCCTTCAGGGTCGACAAGTGCGTGAGATTGTGCGAGACGGCGACCTTGGCAGAGGCGTTAGACACCGCTGAAAGTGGGATAAGACGGATCTCCCGAATTCGCGCGATTTATGCAACGCCGCCTAATCTCAATTATGATTCAGATGAAGATAGTGCTCCAGAAGACGAGTCCGATGAAATAAGTTTGAATAACCTGGGATCGGGTTTGCTGTCTGCTCCGGCTGCAATTGAACTTATTGAAGATGAGGATAGTGATGATGAATTAAATGAACCTGCAGCTAAATGTCCTAAAATTGAAAATTGGGAGGAATCGTCGGTTTCAAGCAGTCATTCCGTAGTCGCGAACGGAAGTCGACAATTTTGAGATCACCGATCTTGCAAAATTCATATAGGTATGATCGCAAAGATCATTGGCTGGTGACGGTCGAGACTTAGAGAAGATGTCAAGGGTGTTCTAATGGCAGATCAAAGCTCATCTGCGAAAAGTGCAACGTTGGGCTTCACACTTGGTGTTTCAAAAAATACCACTTACTGTAACAGTGACAACTCTACCGACAATGGCATACATGTATGCCACCTCTGTAGAAAAAGATGGCGGAACGAAATTTCTCGGAAACGAATTTGTAATGAGAATAGGTATTCGTGAAAAATTTCACTGGATTTTTTAAATTTTGATTGCTAAAAAAAATCGGGCGTTAATGGGTTAATACTTCACATCGATTGAAACATTTCTTGGCTGTTATAGTCTTCGTAATAAATATAAGACAAAACGATGTCATAAGTAATTGCGAGGCCTTTCGCCGATTCTTTTCGGGCAACACTTCGGGACGCGTACATGAAAGAAAATTAAAGTCATTATATACAGATAAAGTGAATAAAGTCAAAGAGTAAAAGTCACTGCCACGGGAGTGCGAGCGTCAACACTGTTTGCTTCTGAACGCATAAAACCGGCCGGAATGATGCTATCATTGTCGCTTCGAGAAATGGCAGCAACATTAGGTGGCGTGCACGAACCAGCTGCTTGAAGAGGGAGGTCTTCTGGTTGGCTGCGATCGAATGATGTGCACGTCATCGTGTGTTACTTCACAATACTTTACAATTTCATAGATTTGTTAGCAAAATTCGTTCGCCATAATGCTAGCTCTGCGACACTTTAGTATGAATAATGCTTATAAACATCAAGTCGAGGTCGAATATGTTGGATAATGAGTTGATTGACTAGTTCGATGATTTTAATTAGCAGTGGCTATTACACCGGCTTAGACCTAGAAAATTAAATCCATGTCCATTACCATGCCTCCTATTTCTGCGGTATAAAAATCACTCAGTTTAACTAGAAACATGAATCTGAGTGTGTCTTAACTCTCCTTGTGCGGTTGAGCCTTGGACATTCTTCGTCTTCTACATATCATGAAAAATCCAGTGACATCCTTAGCAGAGCTAGCTTGTTTCCAAGCTCCCATCGAATCCAAGATATGTAATATTCCAGAAACTCAATATACCGGAATCATCGTGCTTAGTTGTGATTGTTTTCATTTTGTTACTTATTTCAGAGGCAGTAGCATTGCTGGCTTAGCTGGTGTAGTAGCCGGAAGACCAAAATAATAGCTGCTACGCTGGTGTGATTGCCACGGCCATATATTGTCTTTTGCTAAGTGTATTTCAAAAAAGTAACTGGACTGTCGAAGTCCATTGCAGCCTGATTAATAGTAGGAACCACGTAGCAGTGTCCTGAATCCATCGAAGATATCCTCAGTTCAAACATTTGATCGTAGTGGGGCTCTCGAAGGGCATCGAGCATACAGTGGCAGCGCATCTGATCGATGCCCGGTTGTCATGTTGCACTCACCTGCAGCTTCCCTCCCGCTATCAAAAAGTATTTTGTTGAACGTTTGGACAAGGCTGAAAAGTAGGCATGGGTCAAGTGATGCTCTCTTAGAAACATTTCCTGAAATCTTTTTCGCGTTGTCCATTGGATTCGCCACGCAGTAGGCCTATTGATTTTCCTGATAGTCAAACTTTTTCTATCGAAGAACTATTGCTGCATGTCTCTCATCGAAACGATGCTATATCAAGCAAACTAATGCAAAATCGACACAGCACGATTAGCACTTTTAGCTGTTATGGCAAAGGTATATAACGTAGTTTTTAGAGCAATATCAACTACATGTACTACAATATCCTATAAAAAAATAGGATCCTGCTAACTTCTCAGTCATTGTACCTGTGATAAAAATAAATTTTGAGTCTCATCCAGACTACTTCGAAGAATAGTAATAAATGTACCGAACCGAAACTCTCAAATGTGTTTTACTTAAAGTATAGGGATGTCGGGTAATTGCAAGTGAATTTGCGGATTCACAATTCCAAAACGGTTCATCGGTAGTCGGTGTTTCGGTATCGGAGTGTAAAGCTCCACTCCAGTGATTCAGGAGTAAGGATACAAACACTGACTATCTGAACACATGCATGCAACACATCCATGGACACGGACCAGGCCCTGGCAGCATCTGTTTAGGCCTATTACACCTTGAAATCATCCTACCACAGGTGTTCGCTGTCAAAATCCGTCTCCGACAAGTGGAAGTTGATGATTGGTGATGACCGGGTCCTAGGAATTGGTGCGGACCAGGCCCTGGCAGCATCTGTTTAGGCCTATTACACCTTGAAATCATCCTACCACAGGTGTTCGCTGTCAAAATCCGTCTCCGACAAGTGGAAGTTGATGATTGGTGATGACCGGGTCCTAGGAATTGGTGCGGACCAGGCCCTGGCAGCATCTGTTTAGGCCTATTACACCTTCAAATCATCGTACCAAAGGTGTTCGCTGTCAAAATCCGTCTCCGACAAGTGGAAGTTGATGATTGGTGATGACCGGGTCCTAGGAATTGGTGCGGACCAGGCCCTGACAGCATCTGTTTAGGCCTATTACACCTTGAAATCATCGTACCACAGGTGTTCGCTGTTAAAATCCGTCTCCGACAAGTGGAAGTTGATGATTGGTGATGACCGGGTCCTAGGAATTGGTGCGGACCAGGCCCTGACAGCATCTGTTTAGGCCTATTACACCTTGAAATCATCCTACCACAGGTGTTCGCTGTCAAAATCCGTCTCCGACAAGTGGAAGTTGATGATTGGTGATGACCGGGTCCTAGGAATTGGTGCGGACCAGGCCCTGACAGCATCTGTTTAGGCCTATTACACCTTGAAATCATCGTACCACAGGTGTTCGCTGTTAAAATCCGTCTCCGACAAGTGGAAGTTGATGATTGGTGATGACCGGGTCCTAGGAATTGGTGCGGACCAGGCCCTGGCAGCATCTGTTTAGGCCTATTACACCTTCAAATCATCGTACCAAAGGTGTTCGCTGTCAAAATCCGTCTCCGACAAGTGGAAGTTGATGATTGGTGATGACCGGGTCCTAGGAATTGGTGCGGACCAGGCCCTGGCAGCATCTGTTTAGGCCTATTACACCTTCAAATCATCGTACCACAGGTGTTCGCTGTCAAAATCCGTCTCCGACAAGTGGAAGTTGATGATTGGTGATGACCGGGTCCTAGGAATTGGTGCGGACCAGGCCCTGGCAGCATCTGTTTAGGCCTATTACACCTTGAAATTATCCTACCACAGGTGTTCGCTGTCAAAATCCGTCTCCGACAAGTGGAAGTTGATGATTGGTGATGACCGGGTCCTAGGAATTGGTGCGGACCAGGCCCTGGCAGCATCTGTTTAGGCCTATTACACCTTCAAATCATCGTACCACAGGTGTTCGCTGTTAAAATCCGTCTCCAACAAGTGGAAGTTGATGATTGGTGATGACCGGGTCCTAGGAATTGGTGCGGACCAGGCCCTGGCAGCATCTGTTTAGGCCTATTACACCTTGAAATCATCCTACCACAGGTGTTCGCTGTCAAAATCCGTCTCCGACAAGTGGAAGTTGATGATTGGTGATGACCGGGTCCTAGGAATTGGTGCGGACCAGGCCCTGGCAGCATCTGTTTAGGCCTATTATACCTTGAAATCATCCTACCACAGGTGTTCGCTGTCAAAATCCGTCTCCGACAAGTGGAAGTTGATGATTGGTGATGACCGGGTCCTAGGAATTGGTGCGGACCAGGCCCTGACAGCATCTGTTTAGGCCTATTACACCTTGAAATCATCGTACCAAAGGTGTTCACGGTCAAAATCCGTCTCCGACAAGTGGAAGTTGATGATTGGTGATGACCGGGTCCTAGGAATTGGTGCGGACCAGGCCCTGGCAGCATCTGTTTAGGCCTATTACACCTTGAAATTATCCTACCACAGGTGTTCGCTGTCAAAATCCGTCTCCGACAAGTGGAAGTTGATGATTGGTGATGACCGGGTCCTAGGAATTGGTGCAGACCAGGCCCTGACAGCATCTGTTTAGGCCTATTATACCTTGAAATCATCCTACCACAGGTGTTCGCTGTCAAAATCCGTCTCCGACAAGTGGAAGTTGATGATTGGTGATGACCGGGTCCTAGGAATTGGTGCGGACCAGGCCCTGGCAGCATCTGTTTAGGCCTATTACACCTTGAAATCATCCTACCACAGGTGTTCGCTGTCAAAATCCGTCTCCGACAAGTGAAAGTTGAGGATTGGTGATGACCGGGTCCTAGGAATTGGTGGGTCGGGCGCAAGTGACAGAATGGGGCCCAAGTTACAGAAGTTGGGGCGCGAGTGACAAGTACATATGTATAGTGGGGCCCAAGTTACACTTATTTATTCGCATTGGGGCGCGAGTGACAGGAAGTGGGGCGCTAGTGACAGCTATTTATACGAGTTTGGGCGCGAGTGACACTTATGGGGCGCGAGTTACACTTAGGGTGGGGCGCGAGTGACAACTGGTTATATATATATATATATATATATATATATATATATATATATATATATATAGATAATATATATATATATATATATAATATATATATATATAGATACGAAATGTGCGCTCCTGCCCCACCGAATTGTACTCTCCTGCCCCACTTGTACTCTCCTGCCCCACGGACGAATATGACATGTACGCCCCTGCCCCACAACTGTACGCTCCTGCCCCCATGTGCACTCCTGCCCCACTGACTCTCCTGCCCCACGTATGAACTTTCGCGGAATATGATTGTGCATTGATATGTACTGTTGTGAAAGAAGTTCTATGGCTGTCAGCACCTCCAAATGCCTGGTCCGACGATTGCTGTAGGCCCTGGTCCCTTCAATTGTCGTATTTAGAGTTAGCTTTTGCGGAATATGATCGTGCTGTGATATGTACTGATATGAATGAAGATATATGACAGTCAGAGCACCTCCAAATGCCTGGTCCGTCGATTGCTGTAGGCCCTCAATTTTTGCATTTAGAGTTAGCTTTTGCGGAATATGATTGTGCATTGATATGTACTGATGTGAAAGAAGTGCTATATGGCTGTCAGAGAACCTCCAAATGCCTGGTCCGACGATTGCTGTAGGCCCTCAATTTTCGTATTTAGAGTTAGCTTTTGCGGAATATGATTGTGCTGTGATATGTTCTGATATGAATGAAGATATATGACAGTCAGAGCACCTCCAAATGCCTGGTCCGACGATTGCTGTAGGCCCTGGTCCCTTCATGTACAAGTGGGGCAGGAGAGTACAATTCTCGGTGGGGCAGGAGAGCACATTTCGTATTTATATATATATATATATATATATATATTCCATGTCACTCCTGAACATCAGAACATAATTCAATGGTCAGAAGATAACGGCCTCAAGATGAACCGCACAAAGTGCAAGTCAATATGTTATTCTAAGACTGATCCCATCATTAACGTATGTCTGCCTGATGTTGAATACGTAGAAGAACTGCGTTTTCTTGGAGGGCTGCTGAACAACAAGCTCACCTGGTCCTCGCACATTCAAACTGTTTGCAGAAGTGCTTCACGCCGATTGTACGCCTTGTGACTTTTAAAGCCGATCATGTCACCAGATCAACTTCTTATTGTTTACAACGCTACTTACTATTCGACCGGTTTTGGAGTATGCCTCGTCAGCGTTTGTAAAGCTGCCTGAACGTCTAAGCTCGGAGCTTGATAGAGTTCAAAATAGAAGTCATCGGATCATATGCAGTGTACCATTTAGAAGTCAATGTGATTGTGGTCGTTTTTCTGACCTGTCGACGAGGCGAAAGATTGCGGCTATGAAACTGTTTACCAGTGCTGCTTATGACGAGAACCACATTCTCAATAATGTCATCCCACTAAAATCTAGCAGATCACATCGATTTTGCAGCCTTTCTTTTCTACGACTAGATATTTGAACTCTTTCATCCCGTTCACCACAACTCTCATGAATGAAAACCGCACATAACTTTTTTGTTTATCCTTTCTTTACGCTTGTCATAATTGATGCTTGTAACATACTCTCCTACTATGATTTTCAGTATTTTGAAATATACGATACTTACTTACTTAATTATATATCTCCAAATCCAAATTAGACGGCCTTAATTGCATGATTAAGGCCGTCTAATTTGCTATGTAATACCATTGAGGTAGGAGCATTTCACCGTACATCTTCGCATTCCCAGTGAAAATGACATTGAGATGATTCCTATGGTTCACAATTTGGACTCGTAGATATCTAGAGCTTTACATACTTCGATGTTCTGAGCTGCATGGACCATGTAGAAAATTGTCATAGATTTGAGTCTTTTGCAGATCAAAATCTTGGTTTTTTGATGTCATAGATTTTAGGTTCAGTAACAATGCATATATTACCTTTCAAATGATCAGCCTAAATCGTCTGGCGCTACGCGCCGACGATTTAGGCTGTCATTTGAAAGGTAATATATCTTCATTAATGAATGAATTGATAAATGGATATTTCAAATCATTCTTAGTTAGAAATATGAATTTTGAATCTATTCGGATGGCAAAGAGCATATCAATTCACTTATAATAAAGTTGAGCCGGTAACCAATCTGTGATAGTTGCACCATGCACACGTTTGATTTGCTATATCCGGTCTTTTGATGTCATTGTGCATTATATAAACAGTCTACGGATTCAATTGGATATAACAACATGATAACGATATTCTGTGACAAATCTCACTGGTAAGAAACTATAACAAATGTATATGAATGTCGCAAAGTAACTACACTTGTCATCATGCGAAAAGGCACTGTCGTGTTATGCTTTCTTCTTATATTAACATGCTTGTTTTATGAAAGTGACGGAGTTTTCAAATGCAATAACATAGACCCTGCAGCCATTTGTGAAGGACCACCACGCCGTGTTGGCTTAAGCTATTTTGATGGATGCAACCACAGAACTTGTGGTCCGAAATTTAGTATGTCGACATCTTCGTATTGCCCCATCACCGAAGATAACGCAATCAAGAAAGGTCAAGCGAACGTCATTAATACATGCAATCACGTTCGATCTGAGTTAAAGCAAAAATTAACTTTCAGGCAACCATGCCTTCAAACACGATGGAAGGAAATTTGCAATCAAAATCAGAGGGCCACATTTGTAACTGGCTGCAGTGAATGCACATGTCTTAACAGAAGGACAGCACTGTGTAATGCCGTTGAAGAACATAACTGTGAAGCCATTCCACAGTACCTTACAGATGATGAATACGATACATTTTGCAATAACACAATTAGAAGAATAGTGGGATCAATAAGCGAACAGTGAAATGACACTATGGTTAATTTACATCAAAGAACAATCCCTTATGAAATTAACTGAATCAGATACTGAATCCTACGTATTCGATGACATACAATATCCTTCGAATCCTAGTGATACATTGCTCTATTAATTCACTTCGAGTTCCTCGCGTCTGATGTGGGTCGTCGAGTGGCTTATCTTCGAAAACTGGGAGAAATTTGCCGCTAAACTCAAAGTTGTAAGTGATTGCACACGTCTTAATCGAAAATGACAGCTCTGTAAAATGTTGTTGGTGTGCAGGACTGAAAACCCAATTCCAAAGTGTCATACGGATGTTGTGTACGCATGAATTTGCTATAACAAAACAATGGTGGTGTCACCATGAATCCTGAGATGAGGCTGAATGTCATTAAAGTTGGAGCCTTCATGGTAACTGACTGTCATTTTGCCTGAGCGATTCTGAATTTATTTTATTTGATTATTTCTTTTCATTTTGCTCACCGAGACCGTCCAAGGTAACTTTCATTTTGTTTGTAAAATCATTTGACAATATAAAAATATGTTTCGAATCCAGACTTTTGACAACATAAAATATATTGATCATTCAGTGCCCATAACTACTGGCGGTTCGCGATATTTTGTTAATGGGAAGACTGTTCATATCAAAAGCTTCATTGATGGGTGGACTAAGTGCTGCTTTTCGTTTAGTTTTTTAAATAAGAAAAATGAATTTCTTCAAAAACATCAGTTTGCTCTCAATGAGAATAAGCCTTGGCATGAGAGAGAGAGAGAGAGAGAGAGAGAGAGAGAGAGAGAGAGAGAGAGAGAGAGAGAGAGAGAGAGAGAGAGAGAGAGAGAGAGAGAATATGTATATTTGAACCGAATGAGAATCAAAAAATTACAACATGAACAGTTACAAAAATCAAATTACAAGTGAATCTTGCAGGTACACAAAATAAACACCAAAGAAAATGCGGAAAGTTATCACGGTCGAAAGTGTCCATTCAAATGTAGCAGATACGAAATTGGAAAGCAATTCTGTCTACGAGTAGTTTTACAGAAAGGTACATTAATGCGTCTCAAGCTAGTTGGTGGTATAAGCACATTTAGTGGATGCGTTGGACTCACAGAACTCTTATACAATGTCTCAAATGATTGTAGTCTTTTGATAGAAAATGATTCAAAGTTGTTAGAGCATGCACAATCTTTTCTACAAATAGTTCTCTTGCATCGTCTGAATATACTTTCATCATCACCTTTACATCACTGCTAAGTACACCAAACAAAGGAGCTGAATACAACATAAGCTTTTCTATAACATTGTAATACACGGTCCATAAATCGTCATGACACAAAGTAAACTTGAGTGATTTCAATAAATATATACGCTGAGAACATTTCGACTCCACTTCACGAAAATGTCTGGACCAGCTTAAATTATCGTCCCATACAACACCTAACACTTTTGCTTCATCAACAATAAATTTGGATAAGTCAAGAAAAGCGTCATTACATGCATAATTTTTCTTTTTAAAATGAACAATCTTGGTCTTGCACTTATTCAACATAAGATCATTCTCAGAGCACCACTTCTCCAAACAGAGAAATTCGTCGAAAACGCGATCTGTTATATTATAATCGTTTTTAGTCAAAGGTACAATCAAATTTACATCATCAGCATATTGTATAATCTTTGTCGTTTCATTGGCGGTAGCTATGTCAAAACAGTATAGGACAAACAAAAATGGTCCCAGAAGGGATCCTTGAGGACAACCACTGGACACACACCGGCTACTGCTAAAACATTCACGAAGACGAACACTTTGGTACCTATCCTGAAGATAGGAGATAGTCCAACAAATGAAACCTGAGGGAAAGCCAAGAGCCTGCAACTTGGCAACCAAAATGTCATGACGAACCCTGTCGAAAGCACATGAAAAATCGAAAGCTATTAACATGACAGATGTGACATTGTCAGAATCAAGCATCTCAGTAACATAATTATGAATCGTAATCAAGGCTGATGTACAATCGGATTGAGGCTTGTAGGCAAACTGAAAGTCAGGAATACAGCTAGTTATTTTAGAATACATACATGACAACACATGTCTCTCCAAAAGCTTGCATGGCACACTTGATATTGTAATGGGCCTCAAATTTTCAACAGAAACTTTAGATTTCTTCGGCACAGGAACTACAACACAAGATTTGAAAGCTGCTGGAACATAGCGCAGCAAAACAGACGAGTTGATAATATGACACAGCGGTTCAGCAATAAATGGGGCACTAATCTTATAAATTCGGTTGGGAATACAATCAGCTCCAGAAGACTTATTGACGGACAATTTCTCCAGATAGCCGAAAACTTCAACAGGGTCAGATAGAGGACACCAACTGTCATCAAAATCAAATTCTATAGGTTGAGAGACACAAAATTTGTTCACAAATACACGATTGATTTCGTCAACAGCATATTCAACAGACGAAAATTGAGAAATTAGTGATTCCACAGTGTTATTATTTGCTTGCTTGCCCTTGTAGTGGGCTACTATGGACCAAATATCTCTCGATGTTTGCTTCGACCTTTTCACCCAATTTTCTTTACAGGCCTTTATAATTTCTTTGCAATTTTGCTTAAGTCTGTTGTACTCCTGAAAATCACGATTTCGGTACGCCTGCCATCTGCGATTAATACAATCCTTTGCTAATGGAGTCATCCACGGCCTGTCTCTCTTTGAAATGAGAACTTCTTTGATTGGTATGCAGCTAAACAGACAATGAAGAAAAACTGAGTAAAACCGTTCAACTTTACTATCAACATCATCAGCTTCATAGACACATTGAAAGGAACTTTCACACAGAGCAGATAAAAAATGTTGCACATTTGAACTTCTCAAGTCAAAAAGTTTACGAACGCAGAAATCATGAGTATCGACCTTGGTTACAAATGGATTTAACAAAACAGAGCAATGAGAGGCTCTACGATTACTGAATAGCGAGGGCCCAACTTCAGCAGATCCGTAATTTTCACTCAAAGTTCTACTCACGAGAAAAATATCTAACGTGGACTCAAAACGAGTTGGATCACAGACCTTGTTAAAAAGATCAAAACTGCGCTTTAAAATGGATGAGTCAAAATCGTTCAAATCACCTCCTATAATCACGTTTGGGAATGATTGATTTTCAGTCATACTGTCTAAGACATCAATTACAAAATCGTTCAGCTCTTTATGATGTGAAACAATACGAGGAGGTACATATATAGCCAACAAATTTATGATTTCAGAATCAATTATTATTTTTAGAAACAGACATTCACAAAATGATGGATAAGCATTAATTTCAAAAATGGAAACTTGGAGTTCAGACGTAACCCACACAGCTACTCCACCACCTATACGATTCTTTCTATCACATCGAAACATGGAGTAACCATCTATATTGAAAAGGCAACTGTCATGCACATTACTTAGCCAAGATTCAGTGATTATCACAATATCTGGCTTCAAGGTGGCACAGTGAATGCGAATATCGTCCATTTTCCCAGAAGAAACAATTGAGTGAGCGTTCATCATTAAAATTTTCGGTGCACGAGATATGGACACATTTTCAGAACCTTTACCACTACTGCTAAACGCTAGACAAGCTTTGCACGATTTTTCCTTTGCGTATAACGACTTTTTCACCATTCCTCCTTCGTCGCTTCAGTTCTTGGAGTAGCTCTTTCTCTTCGTTCTGTTGCTTCTTTGTAAGGTCAGGCTTGATATATACGTTCCGATAGTCTGAAGATTTTGACAGCATAGGACCACACTTGAGCAATCTCATCTTCGTCTCAAACAGCAGAAAATTCACCTTTATTGGTCGAGGTTTATGACCAGGTTTGCCAATTCGGAAACACTTGACAACATGAGAATCGACAAAATTATCATCAAGATAATTCAACAATTCCATCGTTTTCTCGGAATCGACTTCGGGATCACTTTGCTCGGGTAGACCAAAAATGACCAGGTTGTCTTTCCGAAATTCACGATCCTCAATTTCAGAAATTATGTCAGATTCCATTGACGACTTTATGATTGCAGCTTCTTGTCAACATGACTTGTTAGAGTCTCCTCTATTCCTGAGGTTAGAGAAACATGCATTTCGTTCATTCTCTTCACGAAAGTCTCCTCAAGCTCTTTCAGCTTTTGCTCTGTTTGTTGAGCGACATCATTCTTGATGCTGTAGATGGCATCATCAAGGGCAACTTTCAAGTCTTTGAGAGTAAGAATTTCCTTTTCACTTTTCTCGATGGAATCGACAGCACTCAGAAGAGCTGAAGTCAGCTTGGCTTTTGAAAGTTTGCCAATCTCGGAAGCAGACATCTTGCGGACATCTTGCGGACATCTTGCATCTTGCATGTGACATCATTTGTGTGATGAAAAACTCAAGTAAAACGATGTGTTTCTTGATAGCTATAATTTTGAGCACAATATCCATTGATTGCTGTATTTCAACGCCGCTACCACTCACCATCGCAGGGTAAGCATGCACCTTCAGTGATTTACATTTAAGCCTATTAAACCAATCTTGTTCACAAGCGAATAGCTTTCTGGATTCCAATCATGAACTTCTTGGTGCAGAACCTTAGGCCCTATTTTGCATATCTATACACATTACAATACTTTTGCGACAACTTTTGAAGCTCTGCTTTATGCTTTCACATAGAGATGAAAATCAATCTTCCAAAATTATACTTGCTAATGCTCTATACTTGCTAACCATATTACTAATAAAACATGCAGTAGGCAATACAAATCTACAAGTCTTGCGAGAGGAAAAAAACTTTCTCTCGCAAGATTTGTAGATTTGTATTGGCTACTGCATGTTTTATTAGTAATATGGCTAGTAAGCATAATTTTAGAAGATTTTACTTTGCTTCATGCTCTCTAGGCATGCATGGTAATTCATTCACTTTTCAATAATTGATGGTTGTTGCAACTATCTTACAAAAAACTGCAAAAAACTAATCAATGTTCACATCCAATTAAGAATTGTAGTTTGCATGCATATGTGGGTCTATTTCATACAGTGCGTCTACTTTTAGTCACTATCCAAAGTGATGGTCATTATTCGACTTGCAAATCATGTAGGACCACGGATAGTAGACTAATTCGCTAAAGTGAAATATCAGAGTATCAAAATCATGAATTATTCAAAAGGTAATGATGAATAATTGGAATTAATTGATTTCTTCACTCTAATAATTACAATTAATTCTCCACAAGCCCTGACCGGTTGTGAATCAATACAGTTTGATTAAATGTATGTTGATAATACAATTATGAGGGCCCATGAGTCTATTTCATGAAATTGGCCTATACAATGGCTATTTATTAATCGAAGAAGGAAGACTGTCTCATCTATCATGGCAATTTTTTGAAACAACTCAATTGTTCTCAATGAAGATAGCGGGTAAACGTTATGCGAAGGAAGATTGGAGTCACGTTAACAGTTTGACCCGAGTTTGCAGTCTTTACATTTCCACTACTTTTGGGCCTATATTCGTGGCAATATCAGTCAATTTAGTTAAAATAATAGTTAGCTAATATTAATTACTTAATATCATTAACAGTAATTTCATAGTTTTTTCATAATTGGTCTGTATTTTCTTTTCCTAAGTCTATGCAGCACAATTTCCTAGATGTCTTGTCTTTAACATTAAGCTAGGTATGCAGATGTCAGATTTACACATTTCCCTTTAGCCTAGTTTCCAATCTGTGATTTCGAAATCTGGCAATCAATTCATTTGTATATTTTTATCTACACCCTTGAGAATGCTCAATAGAATGAGCTCAACCTTAGGAAAATTTTCGTTTCCATTTTTTGCAAAAATTACTTCTCAAAAATGCTTATCAACAATAATTTAGCTCAAAAATTCGAAATGTAGCTAAAAGCTGTTGACTACTATTACAGGGAGATTAAGAACAGGAGTACACGCAATCTGTACATTTGATCAATGCAGCTTTTAGAAAAAATGAAATTCGAAGACAAGATGGAAAAATGAAAGTGAACATTTCCTGATTGCAGGTCGGACTTGTTACTGCTGATTCCTTATTTGTACGACATCAGGATATTCGGAATTTGCATATTGAAGAATTTCTGGAAAAGGTGACTCTTATTTCCTTTCAAGATCACGAGCTTGCTAGATCACAGCCTTTACTCCCTGTTTCACCAACTGTTGAATTTCTGGCTTCAAATCCTGGTGAATAATCCAAAAGTGTATCATGAATCTGAGTCCACACGACGTCCCAGACGTTTCACTGTATAAAACAAATAATTTTCGGACTAGAAAGATGTCCTGGTCATGAATTTCTATTACTCACTAGGTTAATGAGTACTATCATGCTTGCACATTTTTTAACTTTTTCGTTTAACCATTTCTTCGAGTAGTATCGTTTCACGATGAAACTTGAGATGACAAATTGCATAAGGGAGACATTATCCCTTTTAATTTGAACCAATAGCCGTTGTAAATATGTGGAAGGCAATCAATTTTCCCGGTATCATTGTAATTGAATAGTGCAACTACATGCACGCGACAATTAGACGCTTCGAAATTTAAAAATTCATTGACAGCCGTAGACGCTGCTCTTCGCCCTACATAGGCTCGTCAGTACGGCTCGGAGTGGTTCAGGTGGTTCAAGCTAGATTAAAATGCCTTAAGTGGCCGAACAAACCAAAGGACTGAACAACAGGCTGTTCTGCGTTTGACGATGACCAAGGAAGGAGCTGGTTGAAGTATATAAAGGTTTAAAACAACATTTTAAGCCTACAATGTAAATAGCATTTTACAAACACTTGGGTTCCTAAATTTGATATGCTCTACGCTTAGTTATAGATAATAGAGTGCCAATACGGCAGGACAATGAATGTCCCAGACAGAGAGAGAGAGAGAGAGAGAGAGAGAGAGAGAGAGAGAGAGAGAGAGAGAGAGAGAGAGAGAGAGAGAGAGAGAGAGAGAGAGAGAGAGAGAGAGAGAGAGAGAGAGAGAGAGAGAGAGAGAGAGAGAGAGAGAGAGATACACTGCTATCGATACAGAATATCGGAGGTCGATCGGTAAAATCTCAATCGTGAATTTCTATAATTTCAAAACATTCCTTGCACCATTTCAGAATGATGAATGCGGCGACAGCAACTCTAACACCAACACCGGTTGTAAATCAGCCAACATCCCCATCGTCCAGCTTTATCGCCAATGTACAGAATATGTGCAAGAAATGCCAACGATCCACATCACAGGACGGATTACAATGCAGAAAGTGCGACACATTTTGGCACTTTGTGTGTACCGACCTCCCTGAGTATGAGCTAGTAAAATATTACGAAGAAAATCTTTACCACCGAAAATATGCTTGTGCAGAGTGCGTCCAGCCGAACTGACCATCGTGAAGGAGAAAATGTCAAAGTTTGATGGTAAATCTGCTCTTCTGGACAATTACAAAAAGCGATTACAATTAAAGGACGGAGAAATCTTGGACTTAACTCACAATTTAAGCAAGGTGATAGAAGAGAGGAACACTCTGAAGGAGAAGATTGAGACCCTTAATGAAGAAGCACGAGCCCTACAGAGATCAAACGATGATATGGCGCTTTCTTTGACAGTCCTACAAGACCAATTAACCCAATACGAAGAAAAAGACCACCAGAGCAGGCCAAGCCACAACGACAACAGCAATGATGATGACCTACGGCATATGTTCCAAAAGCACAAAGAGGAGACAAGAAGTGAAATGACTGTCCTAAAACACTTACTCGACGACATCAGACATTCGATGAGCGAGAAGCAGCGTCACCAAAAGCAACAGCAGTTCCAACCAACACCACAACCAACAGTTCCACCTCCACCACCACCACCAACGGCAATATATCATCGTAATGGAACCTATAACCGCAACAATCAAAGAAGACCACCTCCTATCTGCTATGTATGTTCTCGACCCGGCCATATTGCGAGAAACTGCTACAATGCGAGGAGACCAAGACAAAGATGGAATGGAAACAATAATGGAGGATTTTATCGAACAAGAGTGAGACCCAAATATCATGGACCAGCACTTCATCAACATCCGTCGCATGGCCAATACCAGCTCAATTATCCTCAACAACAGCAACACTTCTCATCTGTGAATTATCAACCTGTGCCTCAACCAAGTATGATATACCCCAACACGAACACTTATTCAGTGCCACCTTTATTTTAACATAGATGAACGAGGAGAGGAGACGGAAAATACCGAAAAAGTGAGCGATCCTAACTATGAAACATTGAAAATATATCACGTTAACATTAATGGCTTAAATGGAGATAAGCTTCAAGATTCTGACATGATGAAAGATATAAATGGTGTTGATCTCATATGTTTTACAGAGACACACTTAATTGAAAATGAGTCGAACAATATTTCTCTCTCATTAAATCGATATGGTATAATCGAAACGATAAGCAAAGATAAAAATAATTTTGGAAGACCAATTAAAGGAGCTAGATTATATTATAGAAATGATATAAACCAACAAAGTATCGAAAAGGTAATTACCGAAAACGGGGATACATTAATAGTTAAAACTGCTAACAATAAATGGAAAGATATGAAGGAAATCTTTCTGATACTTTGCTACAGAGAAAGCAGAGATTCGAAATATGCTGATAAATATTACTTTGATAGAATAAAAGATTATATTAAAAAATACAAAATGAAGAACATACTAATGTTGGGAGACCTTAATAGTAGAACTGGTATAGTAAATGACAACGAACATATGGATCTCCCCATTAGAATATCAGACGATTCAGTAATAAATAAACAAGGTAGAGAATTGATAGAATTCTGCAATGAAACATCTCTTGTCATAGCTAATGGCAGATATGAAGGAGGCGCACATACATTTTGTAAAATCCAAAATGGTAGGAACTATAAATCAGTTGTTGACTATCTAATCTTATCAGGATCTATGATAGGAAAATTGAAAGCCTTTGAAATACTTAAACCTAAGCTATTTACGGACCATAGACCATTGAAGATAGACATAAACTTGAATATGAAATCAGAATCAAAAATGCATAATAAAAATTGTAGTCGCACCATGTATAAGAATGTAAGACCATTCAAAATGATGTTTAATTCTAATTCCTATGAATATCAAGAAGTCGTATTTGCAAAAAGTGTAGAACTTGCAGAAAAGATAAATAAAAAAAAGTTAAATACAAAAGATTTGTATCATGAATTAGTTAACACAAGTAAGGAGATTTACCAGAAAATGGATTTAAAAAAACAAGTTAAATACTCAAAAGATACTAGATATCTTCGAAAAAATTATAAAAATGCAATTGATGTGTACAAATCATAGAAATTGACAACAATAAAACCTCTAGAATGGAAATTAAGTTTCATGCAATGCACAATAACGGCACATAAATCGCACGCATTTTCACTTAGATGCACCTGCCAACGTCTGTATCATTGGGTTAGAATCAGTCACATGAGTAAATCGAAGCTTTTAATTGGTTCTTCATGCCCCAACTTAGTTCCCCCGGATGTGCCGCGACCTTGAGTCAATTTCCATTCTAGCGAACTTCAGATAAACAGTTTATTTCTATGGTACAAATATAACCAAACTGAAGAAAACCTAACCTCTTTATTAGAAAAAAAGAGACAATTTAATAAAACTCTGAAACTAGAAAAAAGAAAACTACAAAAAACAAAATTAGAAGAGTTACAAAAAGCAAAATTAAATAATGATTCCAAAAGATATTGGGAACTAATAAATAAAAATAGACCTGGAAAAAACAAAAAAATAGACACTAAACTAAGTGCAGAAAATTTTAAGGATGTTACTAAAGTTAAAGATTTTCAATTGAGCATCTCAAACGTAGTTAAAAAAATCAACCTAACTCTTTCAATTTACCTGTGATAACTGAGGAAAATTTTTTAGATAACAGAATCACAGTCGAAGAAATCGAAAAAGCAATAAAATCAACGAAAAATATGAAATCAAGTGGTCCAGATCATGTTGTATACGAAATATTCAAAAATAACCCCAGCCAAATCCAGATATTGGAAATACTCTATAACAGCATTTTTCAAGATAAAAGCACTCCATGGGAATTAAGTTGGATGATACCTATATACAAAAAAGGAGATAAAAACAATATTAACTCATACCGATGTCTAAATTTGTCTTCCTGTGTTGAGAAAGTGCTTACAAAAATATTAAATGACAGACTGAATACTTGGATTGACAGACATGGATTAATTCATGAATGTCAAACAGGATTTCGGAAAGAAAATTCTACCTTAGACAATATCTGGATGCTAAAAGAAATCATACAAATCTATAAAAACAGTAAAAAGCAATTATACATTTGCTTCATTGATCTATCAAAGGCTTTCGATTCAATCCCAAAATATCGTTTGATCAATAAATTAAGAGGCATCATTTCTAATGGTCATTATCTTTCTTTGATGGAAAATGTTACAGATAAGAAGAAATACAAAATTTTGCTTAATGGAGCCGAAAGTGAAGAATTTATATTAGAAAATGGAATTCCACAGGGAGATAGTTTATCGCCAACTTTATTTTGTCTATATATAAATGATTTTTTGATAGAGCTACATAAAAACATAAATAATATCGACCCAATTAAAATAGTTGATTTAAAGCTTGCCTCATTAGTCTATGCCGATGATATTGTTTTATTTAGTGAATCTCAACAAGGATTAATCAAGCAAATCAAACACATGAAAACTTTTTGTAATGAAAATGGACTTACCATCAACTACAACAAAACTAAAATCATGATTCATAATGAGAAAGAAAACTTTAAAGAGCTCATGCTAAAAAATGATGATGATACCACAACATCTATCGAAATAGTAGAAGAATACAAATATTTAGGTATCTGGATAGCTAAAACTGACAGAAAGCATATTGAAGAGATCACAAAGAAAGGACGAGCATCATCATATTTGACTGCTAAAACACTGAAAGAATTTGGAAATATCAACTCAAAAATTCTAAATGAAACTTTTGAAATGCTAACCTTATCAAAAATGAAAAATGGTTGTGAGTTCTATTTTGATAGAAATTTAAATGATCCAAATAAAATAATTATGCAGTTCTACAAAAAATTTCATCACCTAAGAATCACTACACCGAACTACTGCATTATTGGCGAATTTGATGTAAAACCTATGGAATTTCATTGTTACAAATCAGCCTTGAATTATTATCTGAAGTTGAAAACTAAAACTAATCAAAGTCTAGTTACACGTTTATTTAACAGGATAAATCACAGCATTGATAAAAAATTATTCCATAACACATGGTGTAACAGAATACTCAAACTTATGGAGAAAATCCATTTACAAAAGTTACAGAATATTGACATTTACGACAAAAGATATAAAACTGTTGTTAACAATCGTCTAACTGAATATTTCCGAAGTGAATGGATAAATAGTGCAAAGAATAGCAACAAAGGACTAAGATACTTAGAGCTCTGTAGATTCCAATCCGATATGAAACAATATCTATGTCTAGTTGATGAAAAAATAAAACTGATAATATCCTTAAGTTGCGAACTGGAAATCACACTCTCGCAGCTGAAGTTGGAACATATCAAAATCGAAGCACTCATGATGACTTTACTTGCAAATTATGTGAAAATGATGTGACGGAAGATATCTATCATTTTGTATCAATTTGTCCGCGATACAACGCAGAAAGAAGAATGCTGATTCCGTTCCTAGCAGACTGTACACGATCAGATTTCTATGAAATTATGAATACATTAAAGATAGGACAAATCAAAGCAATTGATGAATTCATTGATAAAGCGATGCAATGTAGAAACAATAGATAATATATTCTATACTAATTTTGACATGATAAGAGATTGATCCTTCCTAGTATTGAATTATTGCATTCGATCCGATTTCTATGACAGACAAAAGAACCCTGTCATAACTTATCAATTGGTTCGTGATTCAACAACAGTAAATCGAATTAAATTTCTTTTTCTTCGTAGACTGAACTATGTCATAGAGTGCTATGGTCTCACAAATGCACTAAAAATTAAGTGAAAACTGCATCGCTACATATCAATTGTTTCGCGATTCAGCTGAAAGAAATAGGCTGCTTCTATTACTAGAAAATTGCATTTGATCACGCAAATATTGAAGGATTTACAGTTAAGAAATCAAAACTATTGATGAATTCATTGACTAACTGATGGTTAGTAGAAACAATAGATAACAAATTCCTCATCTATTTGATAATAGTTTCACCAAATTTGTGAATGATTAAACTCGATCAGATTTCTATGAAGTTATAGCTGTCCGCTTATTTTGACAATAGGCAGCGCATTTTTCTTGATATATCAACGTAACGGTGAACGGCAAAACAATAGCAAATGATTAATACTCATATTGACATTGATGCACTATGCACAGCAAATGTTTCACTCTGCTATCGATACTGAATATCGGAGGTCGATCGGTAAAATCTCAATCGTGAATTTCTATAATTTCAACATTCCTTGCACCATTTCAGGTAAGAGTTGAGATATTTCTTATGATTTTGTGTTTAGACGTGATGCTCTTTCGTTTCTAACGTGTGATCTATTAGTGGCCACGATATTTGCGGTCTTGGGTTTCTTAAGCATTGAGGAACTCTTTTTTCTTCAATGCTTATCACTTAAGACTGCACCATTTGGATAGTTGATTTATCATTTGATAAAGTCCTAAAATGCATCATGTTTAACCACATTTTATTCTAATATAAACCTACTTTGACATTAATAACCGACCGCATCTCCGATCAAATAATAAGGCTATAGGTAAATAATCTGCTGCGATGGTGTGATGTGCAAATAAATGATTTACTAAAACTTAATTAATCATCAATCCCGATCATATAATTACATGACATGATATGATACATGAATATTGAGTCTCCTCTCCTCATTTATCTATGAAATGTTTTCTCATATGCTATATCTTCATATTCTTCTCATGCATTGACTTATCACGTTATCGTCCTCATAAATATCAAACCTGTAAATAGTCCCAGTCATCACTCAAGAACTTTGAAGAGTTTTTCAGACATCATGCGCCCACCGAAGAACACTTGTGATCACCGCTGTCATCTTACCTCCGAACGCTTATGCCATCCTCATTTCCATCAATCGCTGTTGCCGCATTCATTCATTCATGTGTACTTCATCTTTTCTATTTTTTTTTGTATATGCATTTTTTTATCTCATGTTTGTACCAAGTTGGTCAATAAACATTCTGAGTTCTGAGTTCTGAGTTCTGAGAGAGAGAGAGAGAGAGAGAGAGAGAGAGAGAGAGAGAGAGAGAGAGAGAGAGAGAGAGAGAGAGAGAGAGAGAGAGAGAGAGAGAGAGAGAGAGAGAGAGAGAGAGAGAGAGAGAGAGAGAGAGAGAGAGAGAGAGAGAGAGAGAGAGAGAGAGAGAGAGAGAGAGAGAGAGAGAGAGAGAGAGAGAGAGAGAGAGAGGCAAACGTTTCCTAACATCGGAGGTCGGTTTCTCAATCTGTCAAAACATTGCTATTAAAAGCCCTTTTCCTGTAACATTTCAGTGAGGAACTCAGTAAAGAATGTCAGCGGCAAACCCTGTTACAAATCAACCGAAATCACCTCATCAATCATCTTCATCCTCATCAGATCATCCAGGATTCGTCCCCTCCAAGGATATCTGCAGTCGTTGCAGGCACACCATCGATGACCAGTTCTTTTTGGCATGCAGGAAATGTGACGTTGTTCTACATTACTCATGTACGGACTTGCCGGTGTATGAACTGGCTAAATATGTGAAGGAGAACCTGTATAAGCGAAAGTTTTCATGCGGCGAGTGTATAGAAAAGATTCACAACCCAGAATGTACGATGATAAGAGAAAACATGAAGAAACACGACGGCAATCAGATACTGCTAAACGATTACAGGAGAAGAAATAGCATTAAGGATGAAGAAATCGGTGAATTGAAGAGAACCCTACATGAAGCAATCATGAAGAGAAGTGAAATGGAAAATGAAATCGAGATGCATAAAGAGGAAATCAGAATACTGCAAAAGAAGAATGAAGAACTTCAGATGTCAATAGCAACCTATGAAGTCCAGCTCCGAGTGTTCGAGGAGAAAGAAAGAAACAAAGAAGAAAGGAAGAAACAATCTGAGGAGAATATCACAGAGAAGAACTATGACGACATTATGAAGCTGATACAAATCCACCAAGAGAATACTGAGTCAGAAATTGCAGTGATGAAACATCTGTTTGACGATCTGAAGGCAAATGTGAAAGGCAAACTCAACCAACAAGTGCAATACCAGACATCTCCCCAAGCACCACCACCACCACCACCGCAGAGACCACATTACCAAAGAAGACCAAACTATCAAAGAAGACCGCCTCCCGTTTGTCACTCATGCGGACGGCGCGGACACATTGCCCGCAACTGCTATGCAAAACCAAGATGGTATAGACCTACGAACTATAGAAATACCTACCAACAGCAGACTCATCCTTACAGGCAGCAATATCAGCAGCAGTATCATCCTAATCAGCAACAAACTTTCGTCCAACCCACTTACCAACAAGTGTATGCACCAGAGACCCATGGTCACTTTAACCAAAATGTGAATCAAGTCGGTGCGCAGCAGTACTTTTAACGAAACTGAAGGAGGAGAGGAGACGATAACAGCTGAGACAAAAAGTGAGAATGAAGTGCAATCAATAAGAATACTCTATACTAATATTAATGGATTAAATATCAGTAAGATTAAAGATATTAATGCAAGTAGAAATGCATATGAAGCCGACATAATATGCTTTACTGAAACGCACCTTACTGAATATAACCTATTGCCACTTGACCAGTATAGTATGATAGGAACAACTAGTAAAAACAAAAATAATTTTGGCCGACAAATCAAAGGAATAAACTTATACCATAAAACTGAGAACACTGTAATTAAAGACATAATATCTGAAAATGGTGATATAATAATAGTAGAAATGAAAAATAAACAATGGAAAGAAGTGGAAAAAATACACATGATTATCTGTTATAGAGAAAGCAGAGAATCTAAATATGCTGACAAATATTATTTTGATAAAATAAAAGAATACATAGAAAAGTTTAAAATGAAACATATTATCATGTTGGGCGACCTAAATAGCAGAATAGGCAAAATCAATGATAACAAGCACTTGAATCTCCCGAAAAGAAATTCTGAAGATTCAATTGTGAATAAACAAGGACGAGAGCTGATAAATTTTTGCAATGAAACTTCACTTATAATAGCAAATGGAAGATATGAAAAAGGTCAGCATACATTTTGCAGGCTTCAAAATGAGAAATGTTATAAATCAGTCATAGACTATTTGTTATTAACAAACTCAATGGTGAAATATTTAAAAGCTTTCAAAATAATGGAGCCCAAGTTATATACTGATCATCGACCACTGAAAATTGATTTTAAAATAGCTCTAAAATCTAAAATGCCTAAAACAGTAAATATTATAAGCAGATCACAAAGGAATGACAACGGTAAACGAGTAATTCCCTTCAAATGGAAAACGAAATGTAATTCTGATAAATATCGCCAAACGATTACAGACAAAAGTTCAAAGCTTCTAGAAGAAGTTAAGGATAAGCAATTAAGTAAGTCAGAAATCTATGATAGGTTGGTTAAAGTCAATAAGGAATCAATAAAAGCTACGGTGGTATCAACCACTGAGATAATATATTCTGATGATACAAGATGCTTAAGAAGAAAATATAAACAAAATGTTGATGCGTACAAGACTGATCAAAGCGAACTAAATTTAAGCTTACTATTACAATCAAAAAGGGAACTTGGCAAAAATATTAAAAGAGAAAAGAGAAACCTACAGAGAATAAAGCTAAATGAACTACAAATAGAAAAAGCGAATAAAGACGTGAAAAGGTATTGGGAATTACTTAATAAAAATAAGCTGAAGAAAAATTCCAAACAAAAAACTGCTTTAAATGCTGAAATATTTAAAGAAAATATGAAGAAAAGAGATAATGAAATTAAAATAGTAAACGACAAACGAATAACAAGCGACATTGTAAATCAAATTATTCCAAATAGAAATAACGATGAGTTAAACAAAAATTTCACGATAGCTGAAGTTGAAAATGCAATCAAATATTCAAAGAACTCTAAATCTAGTGGCCCAGATGAAATGGTATACGAAATGTTGAAGAATGACCAGAACCAAACACAAATTCTATATGCTCTATTCAATCAAATAATGAGCGAGGGAAATGTTCCTTGGCACTCTAGTTGGATCACCCCCATTTTTAAGAAGGGTGATAAAAATGATTCAAACTCTTACAGATGTATTAATCTATCTTCCTGTATTGAAAAGCTGTTGACAAGAATGTTAAATGATAGACTAAACGATTGGATTGATAAGTTTGAAATATTGCACGAATCACAAACTGGATTTAGAAAAGGACATTCAACGATTGACAATATCTGGGTGCTAAAAGAAATTATTCAAATATATAAGAATGATAATAAGACGCTATACACATGTTTTGTCGATCTCTCGAAAGCATTTGATACTGTTCAAAAAAGTAGATTAATAAATAAGCTGAAGTATATCATACCTAACGGTAATTTTTTGTCATTAATAGAAAATATTATAAACAACAAAAGATATAAAATTCTTTTTAATGGAGAAGAAAGTGAAGAACTCCAACTAAATTATGGCATTCCACAAGGAGATAGCTTATCGCCAACCTTATTTTGCATATATATGAACGACTTTCTAATTGAACTTAATAAAAATATTAGCGCATTCGATCCAGCAAAAATAACGAATATAAATTTAGCTGCTCTTATATATGCCGACGATATATTGTTACTCAGCGAATCACAAGTTGGTATTGTCGAACAGATTAAATTTCTCCATAAATTTTGTGAAAACAACAGCTTAAAAATAAATTATAATAAAACTAAAATAATGATATTTAATGGAAAAAATAAATATGAAAAGCTAATTTTAGATGATGGGAATATGTCCCCAATTGATGTGGTAGATGTATATAGATATTTAGGTGTTTCGATTGCAAGAAATGATAGAATGCATATCGAAGAATTAACGAAAAGAGGAAGAGCATCTTCATATGTAACTGCCAAAACTTTGAAAGAATTTAACACAGATGATGGTAGAATTTTAACGGAAGCACTAGAAATGCTAACTATTTCGAGAATGAGATACGGCAGTGAAATTTTTTTTGATAGAAATATAAACGACTTAAATCGTGTGATTATGCAATTTTACAAAAGATATTACCACTTACGCATAACAACACCTAATTACTGTATTATCGGTGAGTTTGGTGTGAAACCAATAGAATATTATTTTTATAAATCAGCTTTGAACTACTTTCTTAAACTAAATATGAGCGATGATAAGAGATTAATCACACGATTATTCAGAACCATCAATAAAAATACAAACAAAAAATCATTTCGTAATACATGGTGTAGCAGAATAGATAAGTTAGTTCATAAAATTGACCTAAAAAATATACAGAGCATGGAATACAGTGGAAAGTCCAAAAAGATAATTGACAATGCATTGATTGAATATTTCAGAAGAGAGTGGATCGACAGCGCTAAGCATAGTGTTAAAGGATTAAGATATCTATAGTTATGCAGATTTCAATGTCAATTAAAACCATATTTAGCAATTAGTAACAGCAGAAATAAAATCTGTAGCGTCATCAAATTAAGAACTGGTAATCACACTCTTGCAGCAGAAGTTGGAACATATCAAAATCGTAGTACTTATAAAGACTGTATTTGTAAATTCTGTGACTTGAATAAGATTGAAGATATCTTCCACTTCATTGTTGAATGTCCATACTATAACGAGGAAAGAGATGCACTGATTCCGGACTTGAGAGACATAACACGATCAGATTTCTATGTCTACATGGATGCATTAACAATAGGAAAAATCAGACCAGTAGACGAATATATTGACAGAGCAATGGACATCAGAAATCATAGATAGCGGAGTGTAAAATAATTGACATCTACAAATGGACTATCATGTTTATGTCTGAAACAATAGCAACAAAAAGATGGCAATATAATTGTATAGATATCTATGCTGATTCAAACCAAGAGTAGACCAAATAAATCAATAACTTAGTGATCAGAAAAGGAACAGATATCAAAAATCTGCTATAGATCAAAGCATTGAAAAGCTGCATTATCACAAAATGTTGAGAAATATTCACTGACCCAATCAAAAGAATGGAAGGCATGCATTACCTTTCACTCGCTAAAATCTCATATCGGAGGACGGACGTTACAAGCGGTTGATTATTTAGCTGAATCATATTTCAAATCGTTTCAGGTATGTACTTAATATTGCTGATTGGAATCACTGTTTCAAATTATGTTAATTTGTAATTAATCCGTTCCTCCGATCAAATAATAGGAATTATTAATCTGCTGCGGAGTGTGATGTGCAAATAAAATCATTAAGTTAAATACAATAGAAGCTAAAATGCGATGTGAACATAATTAATAATAACATGTAATGATGCATGCTTCGTCTCCTCTCCTCCACATAAGTGCCACATTCGTACCACCCATGCAGTTTTTTCGTCATTGTGCTCTATAATATTGTGCTCAGTCATTTCAAACTTTCATCTCATCGATCTCATCGAAGACAGTCATCATGGTGCAGTGTGATTTTATCTATCATTTCATTCTCATCCCTTGTCATCTTTTCATTTATCCGTACGCCGCATAATATGTAAACTCAAACTTATGTAAACTCAGCCATGTTTGACCCACAAGATGGGCAATAAACCATTTTGAATTTTGAATTTTGAATTTTGAGAGAGAGAGAGAACAATGCAATTCCAGCCGCGTTTTCATTAGTCAGATAAGAGGTTGATACATAAAGATGCACGAAATACATAGATATATAAATAGTCAACACTTCAGTTAATGGTTAAGGAATGTCATTAATATCTTCCAATTTCGGAACAGAACTTTCCATCTCTCTTGCATGTCTATCGATATCACAGTGAACAAACCAAAATCAAGACTATAAGAATACGTAGCAAAACTGTAAGTCAGAGAAATAGGAAGTAACAAAGAACAATGCAACTTCTAACCACCGCTTCAATAGTAAATGCAGCAAGATTTGATTAATACTCATCAGCTACTGTCAAGTCGAGATAGCAATGAAATCCAGTCAAAGCGTTGTCGTCCAACTATTAACTGCTCGCGGAGATCGGTCCAAATCATATATTTTCAACATCTTCATAATCATTTCCAATTTGAATTACAGGTGAGATATACTTCATGTAATTATCATAATATAGAAAGATTAAAACAGGATCAATGATGTTGTTGTAATCATATAATACAATTAGGACATCACTGAACTGCTATGATTATTATTACGGTTTAGAGACTTATGATATGTGTATAATATGCTTGACCGATCTCCGTCATTAAATAATTAATAAGTGCGATGGGTAGTGAAGTTGCTGATTGAAGAAAAATTATGAAAATTAATAACTTTAACGTTGATGTCAAACATTGATTTACAATATTTTTGTATTTGACCTGATATATATCAGTCCAAAATGATGCATGAAGTCTCCTCTCCTTCGTTATGCTTACTATGCTATAATGCATGCTATGTATAGCAAGATTCCATGTTGACATTATCTCACTTACGCATCATCATTATGTGCCATCTTCCGACATCATCCATCATATGTTCCTGCGTTCCAGATAGACATTTCATTATGACATTAGAACTTTGGTGATGATCACTCCACTTTCATATACATGTACTTCCTGCATTTTCCATATTACGGGTAATTTCATTCATGAAATATAAACCCTTGAATTTTGAATTTTTGAATTTTGAATTTTGAGAGAGAGAGAGAGAGTCACAAATTTCTTGACATCGGAGGTCGGTTGATCAAACTGTCTTAACATTGCTGTTAAAATCCTTTTTTCCTGCATCATTTCAGAATGACAACACCAAACCAATCCAGCTCACCATCTACGTTTGTGCAGGTAGACGAAGTAAAATGTGAGAAGTGTGGGGCTGACAATGAAGTGGAAGACGTAATGCTCTGCGATAAATGTGACAGAGCGTACCACATTACCTGTACAGAACTGCCGGTATACGAGTTAATCTAATACTCGCGAAAGTACCAATATAAAAGGAAATACACATGCGAAGCGTGTATGACTTGTTCCTTCACAACCCTATCGGAGAAGATTGCGAGAAGATTAAAGATAAAGAAAACATCAACAGAGACTGAACAAAACCTAAGGAAGAGGCTTCAGAAATATGAGGAGGAACTGACTGATCAAAGATTGAAGATCGAGGAATTGGAAAGTGAAATACAAAGAAGAAAGAAAGAACGCCAAGAGCTACTGATGTCACTTGCAACATATGAATCAGAAATGAAGAAGCAGGATGAGGAGATTAGTGAATTGAAGGCGGAAAGAAGGGAGAGAGATACACGGGGACGAACAATCGAAACAAACAATCGAGGGGACGAACAATCGAGACAAGCAACGGAGAAGGCGGAAACTAGCGAAGTGAAGATGTTCGAAAATCTAGAGGCAAAAATGACCAACATGGAGAGACGACTGGACCTGTTCACTAATAGTCAACAATCGATAGAACCCGAAACTCAATTGATGCGGCGATCGACACAACAAGAACATCGAGCGAGAATCCCAACATGTTACAACTGCAGGAGAAGGGGCCACATAGCGAGAAACTGCTGGAGACCAACGCACAACAGAAGATACCAAAACAACTACAACGCGTACTACCAACAACGTCCACAATTCCGTCAATACCAACAACAGCAGCAATATCGTAACTATTTTCAATCTCAACATCGACCGCAGCATCAACAGCAACAACAACAACAGCAATACCAACAACAGCAGAGAGATGAAGAACGATTCCGAGTGACACGAACTCCGAGTAGTGACAAGTTCCCGCGATACATTCCAACGCAGTCCCTATACGGTAACACAGATACTCATGTTACTAATTCAGTGTTCCCATCTTCTCATAGGATTGCTCCAACTCATTTTTTAAACTAAATACTGAAGGAGAGGAGGAGGCAAATGATGATGACGACAAGCGTTTCGAACAAGTAAAAATATTCTGTCAATATCAATACTTTGAATGAATATAAAATAAAAAATTCAGACCTAGTTAATGATTTCAAGGACTATGACATTCTATGTTTCACGGAAACGCATCTCAAAGAAGAAGAATGTCCACCGGTTGTCGATAATTATATTGGATATCATTCAATTGTAAAACGAAAAAATTATATTGGTCGAAATATCAAGGGAGTTTCAGTGTACATAAAAGAGACAAATAATTCCATGAAATGCGAAGAAATAAAGAACGAAAATGGAAATTTAATGATCTTAAAGATATCTAATACACAATGGAAAGAAATAAATAGTATTTATTTGATAGTTTGTTACAAAGAAAATAGAGAGTCACGCTATAAAGAAAATGACTATTTTGAGAAAATAAAACAATATATGATAGAACTCAAAATACACAATATCATTATGATAGGCGATTTAAATGGAAGAATAGGTTTAATCTCTGATAATGAAGAGCTTAATAAGTCATAAGTCATAAGTCATAAATGTTTATTCTGAAATATACAGAAAACGCAAAGCGATGGCCGCGAGGGCACTTACAAGCAAGCGTTGATAACGTGTTACATATGCATACGCAAAGTTTAGCATCAATAAAAAATACATGAGATATATATTTACAAATACACCAAGTGATCATGATGTACATGCACATCATAAACAAATTATATGAGACCTACATATTCACAAATTTTCAGAGTCATCATGATATACACTGTACATCATATACCATATACAAAATACGTGAGATCTATAGGGCCTATATTTACAAATTTGAAGAGTGATGATCACGACATGATAAGAGTTCATTGAATGGGAGTCCTCACAATGGAGCAAAAGAACGTAAATGCTTAAATCTAATACAAGAATGAATGCAACAAAATCATCTATACAAAATTTACACTTTAATGATCATGGTCACAATATATACAAATTCACTCGGATCAATGAGATTGAGACTATTCTTGATCTTCATTATGATGAGAATCATAATGACCAAAACGAAAATCAGAGGACCCTATTATGAACGAAATGGGAAAAGAAATAATTAATTTTTGTAATGATACATCACTGATTATAACAAATGGGAGGTTCGAAAGTGGAAGATGTACATATCATTGCTTGCAAGGCATGGAAATAAGGAAATCAGTAATAGATTATGTAATACTATCAGAATCTCTTATAGATAATTTACAAAATATGATGATAGACGAACCTACCCTCTACACTGACCATTCCCCAGTGAAACTGAAATTATGCATACCTATAAAACCAAAACCAACAATTAATACAAACGGTTATAAGAATTTCAGATACAATAGTATAAAAGGTCCGAATAAATGGACAAAGGAATCAGAATCAAATTTTGATATAAATATTTTCGAAAATGAATGTAGAGAACTATTACAAAGCATAAAAGACAAAGAAGAGATCACTACGTCAGAAATTTATGAAACTCTAACAAAGAATATGGAAAAAGCCAGCCAAAAAAATAAAATAACCAAATCTATCATAAAATATTCAGATGAGACTAGAATGCATAGACGCGAGTATAAGATGCACGTAGATAAATGGAAGCAAAATAAAACAAATGAAAACCTTAAATCCTTATTAATAAGTAAAAAGACCGCTCTTCACAACATTAAGAAAGAAAAAAGACAATTGAAAGCTAAGAGAATGAAAGATCTTAAAATTGCTAAACTGGAAGGCGACACAAAAAGATACTGGAATCTAATGAATCACAACAAAAAGATAAGAAAAAAGAAATGCATTACTTCACTAAAAGCAAATGATTTCTTAGAACAAAATAATCAAGAAATACGGACTACACAATCAAAAGTGATAAATATATCAGACAGAATAAAATATATTAGATTAACAAAATTTAGAGACCATACTTTAGAAAGTGATATAACATACGAAGAGATTAGAGAAACAATAAGTAGTGCAAAGAATTCTAAAGTCAGTGGGCCTGATGGATTAGTGTATGAAATGTTCAAACAAAATTCAAATGATATAATAGAAATTCTTTATCATTTATTCAACAGCATATATAATGAGGAAATAATACCATGGACTACAAGCTGGAATTTACCAACCCATAAGAAAGGTGACAAAAATTTGGTTTCATCCTATAGATGTATAAACTTATCATCATGTGTTGAGAAATTGTTAACTAAATAATCAACACCAGACTTTGCAAATGGTTGGATAATAATAATATTATACATGCAGCACAAACAGGATTCCGTAATGGAAATTCAGTGCTAGATAATATACTACTATTGCGAGAGATAATCCAAGTATATTCGAAACAACCGTCGTCCACTATACCTTTGCTTTATTGATTTATCAAAGGCATTTGATACAATTCCTAAAGAAATACTAAAATCAAAAATTAAAGCCTACTTACCACACAGCAAAGTGACATCCTTGATAATTCGACTAATATATGAAAAAAAGGTTCAAATTTTATTCAATCAAGAAGTCACGGAACCATTTGATCTTGTAAATGGAATTCCTCAGGGAGATAGTCTTTCACCGACATTATTCTGTTTATATGTTAATGACCTGATTGACGAAATTGATAAAGAAATAAAAAACATAAATCCTATATGTGTATCGGACTTGAAAATGGCTATCATGACCTATGCCGATGACATACTATTAATGAGCGAAAGCCAAAAAGGTCTCATTAAACAAATAAGATAGTACAAAAATACTGCTCAAATAATGGATTGAAAATAAATTTTGATAAAACAAAAATTATGGTTAAAGATAAAACACAATATAGTAAAGTAAAAATTAATTTCGACAATTCAACTTCAGACATAGAGGTAGTAAGAGATTACAAATACCTCGGTATGTGGTTCTCAAAAAATGATATGGTGCATATAAAGGAATTGGGCAATAGAGGTAGACGATCATCTTTCTCAACTGCACAAGTATTAAAGGAATTCGGTAAAAGTAGAAGGTAATATAATTAAAGATACTTTTGAGACGCTTACTCTATCAAAAATGATGTATTGTGGTGAATTCATATTTTACAATAAATTAGACGAATTGAATAGAATTCAAAACCAATTCTATAAGTCATACTTTCACCTCAAATTATCCACACCGAATTATTGCCTTACTGGAGAATTCGGCTTTAAACCTATCGAATTCCATTTTTACAAATCAGCATTGCGATACTGGAATAAAATACAAAATATGAATAGAGAAAGCTATATCTACAAAATATTTAACGTCATAAATAGCAACCTAGAAGATAAAAGTTATAAGAAAACATGGTGTTGGAGGATAAAAGAACTATTGGTAAAACTTAAATTAACGCATTTGATTGAAGATAAGAATATGGAAAAGAAAACATTTAACAAGACAATTAAGATAAGATTAAATGAGTACTTCCGAGAGAAATGGATTGATTCAGCGAAATGCAGTCATAAGGGACTAAGATATTTGGAATTAACTGGATTTCAATGTGACATAAAGACTTATCTACAATATCATAACCTAAAACTTGATATCAATCTAATACTAAAATTCAGAACTGGAAACCATGATTTAGCAACTGAAATTGGTAGATATAATAACCGAAGAGAGTATGAAGAGTGTGTTTGCAGCTACTGTGATGATAATTCTATTGAAGATATATATCATTTTATAGTGATGTGTCCCAAATATCATCTGATTAGAAAATCAAACATTCCATTCTTTCATAATATCAGCCGACAAGATTTCTATGCTTTAACGGACATGCTCAAACCGAAACAATTACAAGCATAACCAAGTACCTTGCAATCTGTATAGATATCAGAGGTTCTAAATGACGATGAATAAACAAATGTCTAAACTACCATATCAATAATCGATGCCGATGTAGACACGTTAAGACATACACTGTACATAGATATCTAAATAATCAAATGTATAAATAATGATTCAATGATATTTGATGTCGTTAAGCTTGGAAACATTGCTACATCGACGACGTAGAAACAATGGCAATCAGTTACTAAATAAATTGCAAATGGCATAGATATCATAATTATAAATGAGGAAAAGCTACAGAACGTATAGTCAGTTTTTATCAATAATCCAAACTAATGTAGACATCTTAAGACAAAAGGCGAGGTACATAGAAATATCAAATATAACATTCCAATGATATCGATGAGATTCGGAACAGAATATTTCATTCCTATTGAATGTCTATCAACAGGACTAAAGCAGAACAATAATCAATGTAATTTCTAACCCTCGTATAACTTGTCAATGCAGACATGCAGAATATGAATAATGTTTAGCAGCAACAAAAGATCGGAACATGCCTGTACTAAGTCCAGTCCAAGCGTTGTTGAACTACTATACACACGTCGCGGAGATCGGTGCCAACGAATACCTGCATTACCATTAATTGCTACCATCTATTTTACAGGTGAGATATACATTCCCTATATAACTTATTATATAAAGATTAATGTAGAACTGAATAACTGTAGCAATTATATGTATCTGGACTCAACCTGAGTTAATGTTTTGAACTATAAGGGCTTTGTGATTTCTAATATGTTTTGCAAAATATCGACCGATCTCCGCCTTAAAATAATAAATAAGTGTGATGGGTAGTGTTGTTGCTGAATCATGTGAAATAAATAAAATTGAAATGAAAAATAGTGATAATTAAATGCCAATAAATATAAAACATTGAAAATATTACATGCATTTTACTGACATGGATATATATATTTCAAGTAATTTCATGGATGATGTCTCCTCTCCTTCAATATATGTTTATTATCAAATATTCACATCATCCTTTCATGTGAATCATGTGTTGACATTAACTGAACATTCCATTACTTTGACATTAACAACAT